>CM057345.1:496744225-497091725 GCA_030015575.1 Agapanthus africanus | reverse complement strand
CAGATAAATGATATTAGTCGGTCATATGTGACATAACCGGATTATTAAATCAAGTGTTGATTTAATAATTTGATATAAATTATATTTGATATAATTATATATTAACTAATATCATTAGCTCACTGATTTCTTTATTTATATATATATTAATGTATATTTGATATATATATATATATATATATTATATGAAGCATGGCATGTTTTCTATTTTGAGAAAATAGAAAAATGAGGTGTAAATTGTGGAGATATTTGAGGAATGGGCAAGGCATGGGTTTTATTATTTGTATATTACTCTTGACTCACTATTCAAGCATGGTTGAAATTTATTATTGCATTTTATTCCATGCTTGAATACGTGAGGTAATAGATATTCATTTTCTCTTTCTATGCTTGGATACTCTCTTGAGTTCATGCCTTAGCCATTTCTTGAGCTCTTGTTTCCTCTTGCTCTCCACAATTTTCTTCACCTCACCTCTAAATTCAAACCCTCACATGAGATGTGAATCATTGAACTTGTGAGAACCCTAGTGAGCAAATCAAGCCCCTACTTCGTCATCTCACATTAGATTAGAAATTTGATGTGGAATGTTGCCTTCACTATTAAGATTAGTGAAGGGTTAGTTTGAGCTAGTGGATTTCGGGTGGATCGTCTTTAGCGTGAAGATCACAAAAGAGGTTCTTTCATCCTGAAGAGGAGCCTAGTGGAGTCGTGTGGACCACAACCCGGAGCTAAAGAAGAGAAGGACTCGATCTACAAGGGTAGAACCTTCTTTCACTTCTCATAGTTTTAACATATCAAACTTAAAACCCTAATCAACTAGTTAAAGTTCTTATTTAGGCTAACTTAGCACCTATAAAAATTTGAATTTGGCATGCTTGATATCACTTAGATCTCATGGTGGTGCTAGGGTAGACTTTCATGGTATCAGAGCCAAGCTAGAACATTAGGGTAGACTATCAAAATTTGTAGCGACGTTAGAAATCCGCCGTTTTTGTCGCGCAAAAACTGCCGATAAAAACTGTTTCCAAAATGATGTTTTGAATTGTTTGCATACCCCGTGGTTTCACGGTTTGAACCGAGAAGTCACAGGGTAGAGCGTGCGCACCCCAGGGACACCTCGGGGGACTAGAGGCCGAACCCACACCCCAAGACCACCAAAAGGTGGCCTTGGGGGTGGGTGACCCGAGAGCACACCAACTGGGTGCTCTCGGGTCTGCCTTCCCCTAGGGGCCACTTTGAGGTGGCCCTGAGGATGGGTGTTCCCTCATAAAATACAAGGAAAACCCTTAATGGGGCATTACATTCACACACGTGATCGAGGGGCACGTGCTGACACGTGATGGCTTCCTGAGGGCTCTGAAATTATATGAATTAAATCCTAATCAAATGGGTCACGTGCCCATACGTGATGGGCCTTTAAACCCACTGAAAAGAATTAAAGGTATAATAAAACAACAGGAAAAAACCCCAATGGGGCATCACGTGCTGACACATGATAATTCCTGAGTTCTTTAAAACAACAGAATTAAATTTTGGTTAAATGCTTAATTAGGGGGTCACGTGCCAACACGTGATGGGTTCTTAAAGATCTCTGAATTAATAGAATTAAATTCTAATTAAATGGTCAATCAGTGGGGTCACGTGCTAACATGTGATAGGCTCTTAAACCTTCTGAACTAATAGAATTAAATTCTAATTAAGGGAAATCAAAAACCCTAATATTTACCTAGATCTTTCCAAACAAAAAGATTGCGCTCTGTAAAGTGGAGCACCGTTGGATTAAAAATCCAATGGTGATTAAAAATCACCAATCTATAGAAAGATTCTATACAAGGAGATATTTCCCTGAAATTTGCCAGGAATAACAGACAAAACATCTTTTGGATTAAAAATCCAATGGTGAATAAAATTCGCTGAGTGATCTAAAAGATCATGTTGGTTACAGAATCAATCAAAATCTTCTAATGAAAGATTGACTAAACAAACTGATTTTTTTCTTTCTCCTATAAATAGGACCCAAGAAGAGAAGAGAAAAAAAGACAACAACAGAGAGAAAAAAGAAGAGAATTTAATTCTCCAGAGAGAAAGAAGATTTCTTCAGAGAAAAGAAAGAAATCCTATGTGAGAGATCATCCTATAAAATCCCACAAAAGAAAAAGAGAATTTAATTCTCAAATTAAGAGTTTAACTCTTCTAAATAAAAACTTAGTTCTTCCTTTGGTTGAAGGTCTGCAGAAGCAGATCTCCTTATAAGTTGAGAATTTAATTCTCATCGGGAAGATTCTGCCATGCAGATCTAAAAGCTAAGAGAAGATCTAAGTTCAGAGAATTATATTCTCCCACAAGGCACATAGGAATTTAATTTCTCTAACAAAATTAGGGTTTAACCCTATAAAAGAATTTAATTCTTCCAAATTTATAGGAATTTAATTCCTCTCAATAAAACTAGGGTTTAACCCTACAAAAGAATTTAATTCTTAAATAAGGGACTTAAAAACTCTCCATGCACGTAAAAGCATTAAGTACCAAGCATGGTCATATGTCAACACGTGACCATCCCCCTCAGAGATCAAAAAAGAACGAACAAGATCAGGTCACATGCTCACACGTGACCCTTGAACAGAGTCTTCAAAATAAGAAGAGCAGAATAGGCTATGGCCACCATCACGTGTCCGCGCGTGATAATCATGGAAATTAAGTGTTTAACACTTACCTGCATATTCTGAGAATAAAATAAAGAAAGTTTAGCCCAATTCTCAGGCGCCTCACGTGATCCCACGTGAGCGCTTCAATTTTAGTGTTTAACACTATTTTTTTGAGCACCTTGTCCCTAGTGTTTAACACTATTTTAAATATGTCACGTGGGAACATGTGATCGGCGAATGTACGCTAGTGTTTAACACTATATTTGAACCAGTCTTAGCCCAAATTGGCTAAGTTTTCCAGAGGCAAGACTCCCATTTTGACTGAGCCTCAAATACATTCTTATCTTCCAAGATTGATCATCTCATATGGTATATGAGTGCTCAGCACTCAATAAAACACAAAACATGGTCAGAACCCAGACCCATGCTTAGCATTGCTAAATAATGGGGGGTTAAGCCCAGACAAATGTTCAACAGTCCAAACAAAAGTCCAACATTTTAAACTTAATTGGACTTAGCCCAAGTTGGCCATAAGTCCTCAATTCAGATTTAACTGAGCCCATGTGCTCATAATCTAATTAATTGATCTTATTCCCAAATTGGACTACAGATTTCCCAATCAACATTGGTTCAAGGGTACATCTCTTCACTCCTTTGATATTTGTCGTTGTAATCCTTCAACGTCTTCAGAGAGGTGACGGGTCCCGATAACCAACCATTCCATGGACTGTGGGGTCCTTAAACTCATGGACTATGATGTCCTTAAACTTTATAGACTATGATGTCTTTAAACTATGGACTGTGGGGTCCTTAAGCCCATGGACTATGATGTCCTTAATCTCGGACTGTGGGGTCCTTAAGCCCATGGACTATGATGTCCTTAACCTCGGACTGTGGGGTCCTTAAGCTCATGGACTATGATGTCCTTAACCTTTACAGACTATGATGTCTTTAAACTGGACCGTAATGTCCTTAAACTAACGTTGGACCGTAATGTCCTTAAACTAACCTTGGGCCGCAATGTCCCTAAATTAAACAATAGAGCCCAAATGCTCTTTTGTTGGATCTAAACGATCCCGTTAAGTTGATCTTAGTCTGAAATTAGACTAATGTATCCTTAACATATGTTTAAGTTGATCTTAGTGTCAAATGAGACTAACGTATCATTAAACCCAACCCCAAACCCAAATCTAAGAAAATACGGATTTGGACTAATCCACGCCCTACGGGCGACAACATAAATTAGTCTTCGTATACAATCCACGAGCAACCAAAAACAAAACAAACACACACGACACGAAGTGACCATCTGGAGAAGGAGAAAGTGGTTACTGCGATGCGGTAGTGTAATTAACTGCAGGGGCTTGCGCCTGCAGGGAAGAGCGTCCCCACAATCAAAAACCCCTCAACGAGAGGGAATCTGACGAAGTCTGCTACATCGGCCGCATCCGTTTAAACCTTCGATACATGGTGTCATAAATCAGCTTGGCATCTTCGGAGAGGTGGACGGATAGCACCAATTAGCATCTGCCTTCAAAATTCAGGCCCGGACGTTCCAACGTCCCAGTGGCGTCTTTCGGCGGAGAACAGGTTCTGGCACGCCCGGTGGGACCTCTTCCTCTTTCCACTCCACACTTCGTGCGTCGTGTTTCGCGAACAAGTCGCGGCTTGACATGGTTGCTTTTGGATTTGAAGTACTAAGATTTGGTATCTTGCTCTGTGTAGAAAACAGAAGATCAAATGGCTTTCAACTGCATAAGCTGCAACAATGGCAATAACTCTCACTCCGTCTGGAGGAGTGACCTACGGGCCTCAGGCGGCCTCTGTTTTCATAATGCCGGTGGACCAGGTGATGTAAGCCACCACAGGGCGATTCTTTGGGACCATGCTCCTACCCATGAGCTTCAACACACCACTACCATCACAAGAAGCTCAGAATAAGTCGGTCTTTGATCGGCTTACAACTACTGCGGCCCCTCTTAACGGGTCGCCCAATCCAAGTGCCTCAGTTTTTAGCAGACTGGGCCAAAGCTCCAACGGGCCCGTGAAGAAGCCCGCAATACCAGAAGGCGTGATCCCGAAGCGGATAGCCATTCCTACTCCTGAAGTCACCAAGGCGGCTTCTCCGGCTAAGGGGTCGGTCTTCACAAGACTGGCCGTTTCAGCTCCCACTCCGGGTGAAGTAACCAAGGCCGTTTCCCCTGCACAAAAATCGGCCTTTTCAAGATTGGCCATTCCCTCTGAGCGAGCATCTGTCTTTGACAGGCTGGCGCCAACAACAGACTCTCATCAGAACAAGGGGTATGGAAAAGCTGATGCAACAGCGGAGATGATCCCGGCCGCACGACATGCTCGACGTCGCCACTGGCGCCGAGTGAGGAAAGCTGGGGGCAATTCCTCTTCTGGACTGATTCCGCCAGCTCTAATGGTGGAAGTTGAGGCTGCTGTTCCAACTGGGAACAGCTTTGAACTACTTAACAGGGTGCGCAGGAATTTGTCAATTGCCATGCTAAAAAAGTCTTCCCCGCCTGTTGAAAAGATCATAAAGGCGAAGCTAGAGCAGCCCCCTCAGCGGCTGTCCTCTAAAATTTACAAAGTTTGGCGACAGGTCCAGGACTCCGTGGTAGATCAAGATTACTCTCGCTGACAGAAAAAGATGAAAGTTCGGCAAGAAGAGGATCACCCTGTCAAACCACAGAAAGCGACAGCTACTTAGGTGCCCACTGCCAATATAAAACAAATGGCCCTTCTATTCCAAGATATGGTGGGCATGATGATCCAGCCGGACCTTCCAGCCGAAGACCCTCCAGTAATAATTGAAGATGATAGAGGAGAGACATCAAATCCTCTGCCGGCTCTGTCAGCAGCCAAGGAGGATACCATCTCAAAAGCCGCCCTGGATGATTAAATCGCTCAGCAGATACGATTTCATCAGGCGAGTGAAGCGGCTGGGTAAATTGTTAAACCCGGACGACCCTATCCGGGTTTCCAAATAAAGTACCCGCCGGGATACACGATCCCCAAATTCCACGTATATAAGGGGACGGGAAATCCGCATCAACACGTCGCTCAATTCAGAGCCTTGTGCCGCAACACCGGAGGTGACGATAGGCTACTGCTTCGCCAATTCGTTGGCAGCTTGTCGGAGACAGCATTCGAGTGGTATTCTGAACTCCTAAATGACTCTGTCAAGACATTTCCAGAGATGGAGTTGCTATTCATCCAGCATTTCGCAAGCGCTAGCGAACGCACCCCAATCACAGCATTGATCAATGCCAGGGTGAAGCCTGGAGAGACATGGGTTCATTATGCAATACAGTGGCAGAATCTAAGGTCAAAGTGCGAGCAGCGCATTGAAGAAGCACCTGCGGTAGGCATGTTCGTGGGGACCCTCGACCCTCAGGCGACCATTTCACAATTCATGATGTTTTTCAAGCCGACCACTTTCCAAGCCTTGATTGACAAACTGGCCCAAATGGACCAGATGGGTCATAGACTGTCTTCCTCAAAGCTGGAATCTCGAAATGAAAAAGGAAAAGGGAAAGCGACCTTCATCGCCAATGCTCAATAGCAGCCCAATGGTCCAAAAATAACTGAACGCCAAGACGAGAAACGACGATTCTTTAATGAGAAAATGAAATGCCTTTATTCGTTTCCCCGGGATAAAACGGGGAGATTGTTTGAACCAGCGGTGCGCAACAGGCTCATCAATTTACCGAATCTAAAACGCCCATTACAACCCGGTGTGGTTAATAATCCTAATTATTTCCCCTATCACCAAGCGACAGGCCATCCAATTGAAGATTGTTTCGTCTTTAAAGGCTGGATTGAAGATCAATACCAACAGGGCAAATGCGCCCTGTCCGAGAATTGGAAAGTAAGCCCGCTTCAACCGCACGCTCTTAAAAGGGGGGACACATTGGGGGCATCGTGCTCTTTTGTCGAAGAAGCTCCATGGGAGGTCGCTCTTTCAGCCAAAACAAAAAGAATGCTGAAGGATCTCCAAACATGCCCGGCGATCAAATGGAAAAGTTCATTGGAACCCGAATTTATCAAGGGAATGCTGAAGCCGCACCCAACTTCAAAAATTGGTGTGATAGTCAAAGCGCCCACACCCAGCCGTTAAAGTTTTCGAAGAGGAAGAAAAAGACCAAAAAGCCCGTGAAGCCTGATGACAAGCGCACGGACCTGCAAAAACATATTGAAGCGCTGGAAGAATATAACCAGAAGGCGCGGACCCCAGTTACACTCCAAGAATTTCTCAGCCACGTCCTTGAGGACGGAGATGATGACAATGGAGAAGACTCGTCAGATGAACTTGAGGATTATGTGGCAAGTTGCCATGTGATCTCTCACTCGTCGATAGACGGTGAAGAAGCTCCTGACACAGAGAAACTGGGGGCAGATCCCGAATCAGAGCTCGTAAGACCGTCAGACGAGATGATTGATGCATTCCTGAACGAAGCTCTTCTGAAAAGCAAGACTGATCGAGAGTGCGAAATGGCCATATTTGGAAAAGCCAAACATCGGCGACTGGATGAAAGGGTTGAAGCACCCCAACCAGACCGAGGCATGCCCGCGACAGATAAGAGCAGGCTTTAAATGAAGAAAAGGTTCGCTAAAGCCATATCGATGGGAATGAAGCTGCCACCCTCTGAAGGAAACACTTCTGATGAAATACACCTTAATGAAGAGGATGCGTATCCTAATTAATGTTTATATCATCGAAGGATTGCGCACCCTACTGAAGAATGCAACGCCTTTAAAAATTGGTGACAAGGGTATGTCGCTCATAGGCAGCACTTCAAGAGGATAAAGCGTGAAGCTCGTCGACAGCGGTAAAATGCGACAGACGAACGTGGAAGAGCTGCTGGCAACTGTCACATGGTTGATAGTAGGGGATCGCAGGTTCTCACCTTCGGAAGCGATTCTGAAGAGGCAATGACTCTCGGCCCTCTCTTCAAAGAATCCACCCCAGGAAAAGAGGAAGAACCGAAGAGCTGCGAGAACATTCAGCTGCGCAATCGCACATTACCTGAAAAGAATCTCAGACTCGTAAACAAGGGGTCGAACAAAAAGGATAAGGGGAAAGAAAAGATCCCTGAAGATATCACCTTCGATGACCGAGTTGTCGAAAAGTTGACAGCCAAGGACCCGCCAAAGAAAAGTAAGGTGGATTACAACGTTCTGGCACACCTGAAAAAGATTCCCTCACAGCTAAGCATTCTCGATGCCCTTCTGCTATCCAATGAGGCGAGAGATTCTCTGATCAAGGCATTACAAGACCCTTGACAGTTTCAATCTTTCTTCGCCGAAGAAAAGATGAAGGACGAGTTGGAGGAAGTGCACACTGCTGACATCACTTTCGGCAATGAAGATCTCCTCCTCGGGACGTGCGAGCATAACCGTCCCCTCTATGTCTCCAGATACTGTTATGATATCAAGATAGGAAAGATCCTGGTTGACAATGGGTCTTCCGTTAATCTCCTCAATGTAAGAGTGTTGAAGGAAATCTGCATGAGCGTTAAGCACCCCGTTCGTGATAAAATCACCATCTCCGGGTTTGACTCCCAGTCATCACAAACGCTCGGGTCTGTGATACTGACATTACGCTTTGGGATAGTCATCACGGACATCAAATTTCACGTCATTGACGCCAAGACATGGTACAATTCTTTGCTCGGCAGGCCTTGGTTACACGAGTACAACATCATCCCTTCTACACAGCATCAGTGTATGAAGTATTTCAAGGATGGTCTCGAGTATACCGTGACAGGGAGTTGAACCCATTCTCCGTGAATGAAGTCCGCAAATTTGAGGATGCAAAGTAGTTCTGTCAGACTTTGAAGACACGGAAAGGTGCCATAAACCGAAGAACAAGGCTATCACCACTATTCCGGTCTTCGGGAGCGATACCGAGGAGGAGGAAGAGATAGTTTATTCAGGGCCACCCCAACGCAACGAGCCGGGATTATCCACCCCTATTCTGGTCTTCGGCAGCGACTCGGAAGATGAGATATAAGCTTATCCTTAAAAGGTCCCTAGTCGTGGGAGTTTCGAGACTGGGCATCGATACTCCATTAGTAGACTAGTGTCGCGAGAGCATTACAAAGAGCTTGACGCACTTGATACCTACAGTGTGGAAGAACTACAGACGTTCTATGTCCTTCCCAGGCGAAAAGATGAAAAGGCGATCCTCTTTTATCGATCCATGGAAACCAAAGTGGAGAAAGAAATTTGGCATGGTGCCGATTCTACACTTGACAAGCTCCAGCCCATCCGTCTTCCCAGATACTACACAGAAGGATTAAAAAGGCTGTTGAGGCGCCAAGGCATACCCTTCAAACAGACTGCTCGACAAGCACAGTTCTACAACAAGATCTGGGACATCCCCGGAACTCAGCGAAAATTGCCCAACGGGAGAATGGAAACGATCGGGCTTGGATATGTTCAATCCAAGAAATGGGAACGATTCCATGACTGCTACGTTATACATGACTTCGATGAAGAAGGAAATGCTCTGTTAGAAGACGCTAACCCTGAACCAAAACAAGGTCTCGCCATCAAAATGCCAAGTCCGTCGTTTGAAGAACAGATGGAAAAGCTGATAAGGGAAGCGGGTCAAAAGGTCCGGGATGACCATAGCCGCGAAATGGCCATTTACAAGAAAGCCAGGACGCAGCGCCTCTTTCAGCAGGTCGCAGAGCATGTCAATGCTCTTCGTCGCCGGCCCGTCATACAAAAGACTCGGTGCAGAGGCAAAAATAAACCAAAGAACGGAAAAAAGTTCAACAACAGCGTAGCGGGTCTGAGAAGCCACGCGATCGAGAATCGAGCAGCCGGGATCCGTCTCTTATAAAGAAGATGGGTCGAGCATATTCTTTTCCACAAGACAAGACAAAGAAGATATTCGATCTTGTCATAAAACATCAGATGATGACACTCCCGGAGTCCAAGCACCCCGAGCAAGCAGACAAGGTCTCTCACCCAGACTATTGCTCCTATCACCGAGCAATAAGACATCCTTTCGAAGACCGCTTCATTTTCAAGAAGTGGGTCGAAGACCAATATCAACAAGGCATGTTCTCTCTATCCAGCAGTTGGAGGGTAAGTCTGTTGGAGATAGTGCCCTCAGAGTCAATTATTGGATCACAGGCACGTGATTGCAATGATTGAGGGGGGACCTATCCCGGTAGGACAGTCTTACTCGAGATGATAGTATGCTATCTGGTTTATCTTTATCATCGTGTACTGCTTTAGGTGACCTGACAGGTCGCTATTACACGTTGATAGAGCCCCTAGGATTATTGCTTGACTGCCAGCGGTATGAGGGCGATCATATACGTGAGAGCTGGTAGTCTATAAGCACATCCTTAAAAGGTCCCTAGTCGTAGGAGTTTCGAGACAGGGCATCGATTCTCCAGAGTAGACTAGTGTATACATTCGAGACCCCGATGAGGGGCGGTGGCCGGTCTCATAAGCCACTGGTGTCAGTTGGTTCACCTAAGATGCATACAGGTGCTCATTGGGTTATGAGTACACCGGACAGGACTCGCCGGGAACCTGCTAGTTGGGATTATACCAGACGTCAGATAGCAGTTCCCTGGTGACATGTGTACAGGTTAGTTCATCGACCTGAGGATCGTCATTTGTCTCGTGTGAGTTCCCACTGTACTTTGATTACTACCCTACCACGCTCAAAGGAGACGTGCAAACAGGTTTTAGTTGGGTACAGTCCCGAGCCACATAGAGGCAGTGAGCGGATCTTCAGGGGTTCGTCTCTCCCGGTATTGGGGGTGAGGTCACGCTGTGTCTAGGAGAGCCATTACACAAAGCCCTCGGCCGAGGCAGGAGATTTACTGGTAGGTATTCCAGTAGTATCTCAGGGTATTCTGGGCTACACTCCGACACGACTTGTACCGCTTTTGGGGGTCTGACTTTACCAACCCTCTAGGCCCGCCATGCGATGCTCATAGACGAACGGACCGGACTGTACGGATATTGTCACTGACAGGCGCAGTAGGGTGTCAGGATGAGTTCGCTCATCGATGTCCCTTTTGGTCAATACCTGGTAGCCCGTTACGTATTGGCTTATACCTCTGACGTGCTAGTGGTTAAATCCACAACCAAGGTGTTGACGAGTCTTTAGAGTCCCCCACATTCAGTTGCTCAAGTTTTCGGGCGAAACAGTGCAGAGGCCGTATGGAGATATGGCAGGGTTCGATCAGATACGTGCGGTATTGCACGGATCAGGATCGGACGGATAATACTAGCCGGCTTTGGTTTGAGCCGGATCCTAGTATAGTACAGTGTAGAGTTTGTCTCATTGCATTTGTATTTCGGTTGGAATACAAATGCGGGTGTGTATACACAGTATCGGGGTTTTCCTGTAATTTATTATGGGACCAGTTTTCTGGAGTTTCCAGTTTGCTTTCCGTTTCGGCCAATTTCCTTTGTATCGTTCATTGGCCGAAGATTGGTGGAGGAGGGCTTACTTGCATTTGTGCAAATTAGCTATTTGGAGGGTTGTCTTTGCATACTTTTGTATCATGATGGTTTCATGATGGAGCCCCATCCCTTGACCTTCCATGGTTCATGATTGCTTGACTTTTTGTAGCAATCATGGTTGTTGATTAGTTGATGGAGTGTGGTTTTGCTAGTGATGATGATTCTTGCATGATGACCATTCTTCTCACTTGCATTATTCTTGTGGCTATCTTTTTTCACTCTCTCCCTCACTCTCTTTCTCTCCACTCCATCTTGCATGGCCGGCCAAGCTCCTTTGGGGCTGTCCAAAATTCTAGAGGTGGGGTTTTTGTGCTTTTGCTTTGGTAAAAATCCTACAAGATCAATCTCCATTAGCTTGTATCATCCCTCCACCAAAAGGCAACCTCCATGAACCCCAAAATGAGACATGAGCACTACACATTCTACAGCAAACCTTGGGCACGTCGGCTCGCCAACTTCGTGCCCGAGTTGCCTCGGTATAGAGGTGGGAGCCCGTAAAAGAAGCAGGCGACGTGGTGCCCTTCCGGCGAGGAGGTGGAGACCGGACATTCCGCGGGAGATCGGGACGACGACGAGAAGACCGGAGGACACGGATCGCTCGGTATATCTCTCTTCCCCATCTAGTAGTTAGCTAGGACTAGTTAATGGTACGATCCGGGTTTTAGTGCGCGGGGGTGCCGGTTCAAGAAAAATTAAAGTTTAGCATCGCTTCCGCATTTGGCCTCGGGATAGAGGCCGGGGCGCTGCCGTGCACTTACAGTAGTATCAGAGCCTCGCCATTAACATAGTCTAGCTTTGTCTAATGTGTTTTACATTTCCGATCGAACAATTTTCCAAAAACCGTATTTTTCTTCACATCAGTTTCTGTCGAAATTTTTTGAAGTCCAAAATTTTTTCAGTATGTTGCAGAATGATGTGCAGGGAATCCTAAGAACACTGTAGAATTTTGGTCACCTGATCCTTCCGTACGACCGTGGAACTGCGGCCACAACCCCTCTTTGGCCGCGGTTCCGCCGCAGGAATTTGGATTCACGTCACCAAGTTTTTGCAGTGGGCTTGTGGGCTGAAAATAGGGTTTTTGGTATACTTTGTTTGGGCCCAGAATTTCTTTAACTGCTACAGTATTGCTTGGGGCCCACTTGGGTAAATTTGATCGATCGGATATTTTAAACACATTATTTCACAGTATTTACATTATATCTGCGACCGTGCATGTCACTTGATCGGTAAATCCTGTCTAACTGCTATAGCCCGGTTAGACGGATTTGCGAACGTGACATTCACGTTGATGTTCTGTGTTTTTGCTGTGATGTTGCGGATTGGTCATGGGGGATAGCCTGATTGCAGTGGTAGTACAGTTTTGTTGTATTATATACATTTGATATTGCGGGGCGAGCGTCCGACATGTGGACTGTCGTCACTGCCTGTTTGTATTATTATTTTGGGGCACGACCAGGTTGCGGTCGATGTACCCGTTGTATGTATATTTTACTTTCTGTACTAGGATTGCCCCGCGGAGGGGTGCACGGGTAGCCGGATTCTAGAGGGCAATGAGCCCGCATCTCATGGCATTGAGACGGAGGGGGCTTCACTCTAGAATTGGCGGGCTATTCGCCGCACTCGTAGGGGGTACAGGTTGACCCAGGAAGAGTGCCCAAGTTACCGGATTCCGTAAAGTGCTGGGTGGTCCATTCACGTTGCTGAAGGGGGCTGTCTCGCTTCAGGTTTTGGCGGGTAACTTGCCACGCTCGTAGGAGTCTAGGATTTCATTGCACAGGCTATCCACACGACCAGGGGAACGTCGGGTTTCAGTAGTGGCTCTGTGAAACCCGGGGATCCCAGATATCTGTATTGTTCTGTGATGTTGCTTTTTATCACGCCTTGAGCGAAATATTATATATATTGGTATATATATATTAGTAGATGTTGTATATGTTTTGCATCCGCGCTAGTCCAGTCCCCGCTCTGTCGTTAGTTAGCTAACCTAACGGGTAATGACGGGACCCAGTGGCGAATGCGGATGGCATATACGTACATCAGTATATTTTCGTTCTTTGTGGTGTGATCAATTGATGGGACTGCGTTGATTCGGATCAATGCAAGTTAAAAACAAACCTAATCTGATGTTGTTGGAACATTTTTCAAAAAGCTGTTATTTGCAAGGACGTTCACTTTTGTTTTGCACAGTGGTATTCAGTTGGAATATCCTGCTCCTCAGTCGACGAGGCAAGGGCCCAGATCCCTTCACCGGGAGTGACCCCTTGGACAAAAGTTTGCGTCAGGGCATTAACTTCACTATAGCCGATTACTTTTGCTTTGCACCGTGGTATTCAGTTGGAATATCCTGCACCTCATTCTACGGGGAAAGAGCCGAGATCCCTTCTCCGGGAGTGACCTCTTTAGCAAAGGTTTTCGTCACTATATTTTTAAAAGCTATCCGTTCCTTCAACGATATCAAGTTCATTACGTTAAAGGTTTTCGCCAGAAACCATTCGTAGCCCTCCGTCGTTTCATATAGGTGGTCAATAGTATTTAAGCTGTGTTTGTTGGCCAAAGTCAAGGCGCAGTGTTTGGTAGCTGTTGGTTATTCATATGCAGCATAGATAGATGCGTTGGTTTGGAACAGTCGTACTGCCTTGTTGGCCAAAGTCAAGGGTAGGTACGGGTGGATTCAAATCAACCTGGAGAATGACGGGTAGAACTTGACATGCGACTTATAATTTGTTGGCCAAAGTCAAGGTCATAAGAGCATGGGGTAAAAATCACATCGGGAGTTTCTAAAGAAACTGAAACTTGCCAGATATGCGCATACCTTCTGGAGTGTGATGACGTGAGCGGATTCCGTCACGTTATCATGCGATGATAGTTGGATCCCGATTCCCACTGATGAGTTGGTTTACTCCTCGGGTGATCCCGACTAATTCTTCTTTCAGGTTTGGAGAAGAATTTGACGGTACAGTGGGAGGTTTCCAGATTAGATAAATTGGTAATTCTAATCTAGGTTAGAGTGTACGCTGAGTGTTTCTTTTCTCTCTCTCTTCGGCAGCGACCATTGACCCGACCCTAAGACTATGACTCAGAGACCAAAATTAACCGAACCTTCTTAAACACTGGCTTTTGGATTGTCAGAGTTGCGAACCTCATTGCCACTCCTACTTTTACCCTTTTCTCCAGGACACCCCGTATTACTACGAACGTCCACTTCCATTGGACAAAACCATCGTATGGTTATATACGAACTCGAAGGGATTTATTCGAGGATGGTTTCCGGTTCTGGAGAAAACGGATAGGACTATTCAATTGTCTTTTCCTTTTACCTTCTCTCAGGTTGCGAGTACTCCTTGGTTTAGGAGATAGTACACCTATTACGCAAATTAGATAGTCTTCTTCCAAACCTTAGGCTGGTGCCGAACAGTAGGGAATGAAGAAAACCAATTAGCATAACAATGGTGTACAGAAGGTATTAAGTTAAGACAAAGCAAGGGATTAGTAAAAGGGCAAAGTAAATTGCGACTGACATTCACGACCAAACCAAGTATTTCATTAACACTCCCACTTCACCTTTGTATTTCTCCAGGACACTCCGTATCACTACGAAGATCCACAGTTTATTGGATATTCCATCGTATGGTTATATACGAACTCGAAAGGAACTTGTTCCAGTTCGGGGATGGATTCTGGTTCAGGAGAAATAGGAATAAGGTTTATTCGATTGTCTTTTATCTTCACCTTCTCTCGCTTTGCGAGTGTTCTTAGGATTAGGACAGTACACCCATTATGCTTATTGGATAGTCTTCTTCCAAACTATAGGCTGGTGCCGAACGGTAGGGAAGGAAGAAAACCATTTGGCCTAAGGGGTGTGTAGAAGGTAATGACTAAAGACATATAAAGGGATTTGGAGAGGTGGCAAAGAATTATACGGTTACAGTCGTGAATCTGGAAGAGGCATTACTAGGAATACCAGGATACCCCATTGAAACATTTCAATGTTTCAGTTTCATTGTGTACTGTTAAAAGAAAACTGATTTCCCGATTAGACACTTGCTCCAGGGTATGTATTTACCAGGTTTGATTCTCACATCCGTATGGTTTTACAGATGACGAGTGGGAGTAAGTTATTAGGAATTAGGTGATCATCCTCATTATATCGGAATTCGTTGTAATTGGTGATATTTGAGGAAGTCAGCTGGGTTGTTTGCCGGACGGCGAATATTTGGTTTTGAATATCCGTTATAATGCACCAATTTCAAATTGATATATCTGTACGTTTATTTTTATAGAGTGAGATATACCTTTTTGAAATTATGTCTATGACATTTACCTATATCAGTGGATGGTTAGGTAAGGAGCATCGAACAACGGTGTAATTCTTCTTAACCATAAGTACAGTTTTCAACTTACGACACACAGTGAATGAGTTATCAGACTCAAGGGACTTATACAGAGTATTGTATGTTGTCCAGGGTCCATCAGGACAGAGGGGTTGGTCCTCGTACTATATTCGGTTTACTTATGACTTCTCTAGTTTTTAGACAGGTGTTTCGTGGAAACACAGGGTCCGAATTTTGAGAAGTTATAGGCATTTGAATAAAGTAGAGAACTAGATATTGCAAGTATCGGGATTCTTCAAAGTGATCGAAGATGTAGATACTTGAGTATGGTATTCAGTTGATAGTAGTGATTAAGAGAACTTGCTTCTCTTTCAGGTTACTCATAATTGGAAGCATTCCTAAGTTGAGTAACGCTGATCGGCCTCTTTCCATTTAGTTAACATGCACTGGAGATAGCTGCATGATTTGAATCTGGTTCAATTAAATCAGTGCCTCTGATTCTATATTGGATATAGAACAGTTCGTATCTTAACGATGTTAAGACACGGGGAGTTGTCCGGTTTATGATTAAAACCAGACTCTGGATAACTCAAGGCACGTTTCTGTGATGGCTGTTTGTGGGTTGACCCAGGCTATGACGAGGGTTGACTTTCTACCATCTGGATGAACAATAGCGATATTGTTCTAGACTCGCCACAGTTTTATTAAAAATGGATTTTTTTTAGAAAACAGTAGTGGGAGTATGGTAGAACTGGAAGTGATTCCAGAACCACAAACGATTACTGAAGATTTCATAGGAACCTAAAGATTCAATCTGGTTTGACATTCCATTAGCCACTCCGCAGATAAGGTGGGTAACTTCAGGCACCCGAGAGGTACTTCGGTAGCCTCAAGGACGGTGACAGGGAAGTTCTTGTTTACCCACACTTACCATTGCTGTTGTTCCAGACTATGAGACCCGGCAGGAGGATGAGTATAGCGTCGTTCTAAACTGGCTTTAGAAGTATACTTCTATATGACTCTGCCAGAGGGTTGTCATGATCAGTGGGAGCAGCGGAAGCATTGGTGGACAGGTGGCTTATGTCTATTTATAGACTAAAGCAGATATAGCGGAGATAGATCATCAATTTCTGATGTGACAGTCATAGGTTTGACTTCATCAGAATAGGGGATGGATCTGTTGAGAAGGTAGTAGGGTGTGATGTCATGGTATTTGGATGACATACACAGAGTAGGATGTGATATTCCTATACTACGATCGGTTATACTTTGGTCGTCACACAGTGGTTTCTCCACACAGGACTTGGATATTATATCAGACATACTGGTAACTAGATCTATGGTTTTAGATCTAGATTTGGGAGGTTTTCCAATTAAGGGTACTTAGACAACATTCTAAGAGTATTTAGAATGGACGACTCCTAGCACGGTAGTATACCTGCAGGTAATGGAGTCACCCTCTCTAAAGGTGTCTTACAGACTAATGGGGAGAGGGATGTGCATGATTGGCAGATCACTTGCTCAGGCAATTGAGTCAATAATGAGATGTCAAGTACCACACCAGATGTTGTTCTTGCACTAGATGCAATAAGTTGACATTGATCCTATCCTAGAGAAACAGTCGGAAGCAGTTTTAGAACATAAGTGAATGTTCTAGGGATATGATAATGACATCCTCATTCGGGAGACAGTTATCATTCCAGGCTTCCAAGGTGACTTGGACGACAAGGAGGTTGTCAGAGTTATAGTTTTTCCTTCTGACGAGGGGCAGTATTTTGGACAGGTGGTCCAAGGCAATACCGAGGGAGGCATGGCGCAGGATACTGATTAAGTTCAGTTGACAATACAGTCTAAGAAGTTTGGATTTGGAGTTCATTTATGAGCTAGGTCCCATCAGACATCCAGACATATTCTAAGACAGGTGTTGCTCTTTTCGGGAGATGGCTTTCTCCGCGAACTTGAGATTTAGAGAGACATAGAAAGAAACATCAAAGCGGATCCACTCACTGAGGCTATTCCTCGAACGCAATAGTTTCGCAAACGGGCTTTGTGAGACTGACTAGTAGAGGAGTTGGGTGTTCGGTATCACACGAGCTGTGAGTATGCGACATCGCAATAATTAGCCTTGAGTGCAAGTGGGAGATTGTTGGAGATAGTGCCCTCAGAGTCAATTATTGGATCACAGGCACGTGATTGCAATGATTGAGGGGGGACCTATCCCGGTAGGACAGTCTTACTCGAGATGATAGTATGCTATCTGGTTTATCTTTATCATCGTGTACTGCTTTAGGTGACCTGACAGGTCGCTATTACACGTTGATAGAGCCCCTAGGATTCTTGCTTGACTGCCAGCAGTATGAGGGCGATCATATACGTGAGAGCTGGTAGTCTATAAGCACATCCTTAAAAGGTCCCTAGTCGTGGGAGTTTCGAGACAGGGCATCGATTCTCCAGAGTAGACTAGTGTATACATTCGAGACCCCGATGAGGGGCGGTGGCCGGTCTCACAAGCCACTGATGTCAGTTGGTTCACCTAAGATGCATACAGGTGCTCATTGGGTTATGAGTACACCGGACATGACTCGCCGGGAACCTGCTAGTTGGGATTATACCAGACGTCAGATAGCAGTTCCCTGGTGACATGTGTACAGGTTAGTTCATCGACCTGAGGATCGTCATTTGTCTCGTGTGAGTTCCCACTGTACTTTGATTACTACCCTACCACGCTCAAAGGAGACGTGCAAACAGGTTTTAGTTGGGTACAGTCCCGAGCCACATGGAGGCAGTGAGCGGATCTTCAGGGGTTCGTCTTTCCCGGTATTGGGGGTGAGGTCGCGCTGTGTCTAGGAGAGCCATTACACAAAGCCCTCGGCCGAGGCAGGAGATTTACTGGTAGGTATTCCAGTAGTATCTCAGGGTGTTCTGGGCTACACTCCGACACGACTTATACCGCTTTTGGGGGTCTGACTTTACCAACCCTCTAGGCCCGCCATGCGATGCTCATAGACGAACGGACCGGACTGTACGGATATTGTCACTGACAGGCTCAGTAGGGTGTCAGGATGAGTTCGCTCATCGACGTCCCTTTTGGTCAATACCTGGTAGCCCGTTACGTATTGGCTTATACCTCTGACGTGCTAGTGGTTAAATCCACAACCAAGGTGTTGACGAGTCTTTAGAGTCCCCCACATTCAGTTGTTCAAGTTTTCGGGCGAAACAGTGTAGAGGCCGTATGGAGATATGGCAGGGTTCGATCAGATACGTGCGGTATTGCACGGATCAGGATCGGACGGATAATACTAGCCGGTTTTGGTTTGAGCCGGATCCTAGTATAGTACAGTGTAGAGTTTGTCTCATTGCATTTGTATTTCGGTTGGAATACAAATGCGGGTGTGTATACACAGTATCGGGGTTTTCCTGTAATTTATTACGGGACCAGTTTTCTGGAGTTGCCAGTTTGTTTTCCGTTTCGGCCAATTTCCTTTGTATCGTTCTTTGGCCGAAGATTGGTGGAGGAGGGCTTATTTGCATTTGTGCAAATTAGCTATTTGGAGGGTTGTCTTTGCATACTTTTGTATCATGATGGTTTCATGATGGAGCCCCATCCCTTGACCTTCCATGGTTCATGATTGCTTGACTTTTTGTAGCAATCATGGTTGTTGATTAGTTGATGGAGTGTGGTTTTGCTAGTGATGATGATTCTTGCATGATGACCATTCCTCTCACTTGCATTATTCTTGTGGCTATCTTTTTTCACTCTCTCCCTCACTCTCTTTCTCTCCACTCCATCTTGCATGGCCGGCCAAGCTCCTTTGGGGCTGTCCAAAATTCTAGAGGTGGGGTTTTTGTGCTTTTGCTTTGGTAAAAATCCCACAAGATCAATCTCCATTAGCTTGTATCATCCCTCCACCAAAAGGCAACCTCCATGAACCCCAAAATGAGACATGAGCACTACACATTCTACTGCAAACCTTGGGCACGTCGGCTCACCAACTTCGTGCCCGAGTTGCCTCGGTATAGAGGTGGGAGCCCGTAAAAGAAGCAGGCGACGTGGTGCCCTTCCGGCGAGGAGGTGGAGACCGGACATTCCGCGGGAGATCGGGATGACGACGAGAAGACCGGAGGACACGGATCGCTCGGTATATCTCTCTTCCCCATCTAGTAGTTAGCTAGGACTAGTTAATGGTACGATCCGGGTTTTAGTGCGCGGTGGTGCCGGTTCAAGAAAAATTAAAGTTTAGCATCGCTTCCGTATTTGGCCTCGGGATGGAGGCCGGGGCGCCGCCGTGCACTTACAAACTCCGCCATGGAAACATGAATCAAAAGCCACTTATGTGATGAGAGTAGAACCAGACCAACATCGGTCTTAGAAGCGATCTCGTACCTGTCACGTGATAACGCTGTCAGAAGAAGAACCCGAGAATATAGATGACCTCCCCTGGTGCTTCGAAAAAAATGAAGATGAGTTGATCTCAGAATTTCCACCGGCGCCAAAAGAGCTGGAAGATGGGATACATACTACTGCAGATGACCTCAGAAAAATTGACTTGGGGACGGCAAACGACCCACGGCCGACGCTCGTCAGCGAACCGTTGTCTGAAGAAAAGGAGGCTACGCTTAAAGACGTGCTCATGAAGTATAAAGATTGCTTCACATGGAACTATTCCGAGATGCCGGGACTAGATCCAGAGATTGCTGTGCACAAATTGGCGATATCTCTGGACGTCAAGCCGATCAAACAAGCACCGAGAAGAATGCGGCTCGAGCTTGAGATGAGCATTAACGCCGAAGTCAAGAAACTAATCGACTCCGGCTTCATCCAAGAGGTTCAGTATCCTGACTGGATCGCCAACATTGTCCTAGTAATGAAGAAAAATGGGACGGTACGCATTTGTGTGGACTTTCGGGACCTCAATAAAGCTTGCCCGAAAGACGATTTTCCTATACCGGTTACCGAGCTGATGATAGATAATACGTCCACTCACGAAATTTTCTCCTTCATGGACGGCTCATCAGGATACAATCAAATAAAAATGCATCCCGAGGACCAGAAGCATACCGCTTTCCGGACCCCTTTGGGCATATTCTGCTACAAGGTGATGCCTTTCGGTCTAAAGAACGCCGGTGCCACCTATCAGAGAGCCGTGACGAAGATTTTTGATGACCTCATACATGAAATCGTCGAATGCTATATTGACGACCTTGTAGTTAAAAGAAAATCATACAAGGAACATTTAGAGCATCTGAATATCGTGTTTCAGCGCCTTCGGAAATATAACTTGAAGATGAACCCTCTCAAATGCGCGTTCGGAGTTTCTTCGGGCAAGTTCCTAGGATTCGTCTTCCGACACCGAGGCATCGAGATAGACCCGTCGAAGATCAAGGCGATTATGGAAATGCCTCCGCCAAGGACTCTCAAGCAACTGCGTTCTCTCCAAGGAAAGCTCGCGTATCTCCGACGATTTATAGCCAATCTCTCCGGCAGGTGCCGTCCTTACAGTCACCTAATGAAGAAGGGAACCCGTTCGTTTGGGATCGCAAATGCCAAAGAGCACTGGACGAAATCAAGCAATACTTGCAGAATCCGCCGGTGCTGACCGCTCCGGTCAAGGGAAAGCCTCTCATTCTTTATACAACCGCCCTTGAGAGTTCTCTAGGCACATTATAGGCACAAGAGAACGACCAAGGGAAGGAGAAAGCCCTCTACTATTTGAGTCGAGTTCTCCTGGGGGCAGAAAACAATTACTCCCCCATTGAAAAATACTGCCTGGCGTTGATCTTCGCGATAACGAAGCTCAGACACTATGTGTTGGAACATGAGGTCCATCTCATATCAAAAGTGGATCCTCTCAAATACTTGATGTCAAAAGCCATACTAACAGGACGACTCGCTAAATGGGCCCTGTTCTTGATGGAGTTCTCGATAACTTATCGTCCTCTCAAGGCAGTGAAAGGCCAGGCCATCGCCGACTTCCTCGCTGAGCATCTGATACCTTCCAATTCTCCTTTGAACTGCGAATTGCCCGACGAACACGCATTTGACACGATCGACAGGGAGAGAAGAGAGAATGATACCCAGTAGGAACTCTACTTCGATGGAGCATCTTCCATGAAGAAGCGCAAACAAAGCACCCCTATAATCAAATCCGGGGTAGGCCCCATCTTCGTGACTCCACAAGGAGGGATAATGCGCTTTGCCTTCTCCTTAACAGAGCCGAGGACGAACAATGAAGCCGAATATGAAGCTTTGATAGCAGGTCTTGAGATCGCTGTTGACATGGGAATCGAGAACCTCCTCATATACGGAGACTCCCAGCTGATCATTAGTCAAGTAAACGGCGACTATCAAATGTGCAAGCCAGAGCTGGTGAAGTACGGCGAGAGAGTGCAGCAACTACTGACTCAAATTCCTTCTTACACCTTAGAAAGCATACCGCGTGCGGAAAATAACAAAGCGGATGCATTGGCCAAACTCGCTAAAGAACTGGCCGACGAGAACCTCGATGACGTAAGGATCATGGTACAAAGCCGTCGGGTTCTTGCACCGGCAGAAATATCTTCGGAGTCGTCCGAAGAAAAGGGAGCGACCGAGCAAACGACTCTACAAATAAAAGACCAGGAAAAGGCTATGGATTGGAGAGAATTCTTTATAGACTACTTCAAATCCCGTCGAGCACCTGAAGATGCGTCCTCAAGACATCAGCTCATGAAACAAGCTCTATCTTTTTCCTTCGTCAATGATACTCTGTATAAGAGATCATTTGATTCTCTGAGGCTAAGATACCTGGGACCTAAAGAGGTAAGGAGAGTCGTCCAAGAAACTCACGACAGACTCTGCGGTTCTCACCAAGCTGGGCCGAAGATGAAACTAAAGATCAAAAGGATGGGCTATTATTGGCCCACGATGATCCAGGACTGCCTCGAATACGTGAAGCAGTGCCACTCGTGCCAAATTCATAGGGACTTCATCCATCAGCATCCAAATCCGCTACACCCAACGGTGGCTAGCTGGCCGTTTGAAATGTAGGGAACTGATATAATCGGCCCCATCGAACCAGCATCGTCCAGAGGACATCGGTTCATACCGACAACAACCGATTACTTCTCCAAGTAGGCAGAAGCAGTACCACTAAGACAAGTGAAGACGGAGAATATCCTCCATTTCTTCAAGACACACGTCATTTATCGGTTCGGCACTCCGTGATGGATTATCTCCGATAATGGGCCAGCCTACAGAAGCCACAAAATCAGCCGCTTCGCACAACAGCATAATATAGATTGAAGATACTCTTCATTCTATAATCTCCGAGCTAACGGTCTAGCTGAGGCTTTCAACAAGACCTTGACAAAGATCGTGAAAAAGACGGTGTCCAAGAATAAGAAGGATTGGCACGAGAGACTACATGAAGCTCTTTGGGCATATCGAACTGTGTTCAAAACGGCCACGAACACAACGCCGTATGCATTGGTATTCGGCACAGAAGCGGTACTCCCCCTCGAGATAGAGTTACCCTCTCTACGAGTGGCGGTTCACTACGAGCTAACAGACGAAGAAAATGCTCACCTTCGGTGTAACACCCGAGCCCAATGCTACTATTTTCAGTTACTGTTTGAGCATAATGTGGTACTCATTTCATTTAATTTGCTTGTTTGTTGCTTACTGTAAAATTTACCCGGCAAAGTCATTTCTACATATAACAAATTTTAGCATCTAAAATAAAATTGAAAATATTCATCTTGGCCTACTTGACACCCCTAGCCTCGTGGTAGCGTCCGTGCATTGTGTTCTCGTCCCGTTCAGTAAAACGGGCAAGTTTGGATGGCTACGTGCACGCACGTGTGTCCGTTTTGAGAGTATGCTTTCTAATCATAAAACATTTCATTTTAAAATTTGGAACCCGCTTAAAATCTTATTATTTGAATTTCGAATTTTTGGACCCAACCCAGGCGCAATTTGGAAATGTTTCATTTGGCGCCAAAATCCCAAATTTTTAATATTATTAAAACCTTCGCATATATTTTTCTAACTAATCTGATATCTTACTGTTCATTACCTATCTTTTAAATCTTTAAGTTAACCATATAATATTTTTACAATCTTTTATATCCTTCTCAATTTATTCTCTCAGCCAATCGCAATCTCCCCTTTAACCCCGTGGTCCCCACTTTCTCTCTCTCCTTCTTCTCTCTCTCTCCACTTTCTCTCTCTCCCTCTACCCCTTATATATTCTCTCGTACTTCTCTTTATCATTTTTCTCTTCTTGCTTCATGTCTCGTTTCTCATTTCTTTTAACTGTTCTTTTGTTACCGAAATTCCGTCGGGCCGGTGACGTTTCTCGACGTTCCAGCGAGATACCCCGACCCGTGTGGTTCCTTTGTTCGTCGTTTGGGTTCATTCCGTGAACCGTGCGCCGTCGCGAGTTTTCCCCGCCGACGGTTAACGTTCCGTTTTCCCGATTCGCGACCCATCGAGGCAAGTTAATCTTGCTACATGCTATATACTTTTATAATCTTCATTTTATAATATTATACATTTGAAAATCTTATAGTTTACATATGAAATGTCGTTGAAAAATCGGATATGACAAATCTGAAATTTACTGTACACCTTATCTTATAAAATTCATTATAAATCATAGAAAAATCATTAGGATACGTTCTTTAGTTCGTTACGAAGCTAATTCAGAATACTATAATTCTATGAAATATTTACTTGCAAAATAAATTGTTTAATTAACGTAAAATGCAAATGAACACGTCTCTAAACTGCTGTCCAGGGAAATTCCAGCAGCAAACTTTCAACTTTTGAATATTCATAACTTTTTGTAGGGATAACCTGAGATGCTTATACTTATAAAACTGAAAACCTTATTGAAATATCTTTGTTTTGGTATAAGATACGTCTCTTTTGGAGAACATTTGTTATTTTTAAGCTATTTTACAAATTAGGGTGACGCTAAATTTCTGAACGGAACCTTCTTGTGCATGGTTAATCAATACATCTTTCATAGTTACTAATCGCTTTGAATATGCTATCCATATTAATATTATTATATCAATATTTATATCACATATTGTTTAGTTGTACATCCCACATTACCATTTTATAGTTTTATAACTTTTCGGATACCCGTTTGCATCCATCGCATTTAAGATACATATAATTGCATCCATAGATCACATCACTACATAATAATGTGATATTAACACTTCATGTTTAATAAATTGTATCCTAATTAATATTGGAACTATAAATGTAACCCTAATTGATAACTGTGCATCCATATCCTTGAAATTATATCTATTGGCATATCATATTACATGTTCCAGTTATTGTTCTGATAGTACTCATGCTTGTTTATTTATACACATGTTTATGTTAGTTGATTATGAGCACCCACATGACATCTTGTGCTTCCTGACATGACCTGTTACACTTCCTACTTGACATGACATGGTACCATACACTCTTGACTTGACATGACACCTTTATACATTACCTGGTTGACCTGATGTACCATGGCTTTACCTGTTACCTGATCTCATGCCTAATGCCAACAAACCTGACCATTCCTGCTGTCTATCCAGACAGACCTACTCTTACCGGATTTTGTGTTGGCATTAGTCCTTGACTACTGAATACCTGACCTGACACACATAACTTGGGGGTATGGGGAAATCAAAGATGAACCTGACTTGTAACTCGACAGTTCACTACCGTTCGAGTGTACACATTCCTATTCTGTGCCCAGCGGCATGTCTCGGTTTCAGCCGAGAATATTGTGGCCGTGATCCCGGGTATGTACGGGGTAATACCGAGTGTACACTTTCCTATTCTGTGCCCAGCGGCATGTCTCGGTTTCAGCCGAGAATATTGTGGCCGTGATCCCGGGTATGTACGGGGTAATACCGAGTGTACACTTTCCTATTCTGTGCCCAGCGGCATGTCTCGGTTTCAGCCGAGAATATTGTGGCCGTGATCCCGGGTATGTACGGGGTAATACCGAGTGTACACATTCCTATTCTGTGCCTAACGGCATGTCTCGGCTGCAGCCGAGAATATTGTGGCCGTGGTCCCGGGTATGTACGGGATACTATTGAGTTACATCGACGATTTATCAATTGGTTTCAAAGACTATAGAATAGAAAACCTGTTAGAACAGTTTAGTTACCCACTGCACATTGCCCTGCACTGTTGTTTAATATTACTGCTTTATTCATGTTTATCCCTGCATTGCTTATTACCATGTTCATATTATATTATTGGTTGACATGACGCGCTGACGTCTGGGTTTTGCATGGCCCAGATTCTTTACCACTGTCGACGACCGAGCAGGAGTACTTCAGCCAGCAGGCTGATTTGTGAGTTCTGTAGTGGTTAGTTCATTTATTGCATTTTATTTCCAGGTGTGATCCCGCATTATGGGACGTACCTTTCTATTATTGCATTGGATCATTTGCTTCCGCATTTATTTATCATTGACTCTGGTTATTATGGATTTGGACATGTGTTAGATTAGTACTTTATCTTGTTCTTGATATCTCTACAACCGTAATGTGACTGTGGATGGATACTTCCTACCCACAGGTAGCATGGTTGGCTATGTTACGTGCCCAATCCTGCGTACTCTGGGAAGCGGGGCGTGACATTCGGCTTGAGGAGCTCGACGCCCTTGATGAAACCCGGCTCATGGCGCAACAAAACCTGGAGGCTTATAAAGAAAAGATGACGCGCTCATACGAAAGATTGACTAAGCCGAGAACATTCCGCCAAGGCGAACTCGTGTTAGTGGTCAAGAGACCATGATCCCCAATCGTGCCAAGTGGGGGAAATTCGAGCCGAACTATGAAGGCCCGTATATCATAGACAAGGTCTACTAGGGTGGAGCCTATTTACTCATGGACATACATGGTGAAAGACCTTTCAGGCCAATAAACGGTCTCTTCTTAAAAAAATACTACGCCTGACGAGTCATGGCCTAGGTCAACGATAGATGACGACGCCTATGTCCGCTCGCTATATTCCTAAGCCCAGACTCTATAAGTAGTAGCCGGCAAACGGATCGAAATGTCCTAAAACTAACGGCGGACCGAAATGTCCTAAAAATAACGACGGACAAAAATGTCCTAAAACTAACAACGGACCGAAACGTCCTTAAACTAACGACGGACCGCAATGTCCTAAAACATGCAGCTGACCGAGACGTCTATAAACTACTACGGACCACAGCATCCCAAGGCTGAAAAAAAAAGGGTATGTCCATAAGCGAGATGGGCACGGATGAAAACCCGAGAGGGCTCTGTGAGTAAAAACAGCAGGACTACTGGCGAGTTTTGTGAAAACTTGAAAGGGCGCAATCTCGTTAAAAGACACTTGCAAGGTCTTCTCGACCCTGTAAGGAGAAACCACCTGCGTGAGATCCTTACGACTCACAAAGAAGAAACACACTTAGGGATCCCCACGATTCCTAAGGAGAAATTACACTTGCGAGATCCTCACGACTCGTAAGGAGAACCCTCTTATGAGACCCTCACGGCTTCTAAGATTCAAAAGTCTTAAGCTACAGGGATCTGAACCTGTTCTTAAGCTATCACAATCTCCAATGCTGCCCTACAAGCGGTTTAATGCTGACCCTTGTATACAATCCACGGGCACGAATAAACATTTCCCTAGCAAAGTCCTACCAGAGACTGGGGATATGCTCACACAGTGAACAACCCTTGTAAGTCCTCTCGACTTATAAGGAGAAAACACTCTTGTAAGATCCTTACGACTTATAAGAGACCATACACTTGGGAATCCTCACGATTCTTAAGGAGAAAACGCACTTACGAGATCCTCACGACTCGTAGGGAGAAATACCTTCATGAGACCCTTACGGCTCATGAAGTCAAAAGCCTTAGTCGACAAGATCCTAACCCTGTTTACTAAGCCACCTTTGTTCAAACCGACAAAGGCAAATGATGATTCGCTCCTGGCAATATCCCAGTTTTAGCGATGCTGATGCCTAAATCGGTATCAAATTCCAAACTCGCAGCAAGGCAAATGCATATGAAATAGCCAAAATGATTGGGCAACTTGCAACAAAATCAGCAAGTAAAAATGTATGCATGCAAAATAGCCGAAATGGTTGGGCAACTCACAATAAAAAGCAGCGAGTAAATAAAACAAATAGCCGAAATGATTGGGCACCGCAAAAAATAGCCGAAATGATTGGGCAATCGCGACTTTCAAGAGATAAAAGCTGAAATGATAGAGCATCGCGGAAAGAAAAATATATAAAATGAAACTTTTTGTCCTACAGGTGAGATCACATCGATCCCTGTATGCAATCCAGGGGCACAAACAAAGAGGGAACCATACCTTCCCACCAGGCTCCATCAGAAAAAGAAGCCAAATCTCGACGGTTCACAAACAGCCTGGAGATCACTCAACATCCGTCTCATTATAACAGACGCAACATCAGCAAATCGGAGCCGCGGAAAAGTTCCCAGTTCCATGACTCGGCGATGCACAGACAACCGAGAGTCAACCCCTCCCGGTCCCGTGGAACACGGCTAATGTCAATCCTGACCCCGTGGGAAGCATCCAGAGCACCTCCTGGTCCCGTGGAACACGACTAATGTCAATCCTGACCCTGTGGGAAACGCCCAGAGCACCTCCTGGTTCCGTGGAACACGGCTAATATCAATCCTGACCCCGTGGGAAACGTCCAGAGCAAATCCTGGTCCCGTGGAACACGGCTAATGTCAATCCTGACCCCGTGAGAAGCGTACAGAGCACTTCCTGGTCCCATAGAACACGACTAATGTCAATCCTGACCCCATGGAAAACGCCCAGAGAAAATCCTGGTCCCGTGGAACACGGCTAATGTCAATCCTGACCCCGTGGGAAACGCCCAAAGCACCTCCTGTTCTCATGGAACACGGCTAATGTCAATCCTGACCCCATGGGAAACGCCTAGAGCACCTCCTGGACCTGTGGAACACGGCTAATGTCAATCCTGACCCCATGGGAAATGCCCAGAGCACCTCCTGGACCCGTGGAACACGGCTAATGTCAATCCTGACCCCGTGGGAAATGCCCAGAGCACCCCCTGACCCCGTGAAATGCGGATAATGTCAACCCCTGACTCCGTGAAATGTGGATAAAGTCAACCTCCTGACCCCGTGAAATGTGGATAAGGTCAACCCCTGACTCCGTGAAATGCGGAGAAAGTCAACCCCCTAACCCTGTGAAATGCGGATAAGGTTAACTCCTGACTCCGTGAAATGCGGATAAAGTCAACCCCTGACCCCGTGAAATGCGAATAAGGTCAACCCCCTGACTCCGTGAAATGCAGATAAGGTCAACCCATGACTCCGTGAAATGCGGATAAAGTCAACCCCCTGACCCTGTGAAATGCGGATAAGGTCAACCCCTGACTCCGTGAAATACGGATAAAGCCAACCCCTGACCCCGTGAAATGCGGATAAGGTCAACTCCCTGACTCCATGAAATGCGGATAAGGTCAACCCCCTGACTCCGTGAAATGCGGATAAAGTCAATCCCTGACTCCGTGAAATGTTGATAAGGTCAACCCCTGACTCCATGAAATGCGGATAAAGTCAACTCTCGACTTCCCCGTCAAAGCAATTCTTTGATTCGGGAGCAAGTTAACTCATCAATCACTTACGGGTCCTCTCGACTTGTAAGGAGGAAATTCTCTTGTGATATCCTTACGACTCTCAACAGAAAACGAACTTAGGAATCCTCACGATTCCTAAGGAGAAAATACACCTACGGGATCCTCTCGACCTGTAAGGAGAAAATTCTTTATGAGACCCTCATGGCTCATAAAGTTGAAAAGTCTTAGGTGGCAGATCCTAACCCTGTCTCCCAAGCCATTGTTGCCTCGCAAAGAGGTCAAGGTAGATTTCTACGGCCACACTCTCCGACAAGAAAGGATACAATCAGTTACGAGTCCTCTCTACTCGTAAGCAAGAAAAACTCTCTTGTGAGATTCTTACAATTCTCAAGAGAAAATACACTTAGGAATCCTTACGATTCTTAAGGAGAAATTACACTTACGAGATCCTCACGACTCGTAAGGAGAAATACCTTTATGAGACCCTCACGGCTCATAATGTTGGAAAGCCTTAGGAGGCAGATCTTAACCTGACTCCTAACCCATCGCTGTCCTACAAGGAGATCAAAATAGATTATCCACAAAATGCATTTACTAAAAGAGACACACCACCATGAAGCAAAATATGTCTTTTATTCATGAATCAAAATGAATACAAAGTACAATTTATGAAAGAATCAAAAAAAAAAAATACTCTCATTCAGGAGTATATACAAAAGAAGAATAAAAAGAAAAAATATACAATTCTTCAAGCCGGCGGACGATTTAATAGGTTTGCCAGTTCATCCTTTTTCTGCTGGGCCTCGGCTTCATGATTCATTATCGCTAAGAGATGGGCCTCCGCTTGAGACTGTTGGGCCTGGTACGAGGCAAGCCGACTTTCAAGCTCCTTTTCGGTAACTTTATGAGCTTCGACCATTTCACGAGTAAAAATGACGGCTTTATCAATGGCTACCACCTCCCCGATAGCTTCTTGAAGCACCCGCCAAAGTTCATACGCTTGAGTGGTCTTGGCCGTAAGATTAGCTTGAAGTTCCCCCAGCGCAGTTGAAGCCAGCTTCCTTTCTGAAAATTTTCGGATGAGCCTCTTCTCGCATGACAGCATATTTGCGGTGCACCGTTCGATTAGCCCCCGCAAGCTCGCCTTTGTAGCCACAACCTCTGAAGGAAGGCGCGTACATTCAAGACTATGCAAACAAACCTTCACCCGACGACAAAACTCAACCCAGACTTATACCAATGTTTCACTATGGTAAGCAGCAAGAAAGGGAAGAGAACTGTTGGCTTCGGTGGCAAATTCTTCGACCGTGATCAAACTACCAGCACAAAGGTCTTCAATCAGAGCTGTCAAAGAGTGAAGGCTTAGCTTTGCCATCCGTTCCGAGGCACGTAGAGCATAGGGGCCGGATGGCACGGCAACGCGAGATTCCAGTGTGGTAAGAACTGGTAAAGCTGTTAAGATTTATAAACAATCAGCGAAACTTGCAAGCAAAGAGCAGATAGAACAACGTCGAAACTTTACTTACCCACAGTCATGCAAGAAAGGTCCAAAAGATCCCCAGGCCCGTCAAGAATCTCAACTTCATTATCGGCTTCCAGAACTGTAGAAGACATCAGTATCGTTATATGAAATAATAATAATGCTGCAAGAAGAAGGCAAGTAACACTAATCTTTCCCGGAAGAGAGGACAATGTGTTGGGGGGATATTACCTGCAAAGCGGCCATCTCCAGCAAACGCTGAAACGATTTTCCAGGAGATAGATCAGCGATAGACGTCGCCAACCCGCGTAATTCTGAAAAGATAGAAAGGTTTAGACGATGGGGAGATTATTAAAATAAAATATAGAAGGCTACCTTCGATGCTCCTCCCTCTCTGGACTGGAGGGATAGCAGCTTCGGCGGCCTCCTCCATGCCCCCAGGCACATCATCGGGGACATAGGACGGTATAACAACTTCCAATTGAGGATCAGTGGCAACCGCTGTAGGCTCCAATGAAAAGACGGTGGCCTCGACTCCCTGTCCCATAGTCTTCGGGCCGTCCCCAGAAAGATCCATTGAATCCGCGGCCAATGAAGATACCTCTTCCGGGAGAGCAAGCACCGGGGGAACGGAAATCACTAATGGGAGCTCCGTGGCAAGAAGAACAGCTGTATCGACCCCCTCCACACTTACTAGTTTCTCATCGGGGATATTTACAGAGTCTATAGTCAAGGCGCGACTCGAACTCAGATCCTCTGCCATTGCCAAAGTCCCTGCAAAGTTTTCACGGAGATAAGAATATATATATATATATATATATATATATATAAGCAGTGTAAAATACTGCAAAAAGATATATAAGTATACCAATGCGCCAAGGAGCTTCTAGTATGGCTTTTTCAAGCCGGCGTTCCTTCTCAAGAATTCGTGCTCGCCGGGGTGCGAGGGTAGACTCGTGGCCACCAGTCCATAATGACAGCGCATCTTCGGCATCTGCCGAGATAGGCTACTTAAGGGCTATCTCGCCTCCCTCTTCCAAAGGACCTATAAATATCCGCCGTATCGATGGAGGATCTTCGTAGAAGATGACGGCAGGATAAGGCCTCTTCAGGATCCTTACATTTTCAGTCTCATCCTGGGAGCGTCTTATAGCCTCAGCCAATTGTGCGGCTTCCTCGGCTGACGAACCTGGATAAAGAAGATCACCATCCGTCTCTTGCATAGCTAGTGGTTTATCTTGAAAGATAGGCTCGAATTCCACTAAAAAGTCAAGCAGATTGGTGACCGTCTTCCTTCGCCTCTTTGACCCAGAACTAACACCAGAAGATGATCGCTTCTTTCCCCTCGGTGCTTTGGTGCGACATTGACCCACTTCGCCTTCAATATCCTCTCTCGGCGATGCTACCGATGACGACACTGCCATTGCTGATGCCGCAGCTGATGAAACTGCTACTGGCGCCTTATCAGAGGCCCTTGCCTGAGCTCTAGTGCGCATCAGCATCCCAACTGTTGGGGTCAAGTCCACATTTGCCACCTCAGGAATAAGTATGGTACCAGTATCCCTCAAGGGAGGGCGAACCATTGTCCATGGTCGCGGCGGGACTCCCGTAGCCTGGAGCGGGGCAGGAGCTTTAAGCCCAAAAAGTATCCTCCTCTCTTCAGCAATGATTGGACTAACCTGGTGGCGATACCAACCCGTGAAAGCCCCCACGCACCTTGGAATGTAGTCGGCCTCGGGGATCATGAAATGAGAACCGGTGTTCAGCCTCATGAAATGGTGGGTGGCGTCATGAACAGTTTCTAAAGAAGGGTTGGGCTCCACTGTGAATGCCTCGAAGTGGACACCCTGGTCATATCCCAGTTGCCGGGAAAAGCGGTGTGAATTGTACCGCATGAAAAGAGCCGCATCGTTTCGACAGAACACCAGATAGCCGGGTCTGATCGAGTACAAGTGCATGGCTTCCCTAGGTTTCAAAGACAGTGCTCCCTCTTTCGATAAGTCAAACAGTTGCTGGACAGGTCCCGAGGGAGCGGAGAGGACTCGATCATTAAATACCATTCCACCTTCGTTGGCATATGGATTGAGCAGCACTCGAAGAGCCCCTAATTGAGTCGGGTTAGGGGCAGAAGCGTCCACCAATCATATGAGCCGCGGAAAGGTATAGGCATCATAAAAGTTAGGTCTCTGATGCGCGGCAAATGCCCCTAGCACGTGCATCTCAATCTATGAAGTAAAGTAATGAAGAGAGAAACTCACTACGATCACGCCTGGGGTTGAAGTATTGGCTGCAGTGCTTAGCCCATGGTACAGATGCGATAGCCCTGTAATGCCCACGGCTAATCGCGTCCCTTCGGCAATGCGATGAGCAGGATAAATAACTGAGGCTCTCATGAATCAACGGTGCGTTGGAATAACAAACCAACTGAGCCAAACGTTGATAAAACCCATGAAGAAAGTTTCTTCATCCATGCCAGGAGTTGCGATCGACTCGAAAGGTATAGCCGACAAGAATGGAATGTAGAACTGGGGCAAATCCTCTTCTCTAGCCGCCAGCTTATTTAAACCAAACCAGAAGGGGTCGTTGATATTCACGAACTTCGTAGCCGCCTTTGATAGAACGTCTTCACGAAGGAAGCAGGCGATAAATCTTTTAAAAGTAACGCCCTGTTCCTCTGACTCTGTGAAAAGCTTCTCAAAAATCCCCAGAGTCTTGATTAGACTCGGGTACTTGTGGCGGACGACATTTTCAGTCGACAAGCCGTCAAGCGTAGTGGGCACAGTCTCGAAGAAATACTCATCAGGGGGCAACAATTCTTCGTAAGGCGCTCCCCTGATCGGTAAACCCGAGATCTCGCGAAACTCTTCCAAAGAGATCAAAACTTCGCGGTCCCCTAACAAGAAAGTATTGGTGGGAAGATTCCATTGATTTAGGAAAGCTTTAACCCACCATACATGAGGAGACTGATAATGGAAGAGAGATGCGTACACCGCCTGGTAAAGCCCGACCCTCTGTAGCCGCGCACGATGAGCGGACAAGATGTAACGAGCCCAGAGAAGGTAGCCCGTGGGATGGCGAGGGGTAAGCCCTATCTTGTAAACTTGTCCCTAAGGCTGGGCTTCACCTTGGCAGATACGACGCCCCAAGATGTTTATGGCCGGCACAGGCTGGTTTGGTATCCCAGTTGTCGACGGTTCGAGCCGGCCGGTTGGAGTCCAATCTGCCACCTCTACTGCAAAAGCAGTCTGCGGATGATCCATCGGCAGGAACGGGCGGATAGGCTCTGTTGGTACCTCGCAAAGAAAGCTTCGGCGACCGCGGATGATATGACCGTACCAAGTCCCCCTTAAAAGTAAGTTGGTGCAATCCGGATCATGGGCCCTGAACATTGCCATCACTTCTTCATCCGACGGTGATTGAGGAAAGGCAGCCTCCGAACGGGTAAAAGGGAAGTATGGAAGAGAAGCCATTATTCCTGAAATAAACGAAGGGGAAACTGTTAGTGAAGCCCACACGTGTATATATATTTATAAATATATATATAAAAGGACAGTGGAAGAAAACGACAAACAACTTATTTTATGGGAACATTATTACAAAACACATGGGTCCCACAAAATCAATATGGCGGCTCACCAATAATGAGGCTGAGCAATCATCATGAGAACAAAAGAAAGATTCTCAATAAATTCAAATGACTCTACACATTCCCCCAAGGAGAAAAGCCATTACAGGAATTCTGTGCAAATCCAGAAGGATCTCTCCAAGAACAACCCAGGATGAAAAATCCCAAGAATTCTTCTTTTAAGAACTAAGTTCTTTAGAGGAATTAAATTCCTTTTGAACAGAAGAATTAAATTCCCAGAAATTTTTTCAGAGCTAAGCTCTTTGAAATGGAATTAAATTCCAGAGGGAGGACAAGTATCATCATCAACCCCCTAAGATCAGAGAAACCCTAGCAAAAGGGGTTTATTATTTAAAGATTGGACATTTTTAAAGAACTTGGAAAGATGGGTTTTTGTTAAAGGGAAAAACCCTTGGTGTGGATTTAAAATCCAAAGAAAATTTCTACAAGAAGTTCCTCGGCCGTTCAAGATCCTTACCTGAAAAAGGAAATCTTTTGTTGACAGAGTTAAACTCTGAAAATGTTTGGAATAGAGAACTGAGCTCTGAGGAAGAGAATTAAATTCTCAAAGGAAAATGAACAAGGAATAAGATGAAAGAGTGGAGGCGCTTCTGAAGAGACCCTTGCATTTATAGGATGTGATGGGAAACGGTTCATCTATCCCTTTCCCTAGGTAGATCCAACGGCCACAAAAGTTACAGCGTTGCACTCACGTGCAACCACGTGAGAACAACGATGTGGGGGCATTTGTTCCCTCATAAAATACAATGAAAAACACTAATGGGGCATCACGTGCACATACGTGATCGGGGGGCACGTGCTGATACGTGATGGCTTCCTGAGGGCTCTGAAATGATAAGAATTAAATCCTAATCAAATGGGTCACGTGCCCACACGTGATGGGCCTTTAAACCCACTGAAAAGAATTAAAGGTATAATAAAACAACAGGGAAAAACCCCAATGGGGCATCACGTACTGACACGTGATAATTCCTGAGTTCTTTAAAACAACAGAATTAAATTCTGGTTAAATGCTTAATCAGGGGGTCACGTGCCAACACGTGATGGGTTCCTAAAGATCTCTGAATTAATAGAATTAAATTCTAATTAAATGGTCAATCAGTGGGGTCACGTGCTAACACGTGATAGGCTTTTAAACTTTCTGAACTAATAGAATTAAATTCTAATTAAGGGAAATCAAAAACCCTAATATTTCCCTAGATCTTTCCAAACAAAAAGATTCCGCTCTGTAAAGTGGAGCACCGTTGGATTAAAAATCCAAAGGTGATTAAAAATCACCAATCTATAGAAAGATTCTATACAAGGAGATATTTCCCTGAAATTTGCCAGGAATAACAGACAAAACATCTTTTGGATTAAAAATCCAATGGTGAATAAAATTCGCCGACTGATCTAAAAGATCATGTTGGTTACATAATCAATTAAAATCTTTCAATGAAAGATTGACTAAACAAACTGATTTTTTTCTTTCTCCTATAAATAGGAGCCAAGAAGAGAAGAGGGAAAAAAGACAACAACAGAGAGAAAAAAGAAGAGAATTTAATTCTCCAGAGAGAAAGAAGATTTCTTCAGAGAAAATAAAGAAATCCTAGGTGAGAGATCATCCTATAAGCTCCCACAAGAGAAAAAGATAATTTAATTCTCAAATTAAGAGTTTAACTTTTCTGAATAAGAACTTAGTTCTTCCTTTGGTTGAAGGTCTGCAGAAGCAGATCTCCCCATAAGTTGAGAATTTAATTTTCATCGGGGAGATTCTGCCATGCAGATCTAAAACCTAAGAGAAGACCTAAGTTCAGAGAATTATATTCTCCCACAAGGCACATAGGAATTTAATTCCTCTAACAAAATTAGGGTTTAACCCTATAAAAGAATTTAATTCTTTCAAATATATAGGAATTTAATTCCTCTAAATAAAACTAGGGTTTAACCCTATAAAAGAATTTAATTGTTAAATAAGGGACTTAAAAACTCTCCATGCACGTAAAAGCATCAAGTACCCAGCATGGTCACATGTCAACATGTGACCATCCCCCTCAGAGATAAAAAATGAACGAACAAGATCAGGTCACATGCTCACATGTGACCCTTGAACAGACTCTTCAAAATAAGAAGAGTAGAACAGGTTGTGGGCACCATCACGTGTCCGCACGTGATAATCATGGAAATTAAGTGTTTAACACTTACCTGCATATTCTGAGAATAAAATAAAGAAAGTTTAGCCCAATTCTTAGGCGCCTCACGTGATCCCACGTGAGCGCTTCAATTTTAGTGTTTAACACTATTTTTTTGAGTGCCTCGTCCCTAGTGGTTAACACTATTTTAAATATGTCACGTGGGAACATGTGATCGCCGAATGTACTCTAGTTTTTAACACTATATTTGAACCAGTCTTAGCCCAAATTGGCTAAGTTTTCCAGAGGCAAGACTCCCCTTTTGACTGAGCCTCAAATATATTCTTGTCTTCCAAGATTGATCATCTCATATGGTATATGAGTGCCCAGCACTCAATAAAAGACAAAACATGGTCAGAACCCAGACCCATGCTTAGCATTGCTAAATAATGGGGGGTTAAGCCCAGACAAATGTTTAACAGTCCAAACAAAAGTCCAACATTTTAAACCTAATTGGACTTAGCCTAAGTTGGCCATAAGTCCTCAATTCAGATTTAACTGAGCCCATGTGCTCATAATCTAATTAATTGATCTTAGTCCTAAATTGGACTACAGATTTCCCAATCAACATTGGTTCAAGGGTACATCTCTTCACTCCTTTGATATTTGTCGTTGTAATCCTTCAACGTCTTCAGAGAGGTGACGGGTCCCGATAACCAACCATTCCATGGACTGTGGGGTCCTTAAACTCATGGACTATGATGTCCTTAAACTTTATAGACTATGATGTCTTTAAACTACGGGCTGTGGGGTCCTTAAGCCCATGGACTATGATGTCCTTAACCTCGGACTGTGGGGTCCTTTAGCCCATGGACTATGATGTCCTTAACCTCGGACTGTAGGGTGCTTAAGCTCATGGACTATGATGTCCTTAACCTTTACAGACTATGATGTTTATGTTGGAGATAGTGCCCTCAGAGTCAATTATTGGATCACAGGCACGTGATTGCAATGATTGAGGGAGGACCTATCCCGGTAGGACAGTCTTACTCGAGATGATAGTATGCTATCTGGTTTATCTTTATCATCGTGTACTGTTTTAGGTGACCTGACATGTCGCTATTACACGTTGATAGAGCCCCTAGGATTCTTGCTTCACTGCCAGCAGTATGATGGCGATCATATACGTGGGAGCTGGTAGTCTACAAGCACATCCTTAAATGGTCCCTAGTCGTGGGAGTTTCGAGACTGGGCATCGATACTCCATCAGTAGACTAGTGTATACAGTCGAGACCCCGACGAGGGGCGGTGGCCGGTCTCACAAGCCACTGGTGTCAGTTGGTTCACCTAAGATGTATACAGGTGCTCATTGGGTTATGAGTACACCGGACAGGACTCGCCGGGAACCTGCTAGTTGGTCTTGTACCAGATGTCAGATAGCAGTTCCCTGGTGACATGTGTACAGGTTAGTTCATCGACCTGAGATCGTCATTTGTCTCGTGTGAGTTCCCACTGTACTTTGATTACTACCCTACCACGGCTCAAAGGAGTCGTGCAAACAGGTTTTAGTTGGGTACAGTCCCGAGCCACATGGAGGCAGTGAGCGGATCTTCAGGGGTTCGTCTCTCCCGGTATTGGGGGTGAGGTCGCGCTGTGTCTAGGAGAGCCATTACGCAAAGCCCTCGGCCGAGGCAGGAGATTTACTGGTAGGTATTCCAGTAGTATCTCAGGGCGTTCTGGGCTACACTCCGACACGACTTGTACCGCTTTTGGGGGTCTGACTTTTACCAACCCCCTAGGCCCGCCATGCGATACTCATAGACGAACGGACCGGACTGTACGGATATTGTCACTGACAGGCTCAGTAGGGTGTCGGGGTGAGCTTCCTCATCGACGTCCCTTTTGTTCAATAGCTGGTGGCCCGTCACGTATTGGCTTATACCTCTGACGTGCCAGTGGTTAAATCCACAGCCATAGTATTGACGAGTCTTTAGAGTCCACCACACTTCCAGTTACTCAAGCTTTCGGGCGAAACGCTGTAGAGGCCGTATGGAGATATGGCAGGGTCCGATCAGATACGTGCGGTATTGCACGGATCAGGATCGGACAGTTTTGTACTAGTGGCCGTATAGTTATATGGCAGGGTTTGATCTGATACGTGCGGTATTGCACGGATCAAGATCGAACGGATTTTACTAGCCGGCTTTGGCTTAAGCCGGTCCTAGTCTAGTACTGTGTAGATTTTGTCTCATTGCATTTGTATCCGGTCGGAATACAGATGCAGGTGTGTATGCACAGTATCGGTGTTTTCCTGTAATTAATTACGGGACCAGTTTTCTGGAGTTGCCAGTTTGCATTCCGTCCCGGCCGGTTTTCCTTTGTTCTTTCCCGGCCGGACTTTTCCGATGGAGGGGGTTATTTGCAAGTTTGCAAATTACACTTTGTGGGGGGGTTTCTTGCATAAAGATTGATTATGATAGCTTTCTTTTTCTTTTCCTCCATGCTTTTGAATTGAGAGAAGTGAAAGGTTATGGAGTGCATAGTGTTTAAGCATGGTTGTATGTTTATTTGTCCCTTGATGTGGTCACCACTTGCTTGCTCCTACACTCACCTCCCTCTTGCTATCATATTATCCTTCCTCCACCATTCTCATACTTACTAGAAGATGATAAGTTTCCATGAGAAAAGTGAGAAGGAGAAGAGAAGAAAAAAAGAGAGCTTCATTCTTGAGAGTTTCCTTCTTGATCTTGCTTTCATGCAAGGAAAAATGAAAGCACCATATTTTCCTTGTCTTCATTCCTCCATCCAAAGGCAACAAACCCCAAAGTGAGACTATGATTCTACACTACACATTCTACAGCAAATCTTGAGCATGTCGAGTTGCCGGCTTCATGCTCGAGTTGCCTCGGTATTGAGGCGGGAGCCCGTAAAAGACGAAGGCGATGTGGTGCCCTTTCCGGCGAGGAGGCGACGATGTGGAGCAAAGACTTTCCGCGGGAGATCGGGATGATGAAGAGAAGACCGGAGGACTCGGATCACTCGGTATACTTCTCACCCCATCTCTAGTTAGCTAGCGTAGGTTAATGGTAATCGATCCGGGTTTTCTTTGTCCGCGGTAGCGCCGGTTTCCGAGTAAGGAAAAATTTTGATTCCGCAATTTGGCCTCGAGTAAGACGGCCGGGGCGCTGCCGTGGCGCAACATGGTATCAGAGCCACGCCATTAACCTTACCTAGCTTCGTTTGATGTGTTTGCATTTCCGATCGACCAAAATTTCCAAAAACCGTATTTTTTGTTCACATCAGTTTCTGTTGAAATATTTTGGTCTCGAAAATTTTTTCAGGTTGTAAAATATTGATGTACTGGAAAAACTAAGAGCTCTGTAAAAATTCGATGAAGTGACTCCACAGTTGGAGCGCGGAACCGCCGCTAAAACCCCCTTTGTGCTGCCCTTCCGCCGCTCACTATTCACATCACTTCACCATTTTTTTACAGAGGCCTTCTGGGCTTAAAATATGGGCTTTGGAATATTAAAGTTGGGCCAATTGTTTCTGTGAGTGCTACAGTTTTCTTTGGGGCCCACTTATTAATTGTTTGATTGATCGGAAAATTTTAAACACATTATTTCACAGTATTTACATTATATCTGCGACCGTGAATGTCACTCGATCGGTAAATCCGGTCTGACTGCTATAGCCCGGTTAGACGGATTTGCGAACGTGACTTTCACGTTGATGTTCTATGTTTATGTTGTGTTGTTGCGGATCGGTCGTGGGGGATAGCCTGGATGCAATGCTAGTGCAGTTTTGTTGTATTATGTACATTTGATATTGCGGGGCGAGCGTCCGACATGTGGACTGCCGTCACTGCCTGTTTGTATTATTCTTTTGGGGCACGACCTGGTTGCGGTCGATGTACCCGGTGTATGTATATTTTACATTCTGTACTAGGTTTGCCCCGCGGTGGGGTGCACGGATAGCCGGGTTCTGGAGGGCAACGAGCCCGCATCTCAGGGCATTGAGACGGAGGGGGCTTCAGTCCAGGATTGGCGGGCTATTCGCCGCACTCGTAGGGGGTACAGGTTGACCCAGGAGGGGTGCCCAAGTTACCGGATTCCGTGAAGTGCTGGGTGGTCCGTTCACGGTGCTGAAGGGGGCTGCCTCGCTTCAGGTTTTGGCGGGTGACTTGCCGCGCCCGTAGGGGTCTAGGATTTCATTGCACAGGCTATCCACACGACCAGGGGAACGTCGGGTTTCAGCAGCGGCTCTGTGAAACCCGGGGCTTCCAGATATCTGTATTGTTCTGTGATACTGTACATTTCTGTGATGTTGCATTTTATTCACACCTTGAGCGAAATACTATATATTGGTATATATATTAGTAGATGTTGTATATGTTTTACACCCGCGCTAGTCCAGTCCCCGCTCTGCCGTTAGTTAGCTAACCTAACGGGTGATGACGGGACCCAGTGGCGAATGCGGATGGCATATACGTACGTCAGTATATTTTCGTTCTTTGTGGTGTGATCAATTGATGGGACTGCATTGATTCGGATCAATGCAAGATAAACAAACCTAATCTGATGTTGTTGGAATATTTTTTAAAAAAAAAAAAGCTGTTATTGCAAGGACGTTCACTTTTGTTTTGCATCGTGGTATTCATTTGGAATATCCTGCTCCTCAGTCGACGAGGCAAGGGCCGAGATCCCTTCACCGGGAGTGACCCCTTGGACAGAAGTTTGCGTCAGGGCATTAACTTCACTATAGCCGATTACTTTTGCTTTGCATCGTGGTATTCAGTTGGAATATCCTGCACCTCATTCTACGGGGAAAGAGCCGAGATCCCTTCACCGGGAGTGACCTCTTTAGTAAAGGTTTTCGTCACTATATTTTCTAAAAGGTTATCCAGTTCCTTCAACGATATCAAGTTCATTACGTTAAAGGTTTTTCGCCAAAAACCATTCGTAGCCCTCCGTCATTTCAGATTAGTATTACTTAGTATTCGTGCTGCGTTTGTCGTGCATTGCCGTGGCGTAGTGTTCGGTAGCTATGTAATGTTTTTCTGTCACAAGGATAAGTGGATTGGTTAGGACAGTCGTGCGGTCTTGTTGGCATTGTCAAGGACTCGTACGGGTGGGTTTAATGCAATCAAGATAATGACGGGTAGAACTTGACTAGGACTCTTTGATTTGTTGGCATTGTCAAGGTCACTTGGGTCCTAGGGGTAAAAACAAACATCGGGAGTTTCAAAAGAACTGAAACTTGCCAGGCATGCGCATACCTTCTGGAGTGTGGTGACTTGAGTGGATTCCGTCAAGTTATCATGCGATGATAGTTGGATCCCGATTTCCACTGATGAGTTAGTTTACTCCTCGGGTGATCCCGACTAATTCTTCTTTCAGGTTTGGAGGAGAATTTGAGGTACAGTGGGAGGTTTCCAGATTAGACAAAGTGATAACCATTCTGATCTAGGTTAGAGTGCACGCTGAGTGTTTCTTTTCTCTCTCTCTGGCAGCGACCATTGACCCAACCCTGGACTATGACTCAGTGACCAAGTTGACCGAACCTTCTTAACACTGGCTTTTGGATTGTCAGAGTTGCAGACCTCGTTGCCACTCCTACTTTTACCCTTTTCTCCAGGACACCCCGTATTACTACGAACGTCCACTTCCATTGGACAAAACCATCGTATGGTTATATACGAACTCGAAGGACTTCGAGGATGGTTTCTGGTTCTGGAGAAAACGAATAGGATTATTCAGTTGTCTTTTCTTTTCACCTTCTCTCATTGCGAGTACTCCTTGGTTTAGGGGATAGTACACCTATTACGCAAATTGGATAGTCTTCTTCCAAACCTTAGGCTGGTGCCGACCGGTAGGGAATGAAGAAAACCAATTAGCATAACAATGGTGTACAGAAGGTATTAAGTTAAGACAAAGCAAGGGATTAGTAAGAGGGCAAAGTAAATTGCAACTGATATTCACGACCAAACCAAGTATTTCTTCGCCAATCCTAAATCACCTTTGTATTTCTCCAGGACACTCCGTATCACTACGAAGATCCACAGTTTATTGGATATTCCATCGTATGGTTATATACGAACTCGAAAGGAACTTGTTCCAGTTCGGGGATGGATTCTGGTTCAGGAGAAATAGGAATAAAGTACATTCAGGTGTCTTTTATCTTCACCTTCTCTCGCATTGCGAGTGCTCCTAGGATTAGGACAGTACACCCTTTATGCTTATTGGATAGTCTTCTTCCAAACCATAGGCTGGTGCCGAACGGTAGGGAAGGAAGAAAACCAATTGGCCTAAAAGGGTATGCAGAAGGTAATGACTAAAGACATATAAAGGGATTTGGAGAGGTGGCAAAGAATTATACGGTTATAGTTGTGAATCTGGACAATGGAAGAGGCATTACTAGGAATACCAAGATACCCCGACGAAACATTTCAATGTTTTGGTTTCACTGTGTACTGTTAATAGAAAACTGATTTCCCGATTAGACACTCACTCCAGGGTATGTATTTACCAGGTATGATTCTCACATCTGTATGGTTTTACAGATGATGAGTGGGAGTAAGTTATTGGGAATTGGGTGGTCATCCTCATTATATCGGGATTCGTTGTAATCGGTGATATTTGAGGAAGTCACCTGGGTTGTTTGCCGGTCGGCAAATATTTGGTTTTGAATATCCGCTGTTATGCACCAATTTCAAATTGATATATCTGTACGTCTATTTTCATAGAGTGAGATATACCTTTTGATATTATGTCGATGACATTTACCTATATCAGTGGATGGTTAGGTAAGGAGCATTAAACAGCGGTGTAATTCTTCTTAACCATAAGTACAGTTTTCAACCTACGACACACAGTGAAAGAGTTGTTAGACTCAGCGGACTTATACAGAGTATTGTATGTTGTCCAGTGTCCATCAGGACAGAGGGGTTGGTCCTCGTACTATATTCGGTTTACTTATGACTTCTCTAGATTTTAGACAGCTGTTTCGTGGAAACACGAGGTCTAAGTTTTTGAGGAGTTATAGGTATTAGAATAGAGTAGAGAACCAGGTATGGCAAGTATCGGGATTCTTCAAAGTGATTGAAGATGTAGATACTTGTGTATGGTATTCAGTTGATAGTAATGATAATGAGAACTTGCTTCTCTTTCAGGTAACTCATAATTGGAAGCATTCCTAAGTTGAGTAACGCTGATCGGCCTCCTTCCATTTAGTTGACATGCACTGGAGACAGCTGCATGTTTTGAATCTGGTTCAATTAAATCAGTGCCTCTGGTTCTATATTGGATATAGAACAGTTCATATCTTAACATTGTTAAGGTACGGGGAGTTGTCCGGCTTATGCTTAAAACCAGACTCCGGATAACTCAAGGCACGTTTCTGTAATGGCTGTTTGTGGGTTGACCCAGGCTATGACGAGGGTTGATTTTCTACCATCTGGCAGATCAATAGAAATATTGTTCTAGACTCGCCACAGTTTTATTAAAAATGGATTTTTTTTTCAAAAACAGAAGTGGGAGTATGGTAGAACTGGAAGTGATTCCAGAACCGCAAACGATTACTGAAGATTTGATAAGGGACCTAAAGATTCAATCTGATTTGACATTCCATTGGCCATTCCGCAGATAAGGTGGGTAACTTCAGGCACCCGAGAGGTACTCCGGTAGCCTCAAGGACGGTGACAGGGAAGTTCTTGTTTACCCACACTTGCCATTGTTGTTGTTCCAGGCTGCGGGACCCGGCAGGAGGATGAGTATAGCGTCGTTCTAAACTAGCTTTAGAAGTGCACGTCTATATGACTCTGGCAGAGGGTTGTCGTAGTCAGTGGGAGCAGCGGAAGCATTGGTGGACTTTGTGCTTATGTCTATTTATAGACTAAAGCAGATATAGCGGAGTAAGATCATCTGTTTCTGATGTGACAGTCATGGGTTTGATGTCATCAGAATAGGGGATGGATCTGTTGAGAAGGTAGTAGGAAGTGATATTCCTATACTATGATCGGATATACTTTGGTCGTCACACAGTGGTTTTCTCCACAAGGGACTTGGACATTATTTCAGACATACTGGTTACTAGATCTATGGTTTTAGATCTAGATTTGGGTGGTTTCCCAATCAGGGTACCTTGACAGCATTCTATGAGTATTTAGAATGGACGACTCCTGGCACGGTAGTGTACCTGCAGGTAATGGAGTCACCCTCTCTAAAGGTGTCTTACAGACTAAAGGGGAGAGGGATACGCATGATTGACAGATCACTTGCTTAGGCAATTGAGTCAATCATGAGATGTCAAGTACCACACCAGATGTTGTTCTTGCACTAGATGCAATAAGTTGATATTGATCCAATCCTGGAGGAACAGTCGGAAGCAGTTTTAGAACATAAGTGAATGTTCTAGGGATATGATAACGGCTGCCTCCTTTAGGAGACGGTTATCACTCCAGGCTTCCAAGGTGACATGGACGACAAGGAGGTTGTCAGAGTTGTAGTTCTCCCTCTGACGAGGGACAGTATTTTGGACAGGTGGTCCAAGGCAATACTGAGGGAGGCATGGCGCAGGATACTGATTAAGTTCAGTTGTTGATACAGTCTAAGAAGTTTGGATTTGGAGTTCATTTATGAGCTAGGTCCCATCAGACATCCAGACATTCTAAGACAGGTATTGCTCATTTCGGGAGATGGCTTTCTCCGCGAACTTGAGATATAGAGAGACATAGAAAGAAACTTCACAGTGGATCCACTCACTGAGGCTATTCCTCGAACGCAATAGTTTCACAAACGAGTTTTGTGAGACTGACTAGTAGAGGAGTTGGGTGTTCGGTATCACACCGGCTGTGAGTATGCGACATCGCAATAATTAGCCTTGAGTGCAAGTGGGAGATTGTTGGAGATAGTGCCCTCAGAGTCAATTATTGGATCACAGGCACGTGATTGCAATGATTGAGGGAGGACCTATCCCGGTAGGACAGTCTTACTCGAGATGATAGTATGCTATCTGGTTTATCTTTATCATCGTGTACTGTTTTAGGTGACCTGACATGTCGCTATTACACGTTGATAGAGCCCCTAGGATTCTTGCTTCACTGCCAGCAGTATGATGGCGATCATATACGTGGGAGCTGGTAGTCTACAAGCACATCCTTAAATGGTCCCTAGTCGTGGGAGTTTCGAGACTGGGCATCGATACTCCATCAGTAGACTAGTGTATACAGTCGAGACCCCGACGAGGGGCGGTGGCCGGTCTCACAAGCCACTGGTGTCAGTTGGTTCACCTAAGATGTATACAGGTGCTCATTGGGTTATGAGTACACCGGACAGGACTCGCCGGGAACCTGCTAGTTGGTCTTGTACCAGATGTCAGATAGCAGTTCCCTGGTGACATGTGTACAGGTTAGTTCATCGACCTGAGATCGTCATTTGTCTCGTGTGAGTTCCCACTGTACTTTGATTACTACCCTACCACGGCTCAAAGGAGTCGTGCAAACAGGTTTTAGTTGGGTACAGTCCCGAGCCACATGGAGGCAGTGAGCGGATCTTCAGGGGTTCGTCTCTCCCGGTATTGGGGGTGAGGTCGCGCTGTGTCTAGGAGAGCCATTACGCAAAGCCCTCGGCCGAGGCAGGAGATTTACTGGTAGGTATTCCAGTAGTATCTCAGGGCGTTCTGGGCTACACTCCGACACGACTTGTACCGCTTTTGGGGGTCTGACTTTTACCAACCCCCTAGGCCCGCCATGCGATACTCATAGACGAACGGACCGGACTGTACGGATATTGTCACTGACAGGCTCAGTAGGGTGTCGGGGTGAGCTTCCTCATCGACGTCCCTTTTGTTCAATAGCTGGTGGCCCGTCACGTATTGGCTTATACCTCTGACGTGCCAGTGGTTAAATCCACAGCCATAGTATTGACGAGTCTTTAGAGTCCACCACACTTCCAGTTACTCAAGCTTTCGGGCGAAACGCTGTAGAGGCCGTATGGAGATATGGCAGGGTCCGATCAGATACGTGCGGTATTGCACGGATCAGGATCGGACAGTTTTGTACTAGTGGCCGTATAGTTATATGGCAGGGTTTGATCTGATACGTGCGGTATTGCACGGATCAGGATCGAACGGATTTTACTAGCCGGCTTTGGCTTAAGCCGGTCCTAGTCTAGTACTGTGTAGATTTTGTCTCATTGCATTTGTATCCGGTCGGAATACAGATGCAGGTGTGTATGCACAGTATCGGTGTTTTCCTGTAATTAATTACGGGACCAGTTTTCTGGAGTTGCCAGTTTGCATTCCGTCCCGGCCGGTTTTCCTTTGTTCTTTCCCGGCCGGACTTTTCCGATGGAGGGGGTTATTTGCAAGTTTGCAAATTACACTTTGTGGGGGGGTTTCTTGCATAAAGATTGATTATGATAGCTTTCTTTTTCTTTTCCTCCATGCTTTTGAATTGAGAGAAGTGAAAGGTTATGGAGTGCATAGTGTTTAAGCATGGTTGTATGTTTATTTGTCCCTTGATGTGGTCACCACTTGCTTGCTCCTACACTCACCTCCCTCTTGCTATCATATTATCCTTCCTCCACCATTCTCATACTTACTAGAAGATGATAAGTTTCCATGAGAAAAGTGAGAAGGAGAAGAGAAGAAAAAAAGAGAGCTTCATTCTTGAGAGTTTCCTTCTTGATCTTGCTTTCATGCAAGGAAAAATGAAAGCACCATATTTTCCTTGTCTTCATTCCTCCATCCAAAGGCAACAAACCCCAAAGTGAGACTATGATTCTACACTACACATTCTACAGCAAATCTTGAGCATGTCGAGTTGCCGGCTTCATGCTCGAGTTGCCTCGGTATTGAGGCGGGAGCCCGTAAAAGACGAAGGCGATGTGGTGCCCTTTCCGGCGAGGAGGCGACGATGTGGAGCAAAGACTTTCCGCGGGAGATCGGGATGATGAAGAGAAGACCGGAGGACTCGGATCACTCGGTATACTTCTCACCCCATCTCTAGTTAGCTAGCGTAGGTTAATGGTAATCGATCCGGGTTTTCTTTGTCCGCGGTAGCGCCGGTTTCCGAGTAAGGAAAAATTTTGATTCCGCAATTTGGCCTCGAGTAAGACGGCCGGGGCGCTGCCGTGGCGCAACAGTTTATAAACTGGACCGTAATGTCCTTAAACTAACGTTGGACCATAATGTCCCTAAACTAAACAATAGAGCCCAAATGCTCTTTTGTTGGATCTAAATGATCCCGTTAAGTTGATCTTAGTCTGAAATTAGACTAACGTATCCTTAACATACGTTTAAGTTGATCTTAGTCTCAAATGAGACTAACGTATCCTTAAACCCAACCCCAAACCCAAATCTAAGAAAATACGGATTTGGAATAATCCACGCCCTACGGGCGAAAATATAAATTAGTCTCCGTATACAATCCACGAGCAACCAAAAACAAAACAAACATACACGACACGAAGTGACCATCTGGAGAAGGAGAAAGTGATTACCGCGATGCGGTAGCATAATTAACTGCAGGGGCTTGCGCGTGCAGGGAAGAGCGTCCCCGCAATCAAAAACCCCTCAACGAGGGGGAATCTGACGAAGTCTGCTACATCGGCCAAATCCATTTAAACCTTCGATGCATGATGTCATAAATCAGCTTGGCATCATCGGAGAGGTGGACGGATAGCCCCAATTAGCATCTGCCCTCGAAACTCAGGCCCGGACGTCCCAACGTCCCGGTCGCATCTTCCGGCGGAGAACAATGGGTACCCCCTCGAGGCCCCCCATTCGATAGTTAATTTTGGGATCTTTGTCTCCGCGAAGATTCAGGCGGGTTTCGAGTTCGTTTCAACTCCCGGGTTGGTTTAAAATGATCGGTTTTGGAACTTTAGCTCACTGGATTTTTCATGTCTTGGAAAAATTAGTTTAGTTTGCTAATTGCGTACGGAATTCTAATGTCGAGGTTACTTTACAAGCTTTGTGATGTGTGATACAATTATTAGAATCTGGATTAATTAGTTTTATGAAAACTAGTTAGTATATTGTAAACCTAGCCGTTTAGTCTCAATTGATCGATTGCCACAAAGTTTTTATTCGGATCAAAACTCCGTCGTAATTACGTATTGTACGTGATCACTAAATCGGAAATCTTGTCGAATTATCCGACAACCAATTGAAAAGAGTTTTCAATTTGAGACCAAAATGCAAGTTTTATAAGTTAGGAATGATATCCAGAATATGAGATATTCCGGGTTTATGATGTCTAAGGATATTGCGGATTCTAATTATTGTAGTTTTCTGTTTTCTTTCCTGCGACCGTAAGTGTAATATGCGGGGTATCCCAATCTTGTTGCTATATGCAATAAGTTTTAGGGATACGCATATTTGCTTACGTTGATGATATGTGATATCATGTGTTGCTGTTGATATGATTTATTGGATCGTCGTGGAAGAATAGCCGGGGGTTCTATGTGAGATGAGAGTTTTTATTTTCATTTATGTAAAATCTGTATGTAATATTCTTTTATTGGGGCACTTCTGGGTTGAGGATGATGTCACCATTTTTGTATATTATTTACTTTTCCGCATTAGGATAGACCCAAGGCGGGGAGCACAAGTAACCGGGTTCTAGTGTCCAGTGGGAGACCATCTCAAGGAGTTGAGATCGGGTCTCCTAACTCTAGAATTGGCAGGGTTACCTGCCGCTCTTGTAGGGGTCTAGAGATGTGGGTTTGGCTATTCATCACGACCGTGGAATCCGTGTTTTACATTACTAGCTAAATTTAAAACACGGACATCCTAGTATATCCAATATTTTTATATATTACTTCTGCTGCTTGATTCTGTGATGTTGATCATATAACTGCGTGAGACGAATGTACTATTATATATATGATATATAATAAACGTTGCTTATGTTTTGCACCCGCGCTAGTCCAGCCCCCGCTCTGCCGGTAGTTAAGTAACCTAACGGTGCATGACGGGGCCTCGTGGCGAATGCGGATGGCATATGTGTACGTTCTATTTTCGTTTCATTTTTCTTTAATGTGTAGGAAACATTAATTGATGGGACTTCGTCAATGAGATTAAGGAAAAGAAAGAAACCAAAAGATGTTGTAGAATCAAATTTTCAAAAAGAGTAGCTCTAGTTCTTGCTCTGCATAGTTGTATTCCTTGATGATTATCCAGCACCTCATTCGATGAGGAAAGAGCCGAGATCCCTTCACCGGGAGTGAGCTCTTTAGCGAAACTAGCAAATACTACAACCCACTCAGTTTTGCTTTTGACAGCTTCTCTAGTTCTTGCTTTGCATAGTGGTATTCCTTGATGAATATCCAGCACCTCATTCGATAAGGAAAGAGCCGAGATCCCTTCACCGGGAGTGACCTCTTTAGCGAAGCTAGGAAAGCCTAAAAAACACTCCTTTTCAAAATCACTAGATTCTACAACGATATCAAGTTCATTACGCTCATGGTTTTCTTAAAAACCTGCGTAACCCTCCGTCATTTCAGATAATTACTATTTAGTATTCGTGCCGCGTTTGTTGACCTTGTCAAGGCGTAGTGTACGGTAGCTGATTAGTGCTTATCTTCCCGCATGTGATGCGATTGGGTTAAGGTAGTCGTGCAGCCTTGTTGACCTTGTCAAGGGTCATTCGGGTGGGTTTAATTCAATCAAGAAATGAAAGGTAGAACTTGACTAGCGCTTATGATTTGTTGACCTTGTCAAGGTCATAAGTGGTTAGGGGTAAAAACATTATCGGGAATTTCAAGTGTTGAAATTAGCTAATCCAGTAGGTGTCTAGAAAGGTGTCAACGGGGTTATGCCTCTAGGGAAACGGGGTTTATTTTAATTAGGTCCGTGCGAAAGCACGGGGAACTTCCCTCGGAGTACCGATACCTTCCTAGACGAACGATTGGCGAACTTGTAGGGTGTAATTAATCCCGGCTAATCTTAACTTTTATGGTTTGAAGGAAGATTTGATAAAAACAGTGGGAGCCATCCTGATTAGATAAGATAATAACCGATCTAATCTTGCAAAGAGCGCACGCTAACGCGTTTCCTTCTCTCTCTCTCCAGGCAGCAACCAATGTCACGCCTTAATCAAGATAATAATATGGATGTATTGACCGAACCCTCCTTTTATACAGGGATAGGAAACGTTAGTCCCGCTCCATCTTATGACTGTCATAAGTCTGAGCAAGGGATAGGGGAATATCAGGAGTCCCGCACCACCCGAACGAAGAAACAACATGTTGATGCATCTTCTTTGGGTGTGTTCGTTATTGAGAACTGTTTCTCAGTTTGTTCTACGTCCTGGGTATTGGATACCGGATCAGGATCCCACATATGTAATTTGTTACATGGGCTAAAGAAAGGTAGAGAACTGGGAAATGGTGATAAATCCCTAACAGTAGGGAATGGTGCAATTGTTATAGCCAAGGCAGTTGGCGATTATCACCATGTATTACCAGCTGGTAATACATTGATTCTGAACGACTGTTACTACGTACCAAAGATGATGTGAAACATTATATCGGTTTCTTTGCTAACTAAAGAAGGATATAATCTCACATTAGAGGATAATGTTATGAACATTTTCCAGAATCAAGTGTTGATTGGATCTGGTACGTTATGTAACGGTATATACGTTCTTAATCAAAGTACAGTTCTTAACATACAGAACACAAACAAGAGGAAAAGTTCAGAAATGAACGAAGCCTTCTTGTGGCACTGTAGACTAGGTCATATCAATGCGACAAGACTAGCTAAGTTACATAAAGATGGATATTTGAATCCGTTCGAATTTTCATCTTATGAAACTTGCCAGTCATGTCTCAAAGGCAACATGACCAAAACTCCATTTCCTGGACACGGAGAAAGAGCTACTGAACTCTTAGGACTGATACACAGTGATGTATGCGGTCCTATGTCTACACATGCCAGGAGTGGTTTTTCGTACTTTATTACATTCACCTATGATCTCTCAAGGTTCAGACATGTGTTCTTGTTGAAACACAAGTCTGAAGCTTTTGAGAAATTCAAGGAATATAAGTGCGAACTTGAAAACCAGATGGGCAAAAGTATTAAAATTTAGGAAGGTGAATACTTGAGCGGGGAATTCCGAGATTATCTAAAAAAGAATGGGATTCTCTCTCAGCTTACTCCTCCATATACACCACAGCACAATGGTGTATCGGAACGGAGAAATCGCATCCTATTAGATATGGTGCGCTCTATGATGAGTACTGCCGAGTTGCCTATTTCTTTTTGGGGTTATGCGCTTGAGACAGCCACATACCTATTGAATCAAGTTCCATTAAAATCTGATCCTAAAACACTATATGAGATATGGAGTGGAAACAGACCATATCTTAAACGAGTTAAGATATGGGGTTGTCCGGCTTATGTCAAAAGGAAAAATCCGGACAAACTCGAGGCAAGGTCAGTTCTGTGTAAGTTTGTAGGATATCCAAAGAATTCGCTTGGATATCCTTTCTACCACACTGAGGAACAAAAGGTGTTTGTTGCTCAACATGCCACCTTTTTAGAAAAGTAATTTCTTGTAAAAGAAATTAGTGGCAATGAGGTAGAACTGGAAGAAGTTCCAGCAACACAGATTACAACTGACGATTTAGTGGAACCAGAGGATCCAATAGTACCCAACGAACCCCAGTCACTTCGCAGATCTAGTAGGGTTTCTCATCCACCTGAGAGATACTACAGTTTTCTCTTAGACGGTGGGAGCGAGGATTGCATCATGGAAGATGATGACCCGACTAGTTTCGAGCAGGCCATAACGAGTGGGGACTCTGTGAAATGGTTGGATGCTATGCGATCCGAGATGGAATCCATGTACACCAACAAAATATGGACTTTGGATGTTACTCCTGAAGGGGTAAAACCCATTGGGAGCAAGTGGATCTTCAAAAATAAGATTTGTACAGATGGAAAAGATGAGACTTTTAAAGCTAGACTTGTAGCAAAAGGTTTTCGTCAACGACCTGGAGTCGACTATGATGAAACCTTTTCTCCTGTCGCTATGCTTTAGTCCATCAAGATCCTACTCGTCATTGCTGCATACCATGACTACGAAATCTGGCAGATGGACGTCAAGACCGCTTTTCTAAATGGTGATTTAGAAGAGAGCGTGTACATGATATAGCCAGAGGGCTTCGTAGACAGTGGGAGCAGCGAAAAGGTGTGCAAGCTGCTTAAATCCATCTACGAGTTAAAGCAGGCATCGCGGAGCTGGAACATCTGGTTTGATGAAGCTATCAAAGAGTTTGACTTCATAAAAAATATAGATGAACCTTGTATATATAAGAAGGCTGTAGAGAGTAAGGTGGTCTTCCTCGTATTGTATGTGGATGACATACTCTTGATAGGAAACGATGTTCCTATGCTACACTCGGTCAAGCTCTTCTTATCACACAAGTTCTCCATGAAAGATCTTGGTGATGTCTCCTACATCCTGGGGATAAAGATCTATAGAGATAGATCTAAACGGATGTTGGGATTGTCCCAATCCAGGTACATAAATACCATACTAAAGAGGTTTAGTATGGAAGATTCCAAGTGAGGTAATGTACCCGCTTGTTCAGGAATCGCTCTCTCCAAAGAGATGTCGCCTAAGACTGATTTGGAGAGGGCTCGCATGTAAGGGATACCCTATGCTTCAGCAGTAGGCTCTATCATGTATGCGATGTTATGCATCAGACTGGATGTAGCTTACTCACTAGATGTAGTGAGCAGGTATCAATCAGATTCTGGGGAAAACTACTGGACAGCTGTGAAGAACATTCTTAAGTACTTGAGAAGGACTAAAGAAACGTTCTTGGTGTATGGTAACGGTGAACTCCAGGTGGAGTCCTTTACCGATTCGAGCTTCCAGAGTGATAAGGACGACAGTAAGTCGGTCTCGGGTTTTGTCTTTACCCTCAATGGAGGGGCAGTGTGTTGGAAGAGTTCCAAGGAAGACACCGTAGCAGACTCGACGTTGGAGGCTGAATACATCACTGCCAACGATGCTGCCAAAGAAGCTGTCTGGATGATGAAGTTCATTGCTGAGCTTGGTGTGGTTCCATCCATTGAGCATCCAATACCTGTGTATTGTGATAATAATGGAGCGGTGGCTTTGGCCAAGGAACCCAGGTCCCGTCAGAGATCCAGACATAGTCTGAGGCGGTATCACCTGATCAGGGAGATAGTAGATCGCCGGGAGATAGAGGTCAAGAGAGTTGACATGAAGGACAATGTAGCAGATCCACTCACGAAGGCCCTCCCTCAGATACAGTTTGAGAGACTTTTTGGGATGTTGGGTATGAGATACTACAACACATGGCCTTAGTGCAAATGGGAGATTGTTAGGAATATGTATGCCGTAGAGGCCATTATTGTACATGTGATGTATATTATAGTGGATGCTTGGACATATATATAGAGGACTTTCTTGCTCGACATGATAGTATGCTATCTGGTTACTCTTTATCTTAACATGTTGACTGGTATTCTTTACTGTCTTGTTCTCACATGTTGATAAAGCCCTTAGGATATGTACTTGACTACCAGGATTATGATGAGATCATACTAGTGGGGCCAGGGTGATCCAAAAGTACATCCTTTAATCAGCTCCTAGTCATGGGAATATCGAGACTAGGGCATCGATATTCCAGAGTAGACTAGTATGTACGTTACTTGTCCCTTAGAGGGCGATGGTTGATCCCACAACCATTGGTGTGTGACATCAAAGATTGTACGTAGGTGCTCATTGGAGAATGGGTATACTGAATAGGACTCGCCAAGGACTCCTAGTTGGTAGTATACCTATTGTCAGATAGCAGTCCTCTAGTGACACTGGTACAGGTTAGTCTGTAGACCTGAGATCGTCATAGAGTCTTGTGTGGCTCCCACTGTGCTTTGATTTCCTTCCTACCACGGCTCAAAGGAGTCGTGCAAACAGGTGGATTTTGGGTACAGTCCCGAGTGACATGGAGGCCATGAGCGATAGGAGGGGTTTCGTCTCTCCCGGTATTGGGAGTTGATGTTGCGCTATGCTCGATTAGTTATAACTGAAAATCCCTGGCCAGGGTTTCTGAGATTTTCTAATAAGAGTTATCAGTAGTTTCTCAAACCGTTATAGGCTAGACATCTGCATGACTTATCACGTTACTAGGGTCTGACGTTTACCACCCCTAGACATGATATGCGACATATCAGATGAAGAGACTGGACTGTACGGTAGTGTTACTGATAGGCTTCATGGAGAGTATGGATGAGCTTGCTTGTTGATCTTCATATCGCTCAATACCCGGGTGGCCGTTACGTCCAGCTAGTACCGCTGATGCTTATAGGTGATTGATGTGATTATCACCTACTGCTGGCGTATTGACGAGTCTTTAGAGTCCCACATGGAAGTTTCCTGGTTTAAGCGAAACAAAGTAGGGCACATATGTGATGTGCGTGGGCCTGATTAAATACGTGTATGTGATACCGTATTGTAATCTGGCAGTTATCTGGTATCGGTTAGGTTATATGTGATATAACCAGTTTATCGAATCAAGTGTTGATTTGATAATGTGATAAACAGATAAATGATATTAGTCGGTCATATGTGATATAACCGGATTATTAAATCAAGTGTTGATTTAATAATTTGATATAAATTATATTTGATATAATTATATATTAACTAATATCATTAGCTCACTAATTGCTTTATTTATATATATATTAATGTATATTTGATATATATATATATTATATGAAGCATGGCATGTTTTTCTATTTTGAGAAAATAGAAAAATGAGGTGTAAATTGTGGAGATATTTGTGTAATGGGCAAGGCATGGGTTTTATTATTTGTATATTACTCTTGACTCACTATTCAAGTATGGTTGCAATTTATTATTGCATTTTATTCCATACTTGAATAAGTGAGGAGATAGATATTCATTTTCTTTTTCTATGCTTGGATACTCTCTTGAGTTCATGCCTTAGCCATTTCTTGAGCTCTTGCTTCCTCTTGCTCTCCACAATTTTCTTCACCTCACTTCCAAGTTCAAACCCTCACATGAGATGTGAATCATTGAACTTGTGAGAACCCTAGTAAGCAAATCAAACCCTACTTCATCATCTCACATTAGATTAGCAATTTGATATGGAGTGTTGCCTTCACTAATGAGATTAGTGAAGGGTTAGTTTGAGCTAGTGGACTTCAGGTGGATCATCTTTGGCGTGAAGATCACAAAGGAGGTTCTTTCATCTTGAAGAGGTGCCTAGTGGAGTCGCGTGGACCACAACCCGGAGCTAGAGAAGAGAACAACTCGATCTACAAGGGTATAACCTTCTTTCACTTCTTATAGTTTTAAGATATCAAACTTAAAACCCTAATCAACTACTTAAAGATCTTGTTTAGGCTAACTTAGCATCTATAAAAATTTGAATTTGGCATGCTTGATATCACTTAGACCTCATGGTGGTGCTAGGGTAGGCTTTCAACTCGGGCATCTCCAACACTCTGTGGAAGAAATCTGGCTAAATACATCCTCGAGAACTCATACCAGTCATCGGAGGAATATGCACTGCTCATCCTCTCTAGATCGACTCACATCAGATCTGAGTAAGACCTTTCAAACTGAAACTAGCCAACTCGATTGATCTCGTATTGAAGCATCCCAACGAACGAAATATCCAGGAATGACTAAGGATCCTCTGTCATATCCCTGCCTATACACTCATGTGGCTTCATCTTTGTGAACTCTGGAAGTGACATCTCGTCAATTTCAATAACGGCTGGTACATCTGTCTGCACGGTAGATAACACAATGATCCCCGAACTAGGATGTACGTCAACAGTCCTCTCAATCTGGCTGGCCTCAAGCAATGACCTGACCATCCGGTGCAAATCTAGAACACTCTCCCCAAATGAGAAATCCTAGCATAAAAATATAACCAATTGGTTCCTGTGTCACTGGGATAATACCCTGATTAGTCCTCGTCCCCGACGAGCTCGCCCTCACCGCATCTCTAGTTGCAGCCCTCTCGGTTTGTGTAGCCATGGTTATAGGAACCACAACAAGTATTGATGAGGATAGATCATATGAACTAATAGAAGAAATGATCTCAAGATATGTACATCCTAAGATTGCTTAAGCGGAGTATCGTATCGTAAGTATGCCGCGGAACATACGACGATACGTTACTCTACTTGAGTTACCTACTCCATCAACCAAGGTCAACCTACGTAATGAAAGTTCGGGTCTAATACCCCCAAAGTCAAGCTTAGGTTCCGAAATATACGCCCTAGACTCCGCATAGTCAAATCTAGACTCGAACAAAGGTAATACCTAACGCTCTGATACCAACTTTGTCATGATCCGGAAATGACATATGCCCGGCACTTGAATCACGCGAAGCTTATAGGACCCACCATAACTCAAAGCCAAAAACCAGGAATCTAAACCTTTTTAAGTAAATAATGGAGGTGAAGTGTTGAAAAAGGGTAATTTATGAAATCAAGTTCCTCTTTCTAAAGTATAAATAAGGTTCGTTGAAAATACAAGTGGATTGTATACTAAAATTTGAAAACATTTTCGTCATTTGAAATTTTGGCAGTACCTCTTTTGTAAATTTTGATCAAAACCAGTACATATATATAAATATAATATAAGCATCTCCAATCGGGAGCTATCTCATCGCCTGTATATTTTGTATATTCTTTTAGACTTAGAGAAGAGATTGTATGTTATTCTTTTATATGTTGAGTTTGATTTAGTAAGTTGTTGATGCTTTAGTATTTCTTTTATCTTTTTCTTGAGTTGATCTTCTCCTTAGGCGTCGTATATACTGCGTGGTTGTGATTCCGCCGATTTGCGATGAGATAGCTCCTGATTGGGTATGCTTATATTATATTTATGTATATGTACTGGTTTTGATCAAAATTTATAAAATAGGTGCTACCAAAATTTCAAGTGACGAAAATGTTTTCAAATTTTAGTATACAATCTACTTGTATTTTCAACGAACCTTATTTAAACTTTAGAAAGCGGAACTTGATTTCATAAATAACCCTTTTTCAACACTTCACTTTCATTATTTGCTTAAAAAGGTTCAGATTCCTGGTTTTTGGCTTACTTGAGTTACGGTAGGATCTTATAGGCATTGCGTGATTCAAGTGTCATGTTCCATTTCCGGGCCATGACAAAGTTACGTATGTGCCATACAGTTATAGTTTAAAATAGCACGAAACATTGTTTTGGGAAATATGGGACTACGATGTTTTTTAAATAGATACCATTTGAAAATTTGTAGCGCACTTTTGAAGTTATCATTTAAAAGTACGTAACGAATCGTTAGTTTTTAATATAGGTATGGATTTAAACATCTCATAAACTTTCATTTTAGCAAGACTCCTCGAGTCGAAATAAATATATCGGCTGCATCCGGCAATCAATCCTCATCATATCACGTACTGAATATCTCTCGTACGATATCATCCAATCAATATGGTACGGATCTACAGTCACGTACATCGACTTATCTTATCTCATATGATATGATATGATATCATCTCATGTCATATCATATCATCTCATGTCATATCATTTGTACACATATCGTATCCATTCTTATGTCATATATATACTTATATCATAATTTATACTCATAAATATATATGTATGTATATATAGCTCAATGGCTAAGAAATAGAAACTAGATATATAACTTCTACTAAGTATACTAATATACGCATGTGGTTATACTAGGTATATAATTCTAGGATATATAGTATCCTAACTACTATGGTTGCGGGGGTGCTATACGCCATCCACCCTTCCCTGTAGATATACATCTACTCACCTAAACGCCTAGCCTTAGTCGAAGTCGATGGATGCCTCCCCTTTCTTCCTCGTCTCGGAAGCTCCCGCGATCGTACCTACAATCGAAACCATATCGAAATGCATAACAATCCATATGAAAACCGATATGACGAGCGAAACGCACATAGATTAGAACCTATGGTCAATGCGTGCTAAATCCGACAAAATACCCCCCGACGTCGACGTATGAACATCGGATGACCAAGTCATAACATGGAAATCCAAAAAACCAAATTTCAAAACTCGCAAAATATCATTAAAGCTAAGTAAAACAACTCCAGATATTAACTAAGGAAATTTAGGGCAAAATAGCATATAAAGTAGGTTTATATGTAATGTAAAACACCTATAGACCAAACCTGAACACCTAATTGCTACAGTAAACCGCTAAAAAATTCATTTTACCCGAAATTTGCGGCCCGATTTTGGAGTTAGGTTCTTGTCTTCGTGGTGGTGTCTCCTAGTGGTCTAACTAGGTATAATATATATATGTAAAATATTTTCTAGAGATTCCTAGTTGCTCCAGATTTGATTTGAACATCAAAAACTCTAAAAAAACCGACATTTGAAAATCTTAACTCATATTTCAAAACTTAAAACACCTTTAAACCAATGATACCTCCACTAAAGTACCCAGATCTATCACTAATAGGGTGGTAATCACTCACTAACCCTCTAGTACACCACAACTAAAAGTTGCATCCATAAAAACTCACTTTTGAAAATCTCAAGTCTTGAAAACACACACTTTTAGCTCTAATTCTAGTTTGTGAAGGCAAGAATCTACAACTTGTTAAAAGGTGGGATTTTTAACTCCAAATAGGAACTAAGGAAACATTCAAGCTTGCAAAAAGGCCTCAAAGTGGAGACTTGATCGCCTCACCATGTGTAGTATGAGAATGTGAACATTTTTTGTGAAGGTTACATTATGGTTTGAGGAGATTTGTGGGGGTGGTTTGTGGTTTGAATGAGAGTGGAGAAGGAGGAAGAGAAGATAAATATGAAGAGAATGATGAAAGGATACGAGGAAAAATGTATGGCGCCTAACCATAACTCTCTCTCTCTCTCACATCCATACCTCTTTATTATAATACGACCATGCTCCCATGTCTCCTATTTTCCTTTCTTTTCTTTTCTTTTTGGAAAAAAATATAAAACCATATAACACAAATGTAAAATGTTAACATGTCACTAACATGTCATGACACTTAAACATGGATTAACAAAAAGCTTGGGTTAATGCACAATAAGAAAACACTAATTATGTTTAACATTAAACTTGTATGAATATAATTATATACTAATTTATGAAAAGCCCAATTAAATAAATGCTCATATAATTAATAATTCATTTTAAACTTCAATTATTTTCCAAAATAGAGGTATAAAATTATACCAATCTTTGAAAACACAAATCTATACCCGGTATGTATATATATATATATATATATATATAATCATTATTTTATTATTTAATTTCTAAAATAATATTTTTTATTTTCTTATATGTTACAGAAATACTGTCGAGTGGGGACTTGGAATTTGAGGGTTTGGAATTTGGGTTCTTGGTTGGCATCAGTACCAATAGCACTGAAGCACAAGTGCCAGGAGCGATTCATCATTTCCCTTTAGGGGATTTGGGATTTTGATTATTGGTCAGCATCAACACCGCTAACTTTGAAACATAGTGCTAGGAGTGACTCATCATTTGCCTTTGGAGGATTTTTGTTCCCAGTTTAATGACTTAGGGGTTATCTTGTGGCTTGATTTTCTTTCTAGGCGTTTTCGGTGCATTTCTGCAGGGCCTTTTGAAATCAGCTTGTCTACGTTTTAAACCATTCATGCATAATATTTCTTCAGATATCAGCCATTGATGGGCGACATGGGCCTATTTCCCTCAACACTTATCAACTGGTAGGATCTTTCGACATACACCTTTTTGATGACATATGGCCTTTCCCAATTTGGTTCAAATTTGCCCTTTGCATGTCGGTTATGAATGATTGGCCTTTTGAGGACCAGCACCAATTCGCCTTTTTTGAAGACCTGGAGACGTGGCATTTTATCGTAAGCATATGACATTTGGGCTCGGTACAACTCCAGATTTTATTATACAACGAGTCTTTTTCTTCAACCACATCGAGCTCTTCAAGCCAAATGAGTGCATTTTCCTCTTCTGTTAGAATGTGTTGGGTGACCATTCTTAAGCATGGGATTTCGACTTCGAGGGGGAGGATTGCTTCTACCGTGAAAAGTAGCGAGTATGGGGTAGATTGTGCCGGAGTGCGGTGCATGGTAATATACGCCCACTGCGCCTCATGGAGCTTGAAATCCGTGTCTCTTTTGTTGGTCGAAGCGTTTTTATTTAAAAGCTTGCATAGAGTTTTGTTGAAGGCTTCAGCCAGCCCATTGGCTCTTAGATTATAGATGGAGTAATATCTCCAGTCTATCTTGTCCTGAGAGACGAACCTTGAGACTCTGAAGCTCTTTAAAGAAGGCCTGTTGTCAGAAATGATCCGCCTTGGTATGCCAAAATGGTATAGAACATTATGTTGGAAGAATATCAGGATATCTTCTGTCTTGACTTCTTTTAGAGGTACAGCCTTAGCCCATGTGGAAAAGTAATCAGTGGTAGCTACTATGAACCTGTAGCCTTTAGATGATGGAGGATCGATCAGGCTAACTATATCGGTGCCCCACATTTCGAATGGCCATGATGCAACGGTAGGATGTAGCGGATTTGGAAGCTTATGCATGAAGTTGCCGTGTATTTGACAAATGTGGTATTTCTTCGCATGCACTTCGCAATCCCTTATCATGGTGCGCTAGTAATATCCTAGCCGTTTGATTTGAAGAAGCATCTTAGGGCCAAACTGGTGTGATCCACAGACGCCTAAGTGGACCTCCTTCATAACTTTGTAGGTTTCGGCCATGGACAGACACCTGAACCAGAGCTGGTCATATATCTTTCAATATAGTGTACCATTTACGAACACGTATCGGAGAGCTCTCTTTTTCAGCTGAACCCTCACAGATTTGTCGTCCAGTAGCTTATCATATCAGAGATACTCTATAAAGGGTTCTCTCTAATCGGGCTCTTCTTCATTGGCCAAAGCCTCTTCGGTAGGACAGTTTTCTAGTTTTGGACTTTCTTCTTCATGTTGATCCATGGGAGGTAGAATTTGCCGGCTTCTGACCGTAATTAAAATTTCATCCATATCGAGATCAGCTAGTTCTTTTGCCAGGTGGGTGAGTACGTCAGCTTTTCGGTTCAACGCCCTAAGGATTCTCATTAGATCGATATAGATGAATTGTCCCATAAGTTCCACGACCTGGCTTCTGTATCAAGCTAACTCTGGCTTGTATACTTTGTAGTTGTCACTTACTTAGTTGATGACTAGCTGAGAATCTTCGTACACCCGCAGCCGGGTGATCCCCATTTCTATAGAGAGCTTGAGGCCCGCTATTAGCGTTTCATACTCAGCTTCATTGTTTGTGTGGGGCTCATCGAGAGAATGCCGTAGAGTACCTCCTAATGGCGTGATGACCACCAATCCTACCTCTACTTTTATCTGAAGAATGCTTGATTTGATGGAGGCCCTCATTGATGAGGCTCTACTGAAGTAGAGATCTCAGCAATGATCGTTATCTTCAAGGTGTAGCGCTTGTTCATTGGATAACTCGCAATTTAGCGATGACCCTTCAAGTATGGGATGTGCAGCGAGGAAGTCAGCTAGGGCTTGCTCTTTTACTGCTTTTTGAGGGACACAGGTTATATCAAATTCAAGTAGCATTACAGCCCATTTGGCCAATCTACCCGTCATGTTTGCCTTTGACATGAGAAATTTCAGTGGGTTGATTGTTCCCGCTAAATTTTTTTTGGCTCAGAGCTTGTTGTTCTCTTATAAAAATAAAGGAAAACCCCCATGTGTTAAACACATGCTCCCACATGCAAAGCATGTAGGTACTGCCTCAGATAGGATTAAATCCTATATTGGGTCCTCACATGTTGGGTCCTCGCGTGTTTCCCACGTGAGCACCCGCACCGACCTCTCTCAGGATTAAATCCTATAGTGGCACCTCACGCGGAACACACGTGAGTGCCGGTGTACAAAGCACGCGGGTGACTATTTATAAAAGAATTAAATTCTTAGGCGGCGCCCACGTGCATAGCACGTGAGTGTCAGTGCCCAAATTAAAGAGGGTAGAATTAAATTCTACATAGGGAATATTTCCCTAAAATCTGAGATATTCTCTGTTAAACAGAGCCGCTGGATCAAAAATCCAATGGTGATAATAAATCATCAAATAATAGAATTAAATTCTATTAGGGAAAAAATATCTTCCTGATCAAATATTCTCTATTAAATAGTGAGCCGTTGGATCAAGGATCCAATAGTGATTAAAAATTATCAAAAGATAGAACTAAAATTCTATTAGGGAAAAATATCCCCTGATCTTTCTAAATAAGGAAGATATTCTCTGTTGAATCAAAAATCAAATGATAGAATTAAATTCTATTTGTGGGAAATATTTCCCATATTTTTTTCAAACTAGAAAGATTCTCTCTGTTAAACAGAGGACCCTTGGATCAATGATCCAACGGTGATTATAAAATCACTAATTAAACTATCTGATAGAATTAAATTCTATTTGGGGAAAATATTTCCCTGATTTTTCTCAAACTAGAAAGATCATTTCTGTTAAACAGAGAACTTTGGATCAAAGATCCAACAGTGATTATAAAACCACCAATTAAACCATCTGCTAGAATAAAATTCTATGTTAGGAAATATCTTCCTGATCTTGTTAAACTAACAAGATATTCATAGGAAAATATTTTTCTAATTTTATTAAAACAAACAAGAAATCTTCTCTGTCAAACAGAGAGCCTTTGGATTAAAAATCCAATGGTGAATAAAAATCACCGGTTGATCTTTAAGATCATTTTGATTGATTATGAAATCAATCATGATCTCTCAATGAGATATTTTCTCTACAAATTGATTTTTCTCTTCTTCTACAATTAGAAGCAAAGAGATAAAAAGTAAAGAGAGGAGACCACCCTATAAGCTACTGTAAAAAAAATACAGAAGGCTCTCAAAACAAAAGAGAATTTAATTATCTCAAAGAAGCAAATTTCCCTTATCTCAAAACCCTGGGTAAAAAAAAAGGAGAGATCAAAATAGCTTGTTTGCCTATCATATCACATCTAAGGGTTTAACCCCTTCTCAAGAATTTAGTTCTTTCTCTGGATCTGAGATCCGCAAGACAAGTCTCCCACAAGTTGAGAATTTAATTCTCATCGGGAAGATTTTGTTCTTAAGAATTAAAAATTCATGGAAGAACAAGGTTGAAAAGAAAGAAGATAGAATTCATAATACTCCAGGAACTTAGTTCCTTCAAATCAAGAACTTAGTTCTTAAAGAACCCAATCTCAGATCCTTAAAATAGTGATCTTGGTGATCGTTAATGATCAAAATACCCTTGACTGATGTTTAACCTCTCTAAAAACATGGACAAAGATCAAATTTCTAACAACCCTACGCCTCACGTGAAACACACGTGAGCACTCAAAATCAAGAACTCAATTCCGTCAAATCAAGAACTTAATTCTTAAAGAACCCGATCCAAGATCCTCAAAATAGTGATCTTGGTGAACGTTAATGGTCAAAATGCCATTAACAGAGATTTAAGTTCTCTAAAAATATCAACAGAGATTAAATCTCCACAAAAAAAAACAACGCCTCACGTGAAAAGCACGTGAGCGCCCAAGGCCAAAAGCTCAGCGTCTCACGTGAAAGGCACGTGAGTGCCCAATGCTAAAAGCTCAGCGCCTCACGTGAAATATACGTGAGCGCTAGAGAAAAATTAGTGCTTAGAACTATTATAGCGCCTCACGTGATATACACGTGAGCGCTATATGCAACTGAGTGCTTAGGACTGCTGGGTGTTACAGAAACCCAATCTTTGTCCAAATTGGCTAAGCTTATATTCGTGATATTCAAACTGATATCCAAACTGATCTTAGTCCCATACATGACTAACGATTTTCATCCCATACTCCTAAGTAATCTTAGTCTCAAACAAGACTTATAATTCTTAGATGATCCACCACGATTCTTTCTCTCAAATACGAGATTTGGTTCAAGGGTACATCTCTTCACACCTCTGATATATGTCGTTGTAACTCCTCAACTTCTTCAATGAGATGGTGGGTTCCAATAACCAACAACTCCTCTTCCTTTGCCCCCAAAATGGGAATATTGGACCGAAATGTCCTTAAACTAATATTCGTCCTAAACAGGGAATGTTGGACCGAAATGTCCCTAAACTAAAAATGGACCGGAATGTCCTTAAACTAATATTCGCCCAAACATGGCGATAATGGTCCGTGATATCCTTAAACTAAAATAATTGAGCCCATATGCTCATTTGTTTCTAAGTTTATCTTAGTTTCAAATATGACTAACGATCCTTAGATCAAATCCAAATATCCTATGAACTGATGGACCTTATTTATTTGAGATCTGCGTCCTAAGTTCATTCCCGTTGGCAAACCAAGCTACCAACGTGGACCCTGTAAAGAAAATCCGTGACCCAAACACAAACTAAAATATACGAATTTGGACTAATCCACGCCATACGGGCGATGACATAAATTAGTCTCCGTATACAATCCACGGGCAACCATAACAAACAAAAACACACATGACATGAAGTGATCTTTTGGAGCAGGAGAAAGTGGTTATCACAACACGATAACGTAATTAACTGCAGGGGTTTACGCTTGCAGGGAAGAGCGTTCCCATAATCAAAACCCCCCACAAATGAGTGGGAATCTGATAAAGTCTGCTACAACGGTCTTATTTATCAAAACCTCTGATATATGGTGCCATAAATCAACTTGGTATCTTCAGAGAGGTGGATGGATATGTCCAAATAGCATCTGCCCCCAAATTCAGGCTAGACGTCCCAACGTCTCAGTCCGGTTTTTGGCGGTAAACAAATTCTGGCACGCCCGGTGGGACCTCTTCCTCTTTCCACTCCATACTTCGTGTGTCGTATTTTTCCGCGATCAAATAATCGCGGTATATATGTTTACAGTTTCCCTTGGGTGATGGGATACTGAAGCTGGCGTTTCGTCTCTATGCAGAATGGCGTTTGCTTCCACTTACCGCGACTCAGGCTCTGTCACATCTGGTAGAGTCAAGCTTGGGCCACTTGCAGCCTCAAATCTATGCAATCTGGCCCTTCAAGAAATGAAGGGACTTCTCTTTGGGTCTATGCTCCGACCTCTTACCCTCGGTACCTCAACGCCAAACGGGAGAGCCCAGAAGAAGTCTGTCTTCCACATGCTGACTTCTCAAGCTCCAGTTCTACCGACATCATCAGTCTTCATACGACTGGCACCAGCCGAGGACCTCGGTCAACACATTGGGCAGAATATTCATGCTTTTAAATAAAAAAGGGGGAAGGCTCAGCAAAATCCTGAGGCTAATCAAATTTCGGCTGTAAGAAATAGTCGACGTCATATAAAACAAGCTAGCGGCAGTTCTCTGTTCGTGTTGATTCCACCCGCTTCAACTCCAAAGATGAATGCTGCTATTCCAACCAGGAACAGGTTTGAACTGCTGCGAAGGGTCAGACAAAATTCCCCTACTGCAGCACTCAAAAGGTTTCCGCAGCCCATGGAGATCCCAGGAGAACAGAAGCTAGTTCACTCTCTGAGGAATCTCTCCTCATCTATATATAAGGTGTGGAAGCAGGTGAAGGACTTAGTCATCGTCTGTGGCCCTTCCCCTAAATGTCAGCCAAATTCTAACGACTCCCCTTTCAAATAATAGGGGACTCATCCTAAGGCGGGTCCTGATATGATGGCTCCTCCCAAAGAAGCTTCTCACAAAGAAGAGAGGCCAGATAAAGCTCAAGTGCCTGAGGAAAATTCCAAAGGCTAAGATTCCAAATGCCCTAAGCTTTGGGGCATGGTAGTTTACATAGTCCATATGGTGAACTCCAGAGATGAAGGTCGTGCCTCTACTAGTCACAGGCCGCATATTCGGTCTCTAACAAAAGCTCAGCAGCAATATGAAAAGTTGCGGGAGATACTTGCTCAAGCAGTGGCACTTGCTAGTCCACTGCCTAAGGCAAACCCCGAAGACGCACCTGAAAAAAGGATAGGGCATGAGTCAGATATTGATTTCTTAAAGCGCGCTCTCAAAAAGAGAGGTGAAGAAGCGGTAGAGATGTCCGCTAAAATGAACCAGATGGCCCTTCTGATCTAGAATATGGTTGGAATGATAGTCCATTTGGAACCACTAGCAGATGAACCACCGGTAGTCGCTTTTACAGACAAGGGTGACATTTCAAATCCTCTGCGAGCCTTATCAACAGCCGAGGAGGAAATGATCCCAAAAGCAAAGCTGGACGCATATATCACTCAGCAAATCAAAGCTTATTTTGCCAGTGAAGCCACAAATAAGTCAATCAAGACTGGTCGACCATATCCGGCGTGCTACGATCAAATACAGTACCCGCCAGAATATATCTTTCGACGTTCCACTTATACAAAGGAACCGGGAATTCTCGCCAGCATATCGTGCGATTTAAATCTATGTGCGGCAACACTGGACGAAATGATATACTGCTCCTTCGATTGTTCGCCAGCAGTCTGGCAAGCACTGCGTTCGAATGGTATGCGGAACTTCCAAATGACTCCGTGAATACCTTCGACGAGATGGAGATGCTCTTCTGTCAGAGATTCGCTAGTGTGAATAAACGCACTACCGTAATGACGTTGGCCAATGAAAGGGTTAGATCGAATAAGACCTGGGTTCAATATGCTACCTGATGGAGAAATCTCTGGTCAAAATGCGAGCAACACATTGACGAAGCTCCAGCCATGGGAATGTTCATAGCCACTCTTGACTCAAATTCAAAGGTGTTCCCATATATGGCCCTTTTCAAGCCGACGACCTTACAAGAGCTCATAGATAAAATGGTTCGATTGGATCAGATGGGTCAAAACCTTTCCTCTTCCGATGAAGATGTATGAAAAGAAAAGGCAAGGTGGCGTTTGTCGCCAACACTCAACAAAGAATGAGCGGCTCCGAAGCAAACTATCGCCAAAACAGCGACAACACGGGTTCTACCCTTCGAAAGATTGGGACGAGAATACTCGCTCCCCCGGGATATATGCAGGGGGCATAATGCTCACTGGAAGAATAATCTATACGCTACATGATCCTTTTCTTCAAAAAACAAGAAGAATATTAAGGGACCTACAAATGGATCCTACAATCAAGCGGAATATCCCGCTTGAAACAAAAAAATCATTGGAGGGATGTGAAATCCATGTCCCACTCCAAATCAGACGATGAGGGTAAAAGCCCCCAAGTCAAGTTCATTCTTCCAAGGAAGAAGAAAATTCAGCAGAAGGAGTGACGTGATATCTCGTTCCTTCGTATGTGAAGATGTTTCGTCAGCGTCAGAAAGCGACACTGATGAACAGAGGGAAGGTACCGTGTAAAGTGCCCTGTATTTCCCGCAAAAACAACCTTATTGGTACGATGATAAACGAAGCAGTCCAAGAGGGTAAAAATATCTTAAGGTATGAAGTGTCCATACATACAAAGGACAAGCATCAATACTTTAGCAAACAAGTGTCGGAAGGAATGAGTTGTGCAACTCCCCGACCAAATGATAATATTAGACCGAAACGCCCTTAAACTAATGCTGTACCGAAACATCCTTAAACTAATGCTGGACCGAGAACTCCCCAAACTAATAATGGACCAAAACGTCGCTAAACTAGCATTTCGCACCAAAACACGGCAATATTGGACCGAAACGTCCTTAAACTAATAATGGACTGAAATGCCTTTACACTAATAAAGGACCGAAACGTTCCTAAACCAACAATGGACCGAAAGGTCCTTAAACTAATACTCGCCCCGAAATACGGCAATAATGGACCGAAACGTCCTTAAACTAATAATGGACCGAAACATCCTTAAACTAATAATGGACCGAAATGTCCCTAAACTAGAGCGTCGCCCCAAACACGGTGATAATAGACCGAAATGTCTCTAAACTACTGCGTCGCCTCAAACACGGCGCGTCGCCTCAAAACGACGATACTGGACCAAAACGTCCTTAAACTAGTGCGTCGCCTCAAACACGGCGTGTCGCTTCAAAAACGATGATAATGGACCGAAATGTCCCTAAACTAGTTCGTCGTCTCAAACACGGCGTGTCACCCTAAACACGGCGATAGTGGACCAAAATATCCCTAAATTAGAGCGTTGCCTCAAACATGGCAATAATGGACCGAAATGTCACTAAACTAGTGTGTCGCCTCAAACACGATGCGTCGCCTTAAAAACAGTAATACTGGACCGAAACGACCCTAAACCAACGCGTCGCCCTAAATACGACGATATGCTTCTTGAGATCGACATTGCAATTAAAGTCCCAACGACGAAAATTGCAACTCAAGTCCTACCGGCTACATAGCTTTTCCAGTGATGAAGCCACCCCCAAGTCCTACTAGAAAATAGATGGGTCACCTACGATGAAGCTACTTTTGAGAGTTCCGCAAAAAATGGAATGTCCGCCAGCGAAATGGGCACGGATGAAAACCCGAAAGGATGCCGTAAGTAAAAACAGCATGATTGCCGGCGAGTTTGTGAAAACCCGAAAGGGCACAATCTCATTAAAAAAAGGTATGTCCACAAGCGAAATGAGCACGGATGAAAACCCGAAAGGGCGCTATGAGTAAAAACAGCATAATTGCCGGCGAGTTTTTGAAAACTCGAAAGGGCGCAATCTTGTTAAAAAAAGGTATGTCCACAAGCGAAATGGGTACGGATGAAAACCCGAAAGGGCACTGTGAGTAAAAACAGCAGGACTGCCGGTGAGTTTGTGAAAACCCGAAAGGGTGCAATCTCATTAAAAAAAGAGAAAAGGGAAAAAAGGTATGTCCACAAGTGAAATGTGCACGGATGAAAACCTGAAAGGGCGTTGTGAGTAAAAACGGCAGGACAGCCGGCGAGTTTGTGAAAACCCAAAAGGGCGCAATCTCATAAAATAAAAAAATAAAATACACTTGCAAGGTCCTTTCGATTTTGTAAGGAGAAAATACCTGCGTGAGATCTTTATGACTCACAAAGGAGCAACACACTTAGAAATCCACACGATTTCTAAGGAGAAAATATACTTAAGAGATCATCACGACTTGTAAGGAGAATCCCCCCTATGAGACCCTCACGGCTTATAGAATTCAAAAGCCTTAAGTTGCATGAATCCAGACCTATCTTTAAGCCATCATACCCCCAAGCTGCACTACAAGTTGTCCAATATTGACTCTTGTATACAATCCACGGGCATGAAGAAAATATGTTCTCATAAAGTTCCACCAATAGTGAGAAATATCCCCATATGGTGAACGACACTTATAAGTGTAGGACTACGGTAGCGCCCCGGCCGTCTTTCCGAGGCCAAAATGCGGAAACGAAATTTTTTCTTGACTTTAAACCGGCACTACCGCATCCTAAAACCCGGATCGAACTATTAACCTAAACCTAGCTAACAAGAGAAAGGGTAGAGAGCTATACCGAGCGATCCGTGTCCTTCGGTCTTCAGCCTCCGTCCCGATCTCCTCGCGGAATCTTCGGTCTTTACCTCCTCGTCGCAAAGGGCACCACATCGCCGGGTTCTTTTACGGGCTCCCACCTCTGGACCGAGGCAACTCGGACACGAAGTTGGCGAGCCGACGTGTCCAAGAATTGCTGCAGAATAGTGTAGAATGGTTTGCCTCTATGGGGTGATTGAAGTTGCCATTTTAGATGGAGGAGAGAATGAACTTTGGAGAGAGGTTGATGAATTTGTATAGCCAGCAAAAATGAGTACAACAAATTTCCTCCATCAAAAATGAAATTTCCCACTTCCCCTTCACTGTAAGTGGTCGGCCTCTTTCTCAAATTGGAGGAGGAAAAAACTAAAAAGGGTGAGCACAAGAGTGTGTGGAGGTAACCATAAAGAAATGGATGATAACAAGGAAAAATGGTCACATCAATTTCTCATCCAAATCCTATCTCATTAATGCAAACCAAGTGATGCAAAAGGAATCTCATGATGCTATAACCATCATGATGCCTCCATTTCACAAATAACACCCTCCACAAATCTAATTTGCACATTTGCAAATTAGCCCCTCCCACATAAAAATCCGTCCATGAAGGAACAAAGGAAAACTGGCCGAAATGGAATGCAAACTGGCAACTTCAAAAAACTGATCCCATAATAAATTACAGGAAAACCCCGCGACTGTATATACATACCCGCATTTGTATTCCGACCGAATACAAATGCAATGAGACAAAATCTACACTGTACAATACTAGGATCCGGCTTAAACCAAAGCCCGCTAGTATTATCCGTCTGATCATGATCCGTGCAATACCGCACGTATACAACCGAATCCTGCCATATCTCCATATGGCCTCTACAGCGTTTCGCCCGAAACTTGAGCAACTGTCTGTGGGGGACTCTAAAGACTCGTCCATACTTTGGCTGTGGATTTAACCAGTAGCACGTCAGAGGTATTAGCCATACGTAACGGGCTACCAGGTATTGACCAAAAGGGACGTCGATGAGCGAACTCATCCTGACACCCTACTGAGCCTGTCAGTGACAATATCCGTATAGTCCGGTCCGTTCGTCTATGAGTATCGCATGGCAGGCCTAGGGGGTTGGTAAAAGTCAGGCCCCCAAAAGCGGTACAAGTCGTGTCGGAGTGTAGCTCAGAACACCCTGAGATACTACTGGAATACCTACCAGTAAATCTCCTGCCTGGGCCGAGAGCTTTGTGTAATGGCTCTCCTAGACACAGCGCGACCTCATCCCCAATACCGGGAGAGACGAATCCCTGCAGATCCGCTCACTGCCTCTATGTGGCTCGGGACTGTACCCAACTAAAACCTGTTTGCATGACTCCTTTGAGCCGTTGTAGGGTAGTAATCAAAGTACAGTGGGAACTCACACGAGACAAATGACGATCCCAGGTCGATGAACTAACCTGTACACATGTTACCAGGGAACTGCTATCTGACGTCAGGTATAAGACCAACTAGCATGTTCCCGGTGAGTCCTGTCCGGTGTACTCGCAACCCAATGAGCACCTGTATACATCTTAGGTGAACCAACTGACACCAGTGGCTTGTGAGACCAGCCACCGCCCCTCGTCGGGGTCTCGACTGTATACACTAGTCTACTCTGGAGTATCGATGCCCTGTCTCGAAACTCTCTCGACTAGGGACCTTTTAAGGATGTGCTTATAGACCCCAGCTCCCACATATATGATCGCCATCATACTGCTGGCAGTCAAGCAAGAATCCTAAGGGCTCTATCAACGTGCAATAGTGACCTGTAAGGTCACCTAAAGCAGTACGCGATGATAAAGATAAATCAGATAGCATACTATCATCTTGAGTAAGACTGTCCTACCGGTATAAGTCCTCACTCAATCATTGCAATCACGTGCCTGTGATCCAATAATTGACTCTGAGGGCACTATATCCAACAATCTCCCACTTGCACTCAAGGCTAATTATTGCGATGTCGCATACTCACTGCCCGTGTGATACCGAACACCCAACTCCTCTACTAATCAGTTTCACAAAACCTGTTTGCGAAACTAATGCGTCCGAGGAATAGCCTCAGTGAGTGGATCCGCTTTGATGTTTCTTTCTATGACTCTCTTTATCTCAAGTTCGCGGAGAAAACCATCTCCCGAAATGAGCAATACCTGTCTTAGAATGTGTCTGGATATCTGATAGGACCTAGTTCATAAATGAACTCCAAATCCAAACTTCTTAGACTGTATCGTCAACTGAAAATAATCAGTATCCTGCGCCATGCCTCCCTCAGTATCCGCTTGGACCACCTGTCCAAACTATTGTCCCTCGTCAAAGGGAAAACTATAACTCTGACAGTCACTCTGTCATCCAGGTCACCTTGAAAGCCTGGAATGATAACTGTCTCCCGAAGGAGGATGCCGTCATCATATCCCTAGAACATCCACTTATGTTCTAAAACTGCTTCCGATTGTTTCTCCAGGATTGGATCAATATCAACTTATTGCATCTACTGCAAAAACAACATCTATATCCTATGTGGAGAAACCACTGTGTGACAACAAAAGTATAACCGATCGTAGTATAGGAACTTCAATTCCTACTCTGTGTATGTCATCCAAATACCAGGACATCACATCCTACTACCTTCTTAACAGATCCATCCCCTATTCTGATGAAGTCAAACCTATGACTGTCACATCAGAAATAGATGATCTATCTCCGCTATATCTGCTTTAGTCCATAAATAAACATAAGCCACTTGTCCACTATGCTTCCGCTTCTCCCACCGACTACAACAACCCTCTGGCATTGTCATATAAACGTACACTTCTAAAGCTAGTTTAGAACGACACTATACTCATCCTCCTGCCGGGTCTCACAGTCTGGAACAACAGCAATGGCAAGTCCGGGTAAACAAGAACCCGCTGCCACCGTCTTTGAGCAAACCGGAGTACCTCTCTGGTGCCTGAGGTTACCCACCTTATCTGCGGAGTGGCCAATGGAATGTCAAACCAGATTGAATCTTTAGGTTCTTATCAAATTTTCTGTAATCATTTGCGGTTCTGGAATCACTTCCGGTTCTACCATACTCCCACTACTGTTTTATGAAAAAATCCATTTTTATTAAAATTGTGGCGAGTCAAGAACAATATCACTATTGATCTTCCAGATGGTAGAAAGTCAACCCTCGTCATAGCCCGGGTCAACCCACAAACAGCCATTACAGAAACGTACCTTGAGTTGTCCAGAGTCTGGTTTTAAGCATAAGCTGGACAACTCCCCGTACCTTAACAATGTCAAGATATGAACTGTTCTATATCCAATACAGAAACAGAGGCACTGATTTAATTGAACCAGATTCAAATCATGCAGCTGTCTCCAGTGCATGTCAACTAAATGGAGAGAGGCCGATCAGCATTACTCAACTTAGGAATGCTTCTAATTATGAGTAACCTGAAAGAGAAGCATGTTCTCTTAATCATTACTATCAACTGAATACCATACACAAGTATCTACATCTTCGATTACCTTGAAGAATCCCGATACTTGCTGTTGGAGATAGTGCCCTCAGAGTCAATTATTGGATCACAGGCACGTGATTGCAATGATTGAGGGAGGACCTATCCCGGTAGGACAGTCTTACTCGAGATGATAGTATGCTATCTGGTTTATCTTTATCATCGTGTACTGCTTTAGGTGACCTGACAGGTCGCTATTACACGTTGATAGAGCACCTAGGATTCTTGCTTGACCACCAGCAGTATGAGGGCAATCATATAAGTGGGAGCTGGGGGTCTATAAGCACATCCTTAAAAGGTCCCTAGTCGTGCGAGTTTCGAGACAGGGCATCGATACTCCAGAGTAGACTAGTGTATACAGTCGATACCACGACGAGGGGCGGTGGCCAGTCTCACAAGCCATTGGTGTCAGTTGGATCACCTAAGATGTATACAGGTGCTCATTGGGTTATGAGTACACCGGACAGGACTCGCCGGGAACATGCTAGTTGGTCATATACCAGACGTCAGATGGCAGTTCCCTGGTGACATGTGTACAGGTTAGTTCATCGACCTGGGGATCGTCATTTGTCTTGTGTGAGTTCCCACTGTACTTTGATTACTACCCTACCACGGCTCAAAGGAGTCGTGCAAACAGGTTTTAGTTGGGTACAGTCCCGAGCCACATGGAGGCAGTGAGCGTATCTTCAGGGGTTCGTCTCTCCCGGTATTGGGGGTGAGATCGCGCTGTGTCTAGGAGAGCCATTACACGAAGCCCTCGGCCTAGGGAAGGAGATTTACTGGTAGGTATTCCAGTAGTATCTCAGGGTGTTCTGGGCTACACTCCGACACGACTTGTACCGCTTTTGGGGGTCTGACTTTTACCAACCCCCTAGGCCCGCCATGCGATGCTCATAGACGAACGGACCGGACTGTACGGATATTGTCACTGACAGGCTCAGTAGGGTGTCAGGCTGAGTTCGCTCACAGACGTCCCTTTTGGTCAATACCTGGTAGCCCGTTACGTATTGGCTTATACCTCTGACGTGCTAGTGGTTAAATCCACAACCATGGTGTTGACGAGTCTTTAGAGTCCCCCACATTCAGTTACTCAAGCTTTCGGGCGAAAAGCTGTAGAGGCCGTATGGAGATATGGCAAGGTCCGATCAGATACGTGCGGTATTGCACGGATCAGGATCGGACAGTTTGTACTAGAGGCTGTATGGATATATGGCAGGGTTCGATCAGATACGTGCGGTATTGCATGGATCAGGATCGAACGGATATTACTAGCCGGCTTTGGTTTAAGCCGGATCCTAGTATAGTACAGTGTAGATTTTGTCTCATTGCATTTGTATTTCGGTCGGAATACAAATGCGGGTGTGTATACACATTATCGGGGTTTTCCTGTAATTTATTACGGGACCGGTTTTCTGGAGTTGCCAGTTTGCTTTCCGTTTCGGCCAATTTTCTTTGTATCGTTCATTGGCCGAAGATTGGTGGAGGAGGGCTTATTTGCATTTGTGCAAATAAGCTTTTGTGGAGGGGGGCCTTTGCATTTTGTTGCATCATGATGGGAGCTCCATACCTTGACTTCTTGACTTCATGATGGTTCATGATGGTTGGACTTTGTTTGTGATGAGTAATAGTTGAGTGTTGGTTTTGCCTTGTTATCATTGGTTCACATGATTTCTTTTTCCCTCTCTCTTGCATGATAGAGTTTCCCACTCATTTTTGGTCACTCTCTCATTCTCACTCTCCCCTCACAATGCATGGCCGGCCAAGCTCCATGGGGCTGTCCAAATTTTTGTGTGTGGGATTTGTTGTTCTTTTGATGCTCTAAAAATCCCCAAGTCCCTCTACATAGTTCTTGTATCATCCCTCCACCAAAATGGCACCTCCTACAACCCCAAAATGAGACATAGTAATCCACACTATATTCTACAGCAAACCTTGGGCACGTCGACTAGCCAGCTTCGTGCCCGAGTTGCCTCGGCATAGAGGTGGGAGCCCGTAAAAGATGTAGGCGATGTGGTTCCCTTCCGGCGATGAGGAGGCGACGACCGGAGTTTCCGCAGGAGATTGGGACGACGACGAGAAGACCGGAGGACTCGGATCAGTCGGTATATCTCTAACCCATCTTGTAGTTAGCTAGGACTAGTTAATGGTTCGATCCGGGTGTTTTAGTGCGCGGTGGTGCCGGTTTGCTAGTTTGCAAAATTAAAGTTTTCCGCTTCCGCATTTGGCCGTCGGATTGACGGCCGGGGCGCCGCCGTGCACTTACAGTGGTATCAGAGCCTCGCCATTAATTTAGTCTAGCTTTGTTTAATGTATTTACATTTCCGATCGACCAAAATTCCAAAATCCGCGTTTTCTTCACATCAGTTTTCTGTTGAATTTTTTCTTGCTCGAAAAATTTTTCAGGTTGCAGAAAAGTGATGTACTGGAAATTCTAAGAACACTATAGAAATTCGATACAGTGACTCCATAGTGGGAGCGCGGAACCGCGGCCAAACATCCCTTTGGGCCGCGGTTCCGCCGCACTGTGTTGAGATCACTGCATCAAATTTCTGCAGTTGCTCTCTGGGTTGTTTTTAGGGTTTTTGGAATATTAAATTTGGGCCCAGAATTTCTTGATGTGCTACAGTAGTACTTGGGGGCCCACTTGGTAAATTTGATCGATCGGATATTTTAAACACATTATTTCACAATATTTATATTATATCTGCGACCGTGAATGTCACTCGATCGGCAAATCCTGTCTAACTGCTATAGCCCGGTTAGACGGATTTACGAACGTGACATTCACGTTGATGTTTTGTGATTTTGCTGTGATGTTGCGGATCGGTCGTGGGGGATAGCCTGGTTGCAATGCTAGTACAGTTTTGTTGTATTATGTACATTTGATATTGCTGGGCGAGCGTCCGACATGTGGACTGCCGTCACTGCCTGTTTGTATTATTATTTTGGGGCACGACCAGATTGCGGTCGATGTACCCGTTGTATGTATATTTTACTTTCTGTACTAGGATTACCCCGCGGAGGGGTGCACGGATAGCCGGGTTCTAGAGGGCAACAAGCCCGCATCTCATGGCATTGAGACGGAGGGGGCTTCACTCTAGGATTGGCGGGCTATTCGCCGCACTCGTAGGGGGAACAGGTTGACCCAGGAGGGGTGCCCAAGTTGCCGGATTCCGTGAAGTGCTGGGTGGTCCATTCACGGCGCTGAAGGGGGCTGCCTCGCTTCAGGTTTTGGCGGGTAACTTGCCATGCCCGTAGGGGTCTAGGATTTCATTGCACAGGCTATCCACACGACCAGGGGAACGTCGGGTTTCAGCGGCTCTGTGAAACCCGGGGATCCCAAATATCTGTATTGTTCTGTGATGCTGTACATTTCTGTGATGTTGCATTTTATCACGCCTTGAGCGAATATAATATATTGGTATATATATTAGTAGATGTTGTATATGTTTTGCATCCGCGCTAGTCCAGTCCCCGCTCTGTCGTTAGTTAGCTAACCTAACGGGTAATGACGGGACCCAGTGGCGAATGCGGATGGCATATACGTACATCAGTATATTTTCGTTCTTTGTGGTGTGATCAATTGATGGGACTGCGTTGATTCGGATCAATGCAAGTTAAAACAAACCTAATCTGATGTTGTTGGAACACTTTTCAAAAAGCTGTTATTGCAAGGACGTTCACTTTTGTTTTGCATCGTGGTATTCAGTTGGAATATCCTGCTCCTCAGTCGACGAGGCAAGGGCCGAGATCCCTTCACCGGGAGTGACCCCTTGGACAAAAATTTGCGTCAGGGCAATAACTTCACTATAGCCGATTACTTTTGCTTTGCATCGTGGTATTCAGTTGGAATATCCTGCACCTCATTCTACGGGGAAAGAGCCGAGACCCCTTCACCGGGAGTGACCTCTTTAGCAAAGGTTTTCGTCACTATATTTTTAAAAGCTATCCGTTCCTTCAACGATATCAAGTTCATTACGTTAAAGGTTTTCGCCAGAAACCATTCGTAGCCCTCCGTCGTTTCAGACGGGTAGCACGTAGTATTCATGCTATGTTTGTTGGCCTTCGTCAAGGCATAGTGTATGGTAGCTGCTTGTTGCCTTTCTGCAGCATAGATAGATGCGTTGGTTTGGGACAGTCGTACTGCCATTTTGGCCAAAGTCAAGGGTAGGTACGGGTGGATTCAAATTAACCTGGAGAATGACGGGTAAAACTTGACATGTGACTTATGATATGTTGGCCAAAGTCAAGGTCATAAGAGCATGGGGCAAAAATCACATCGGGAGTTTCTAAAGAAACTGAAACTTGCCAGATATGCGCATACCTTCTGGAGTGTGACACCGTGAGCGGATTCCGTCACGTTATCATGCGATGATAGTTGGATCCCGATTCCCACTGATGAGTTAGTTTACTCCTCGGGCGACCCCGACTAATTCTTCTTTCAGGTTTGGAGGAGAATTTGACGGTACAGTGGGAGGTTTCCAGATTAGATAAATTGGTAACCATTCTGATTTAGGTTAGAGTGCACGCTGAGTGTTTCTTTTCTCTCTCTCTTTGGCAGCGACCATTGACCCGACCCTAAGACTATGACTCAGAGACCAAGTTGACCGAACCTTCTTAAACATTGGCTTTTGGATTGTCAGAGTTGCGAACCTCATTGCCACTCCTACTTTTACCTATTTCTCCAGGACACCCCGTATTACTACGAACGTCCATTTCCATTGGACAAAACCATCGTATGGTTATATACGAACTCGAAGGAATTCGAGGATGGTTTCAGGTTCTGGAGAAAACGGATAGGACTATTCAGTTGTCTTTTCCTTTTACCTTCTCTCAGGTTGTGAGTACTCCTTGGTTTAGGAGATAGTACACCTATTACGCAAATTGGATAGTCTTCTTCCAAACCTTAGGCTGGTGCCGAACGGTAGGGAATGAGGAAAACCAATTAGCCTAAACGGTGTACAGAAGGTATTAAGTAAAGACATATCAAGGGATTAGTAAGAGGGCAAAGTAAATTGTGACTGCTATTCACGACCAAACCAAGTATTTCTTCGCCAATCCTAAATCACCTTTGTATTTCTCCAGGACACTCCGTATCACTACGAAGATCCACAGTTTATTGGGTACTCCATCGTATGATTATATACGAACTCGAAAGGAACTTGTTCCAGTTCGGGGATGGATTCTGGTTCAGGAGAAATAGGAATAAAGTTCATTCGGTTGTCTTTTATCTTCACCTTCTCTCGCATTGCGAGTGCTCCTAGGATTAGGACAGTACACCCATTATGCTTATTGGATAGTCTTCTTCCAAACCATAGGCTGGTGCCGAACGGTAGGGAAGGAAGAAAACCATTTGGCCTAAAGGGGTGTGCAGAAGGTAATGACTAAAGACATATAAAGGGATTTGGAGAGGTGGCAAAGAATTATACGGTTACAGTCGTGAATCTGGAAGAGGCATTACTAGGAATACCGGGATACCCCATCGAAACATTTCAATGTTTCAGTTTCACTGTGTACTGTTAAAGGAAAACTGATTTCCCGATTAGATACTTACTCCAGGGTATGTATTTACCAGGTATGATTCTCACATCCGTATGGTTTTACAGATGATGAGTGGGAGTAAGTTATTGGGAATTAGGTGATCTTCCTCCTTATATCGGGGTTCGTTGTATTCAGTGATATTTGAGGAAATCACCTGGGCTGTTTGCCGGTCGGCAAATATTTGGTTTTGAATATCCGCTGTTGTGCACCAATTTCAAATTGATATATCTGTACGTCTATTTTCATAGAGTGAGATATACCTTTTTGAAATTATGTCTACGACATTTACCTATATCAGTGGATGGTTAGGTAAGGAGCATTAAACATCGGTGTAATTCTTCTTAACCATAAGTACAGTTTTCAACCTACGACACACAGTGAATGAGTTATCAGACTCAAGGGACTTATACAGAGTATTGTATGTTGTCCAGGGTCCATCAGGACAGAAGGAGTTGGTCCTCATACTATATTCGGTTTACTTATGACTTCTCTAGTATTTAGACAGGTGTTTCGTAGAAACACAGGGTCCGAATTTTGAGAAGTTATAGGTATTTGAATAAAGTAGAGAACCAGGTATTGCATGTATCAGGATTCTTCAAAGTGATTGAAGATGTAGATACTTGTATATGGTATTCAGTTGATAGTAATGATAAATAGAACTTTCTTCTCCTTTAGGTTACTCATAATTGGAAGCATTCCTAAGTTGAGTAACGCTGATAGGCCTCCTTCCATTAAGTTGACATGCACTGGAGATAGCTGCATGATTTGAATCTAGTTCAATTAAATCAGTGCCTCTGGTTCTATATTGGATATAGAACAGTTCATATCTTAACATTGTTAAGGTACGGGGAGTTGTCCGGTTTATGATTAAAACCAGACACTGGACAACTCAAGGCACGTTTCTGTAATGGCTGTTTGTGGGTTGACTCAGGCTTTGACGAGGGTTGACTTTCTACCATCTGGAAGATCAATAGTGATATTGTTCTGAACTCGCCACAGTTTTAAATAAAATGGATTTTTCAGAAAACAGTAGTGGGAGTATGGTAGAACTGGAAGTGATTCCAGAACCACAAACGATTACTGAAGATTTGATAGGGACCTAAAGATTCAATCTGGTTTGACATTCCATTGGCCACTCCGCAGACAGGTGGGTAACTTCAGGCACCCGAGAGGTACTCCGGTAGCCTCAAGGACGGTGACAGGGAAGTTCTTGTTTACCCACACTTGCCATTGCTGTTGTTCCAGGCTGTGAGACCCGGCAGAAGGATGAGTATAGCGTCGTTCTGAACTAGCTTTAGAAGTGTACGTCTATATGACTCTGCCAGAGGGTTGTCGTAGTCAGTAGGAGCAGCGGAAGCATTGGTGGACATGTGGCTTATGTCTATTTATAGACTAAAGCAGATATAGCGGAGATAGATCATCCATTTCTGATGTGACAGTCATAGGTTTGACTTCATCAGAATAGGGGATGGATCTGTTAAGAAGGTAGTAGGGTGTGATGTCATGGTATTTGGATGACATACACAGAGTAGGAAAAGAAACTCCTATACTACGATCGGTTATACTTTGGTCGTCACACAGTGGTTTCTCCACATGGGACTTGGACATTATATCAGACATACTGGTTACTAGATCTATGGTTTTAGATCTAGATTTGGGTGGTTTCCCAATCAGGGTACTTAGACAGCATTCTAAGAGTATTTAGAATGGACGACTCCTGGCACGGTGGTGTACCTGCAGGTGATGGAGTCACCCTCTCTAAAGGTGTCTTACAGACTAATTTGGAGAGGGATATGCATGATTGGCAGATCACTTGCTCAGGAAATTGAGTCAATCATGAGATGTCAAGTACCACACCAGATGTTGTTCTTACAGTAGATGCAATAAGTTGACATTAATCCAATCCTGGAGAAACAGTCGGAATCAGTTTTAGAACATAAGTGGATGTTCTAGGGATATGATAACGACAGCCTCATTCAGGAGACAGTTATCATTCCAGGCTTCCAAGGTGACCTAGACGACAAGGAGGTTGTCAGAGTTATAGTTTTCTTTCTGACGAGGGGCAGTATTTTGGACAGGTGGTCCAAGGCAATACTGAGGGAGGCATGGCGCAGGATACTGATTAAGTTCAGTTGACGATACAGTCTAAGAAGTTTGGATTTGGAGTTCATTTATGAGCTATGTCCCATCAGACATCCAGACATATTCTAAGACAGGTATTGCTCATTTCGAGAGATGGCTTTCTCCGCGAACATGAGATATAGAGAGACATAGAAAGAAACATCAAGGCGGATCCACTCACTGAGGCTATTCCTCGAATGCAATAGTTTCGCAAACGAGTTTTGTAAGACTGACAAGTAGAGGAATTGGGTGTTCGGTATCACACGGACTGTGAGTATGCGGCATCGCAATAATTAGCCTTGAGTGCAAGTGGGAGATTGTTGGAGATAGTGCCCTCAGAGTCAATTATTGGATCACAGGCACGTGATTGCAATGATTGAGGGAGGACCTATCCCGGTAGGACAGTCTTACTCGAGATGATAGTATGCTATCTGGATTATCTTTATCATCGTGTACTGCTTTAGGTGACCTGACAGGTCGCTATTACACGTTGATAAAGCCCCTAGGATTCTTGCTTGACCACCAGCAGTATGAGGGCGATCATATAAGTGGGAGCTGGGGGTCTATAAGCACATCCTTAAAAGGTCCCTAGTCGTGCGAGTTTCGAGACAGGGCATCGATACTCCAGAGTAGACTAGTGTATACAGTCGAGACCCCGACGAGGGGCGGTGGCCGGTCTCACAAGCCATTGGTGTCAGTTGGATCACCTAAGATGTATACAGGTGCTCATTGGGTTATGAGTATACCGGACAGGACTCGCCGGGAACATGCTAGTTGGTCATATACCAGACGTCAGATGGCAGTTCCCTGGTGACATGTGTACAGGTTAGTTCATCGACCTGGGGATCGTCATTTGTCTTGTGTGAGTTCCCACTGTACTTTGATTACTACCCTACCACGGCTCAAAGGAGTCGTGCAAACAGGTTTTAGTTGGGTACAGTCCCGAGCCACATTGAGGCAGTGAGCGTATCTTCAGGGGTTCGTCTCTCCCGGTATTGGGGGTGAGGTCGCGCTGTGTCTAGGAGAGCCATTACACGAAGCCCTCGGCCGAGGCAAGGAGATTTACTGGTAGGTATTCCAGTAGTATCTCAGGGTGTTCTGGGCTACACTCCGACACGACTTGTACCGCTTTTGGGGGTCTGACTTTTACCAACCCCCTAGGCCCGCCATGCGATGCTCATAGACGAACAGACCGGACTGTACGGATATTGTCACTGACAGGCTCAGTAGGGTGTCAGGCTGAGTTCGCTCATAGACGTCCCTTTTGGTCAATACCTGGTAGCCCGTTACGTATTGACTTATACCTCTGACGTGCTAGTGGTTAAATCCACAACCATGGTGTTGACGAGTCTTTAGAGTCCCCCACATTCAGTTACTCAAGCTTTCGGGCGAAAAGCTGTAGAGGCCGTATGGAGATATGGCAAGGTCCGATCAGATACGTGCGGTATTGTACGGATCAGGATCGGACAGTTTGTACTAGAGGCCGTATGGATATATGGCAGGGTTCGATCAGATACGTGCGGTATTGCACGGATCAGGATCGAACGGATATTACTAGCCGGCTTTGGTTTAAGCCGGATCCTAGTATAGTACAGTGTAGATTTTGTCTCATTGCATTTGTATTTCGGTCGGAATACAAATGCGGGTGTGTATACACAGTATCGGGGTTTTCCTGTAATTTATTACGGGACCAGTTTTCTGGAGTTGCCAGTTTGCTTTCCGTTTCGGCCAATTTCCTTTGTATCGTTCATTGGCCGAAAATTGGTGGAGGAGGGCTTATTTGCATTTGTGCAAATAAGCTTTTGTGGAGGGGGGCCTTTGCATTTTGTTGCATCATGATGGGAGCTCCATACCTTGACTTCTTGACTTCATGATGGTTCATGATGGTTGGACTTTGTTTGTGATGAGTAATAGTTGGGTGTTGGTTTTGCCTTGTTATCATTGGTTCACATGATTTCTTTTTCCCTCTCTCTTGCATGATAGAGTTTCCCACTCATTTTTGGTCACTCTCTCATTCTCACTCTCCCCTCACAATGCATGGCCGGCCAAGCTCCATGGGGCTGTCCAAATTTTTGTGTGTGGGATTTGTTGTTCTTTTGATGCTCTAAAAATCCCCAAGTCCCTCTACATAGTTCTTGTATCATCCCTCCACCAAAATGGCACCTCCTACAACCCCAAAATGAGACATAGTAATCCACACTATATTCTACAGCAAACCTTGGGCACGTCGACTAGCCAGCTTCATGCCCGAGTTGCCTCGGCATAGAGGTGGGAGCCCGTAAAAGATGTAGGCGATGTGGTGCCCTTCCGGCGACGAGGAGGCGACGACCGGAGTTTCCGCAGGAGATTGGGACGACGACGAGAAGACCGGAGGACTCGGATCAGTCGGTATATCTCTAACCCATCTTGTAGTTAGCTAGGACTAGTTAATGGTTCGATCCGGGTGTTTTAGTGCGCGGTGGTGCCGGTTTGCTAGTTTGCAAAATTAAAGTTTTCCGCTTCCGCATTTGGCCGTCGGATTGACTGCCGGGGCGCCGCCGTGCACTTACACTTGCAACATCTGGTTCTCTACTATATTCTTATACCTATAACTTCTCAAAACTTAGACCTTGCATTTCAACGAAACACATGTCTAGGAACTAGAGAAGTCACAAGTAATCAGAATATAGTACGAGTACCAACCCCTCTGTCCGTATGGACACTGGACGATATACAATACTCTGTATAAGTCCCTTGAGTCTAATAACTCATTCCCCGTGTGTCATAGGTTGAAAACTGTACTTATGGTTAAGAAGAATTACACCGCTGTTTAATGCTCCTTACTTAACCATCCACTGATATAGGTAAATGTCATAGACATAATTTCAAGAAGGTATATCTCACTCTATAAAAATAGAAGTACAGATATATCAATTTGAAATTGGTGCATAACAACGGATATTCAAAACCAAATATTTGCCGTCCAGCAAACAACCCAGGCGATTTCCTCAAATATCACCAATTACAACGAATTCCGATATAATGAGGATGATCACCTAATTCCCAATGACTTACTCCCACTCATCATCTGTAAAACCATACAGATGTGAGAATCATACCTGGTAAATACATACCCTGGAGCAAGGGCTATGTCACGCCCCGCTTCCCAGAGTACGCTAAAATGGGCACGTGACATAGCCAACCATGCTACCTGTGGGTAGGAAGTATCCATCCACAGTCACATTACGGCTGTAGAGATATCAAGAACAAAATAAAACTATCTAAAACATGTCCATAATCCAAGATAACATGAGTCAAGAATAAATAAATGCGGAAGCGAAAGATCCAATACAAAATAACTGGAATGTACGTCCCATAATGCGGGCTCACATCAGGAAATAAATACAGGAAAGAAAACTAACTACTGCTGACACTCACAGCTCAGCCTGTCGGCTGAAGTACTCCTGCTCGGACTGCGACAGCGGTACAGAATCTGGGCCATGCAAATCCCAGACGTCAGCGCGTCAAATCATCAAGTAATAACATAATAAACAGGGTAACAGGCAATGCGAACATAAACATGAATAAAGCAAGGGTAACATTAATATAAATCAGGGCAGTGCAGGGTAGTGTGCAGTGGGTAAACTAAATTGTTCTATCAGGTTTTCTGTTCTAAAGACTTTGAAATCAAATTGATGAGTCATCGATGTAACTCAATAGTATCCCGTACATACTCGGGACCACGGCCCCAGATTCTCGGGCTGAAACCGAGACATGCCGCTAGGCACCAAACAGGAAATGTGTACAGATGAATGATGTCAGCATCATCATTCCAAGGCTGGCCTAGCCTAAAAACTGATCAGAACAGGTAGCGAACTGTTGAGTTACAAGTCAGGTTTCATCTTTGATTTCCCCATACCCCCAAGCTATATGTGTATGTCAGGTCAGGTATCCCGTAATCAAGAAACTAATGCCAACACAGGATCAGCTAAACAGGTTTGTCTGGATAGACAACAGGAACGGTCCATGAGGACTACATGTCAGGTTTGTTGGCATTAGACACAAGATCAGGTAACGGGTCAGGTCAGGTACATCAGGTCAAGTCAAGCAGTATACGGTACCATGTCGGGTCACTCAATATATATGTAGCGAGTCATGTCAAGGTGTAAACGATATCATAGGTGTGCTCATAATCAGTTACATAATCAAGCATGGTTATCAAAAACATGATCTAAGCAATGAATTAAGCAATAGGCAGATTCACTCAAATAGCAGTACAGTTATTAGTTGTGTCACAGGGATGATTTCAACATTATAAGAATACACTATGACAATTATAGCCGTTTAATCATGTTAACGAGTTTAAGACTTCATGGATGCAATGATATATGTGTGTGTGTGTGTGTGTGTGTGTGTGTTCCAAGTTTTGAAAGATAAAATGATATATAACAATATTGAACACGAAAAAGAGAAATGATCGTACCAAAGTTAAATTTATAGGTTTAGGGTGTCATTAAGGTGTATGTAAATATTGTTTAGCATGTAGCAAGGGGTACTTGCCTCGACGGGTCGCGAACCGGGAATACGGAACGTTAAACGTCGGTGGGGAAAACTTGCGACGGGCGCACGGTTCACGGGATGAACCCAAACGACAAACAGTGAAGCCACACAGGTCGGGTACTACGCTGGAACGTCGGGACACGTCGCCGGCACGGCCGAATTCCGGCGAGAAACAAAACAGTGAACGATCAAGATTGCAACAAGAAAAGAAAAGAAAATAAAGAAGAAGGGAAGGAGGATGGAGAAGGGAATGCTCATGAGGATCTGTGGGACGGGTGGTGACGGTCGACCGCGTTGACGGAGCTCCGGCGGTGGCCTACGACGACAGCGACCAAAAACTGCAGATCAAGAAAACCTTAACAGAGAAGGAAAAGAAGAAAGGAAAAGAGGAGGGGAAGCATCACTCACGGAGGGGTGTGCGCGAGGCCGGGGGGGCGGATCGAGATCGCCGGCGGCGATCCCACGAGGCGCAGGCTGTGTGCAGGCGATGTGCAGGTGCCTCGTGCAGGCGCTCGGGAATGAGAGGAGAGGAGGAAGGAGGTGCAGTGGCTGCGACGAGGGCGAGGAGGCCGGTGGTGATGGCGTCAGCGTTGGGGCTGCGGCGGCGACGGGCACGGCGGTAGGGTTTACGTGGGGTTGGGTTCTGTTGGAGGAAAGAATTTGAGGGGGAGGAAGTTTAAAATATAGAGGAGAGAGATAGAGAGAGATATGAGGAGAGAGAGACGGGGAGAGAGAGAGGAAAAAGTGAGAGAGAGAGAGAGATAGAGAGAGAGGAGAGAGATAGAGAGACGGAGGAGAGAGAGAGTGGGGCCCACGGGTTAATAGAGAGATTGTGATTGGCCGGGAATGGAAATTTTGGAAGATTTAAGGAAACGGAAAAGGATATCATGAGGTTAGAAAAATATATTCGATAGTTTAAAAGAAATATTAGAAATTGGGATTTTGGCGCAAGGTAAAATATTTCCAAATTGCGCCCGGGTCGGGTCCAAAAATTTGAAATCGAAATAAGAAAATTTTAGGCGGGATCCAAAATTTAAAATGAAGTATTTTACAATAAAAAAGCATAACCCCAAAACGGACACATGTATGCGCGCGTAGCCGTCCAAACTCGCCCGTTTTACTGAACGGGATGAGAACACGGTGCACGGACGCTACAACAGGGTTAGGGGTGTCAAGCATGCCATGACGAATATTTTTAATTTTATTTTAGATGCCCTAAATTGTTATATGCAGAATTGAATTGGCGGGGTAAAATTTATAACTAGCAACAGTCAATTAATATAAATGAAATAAATACCTCACATCAACATATGATAACTGAAATTAGTAGAACTGGACTCGGTTGTTACATTATACCCAACTACAAAAGAATTTCGTCCTCGAAATTCCAAGAACACAAGATAGACGCAAACAAACTATAAGAAAAGATGAGGAAACTTCTTCCGGATTTCATCTTCCCGTTCCTAAGTGGACTCTCCATGCGAGCGATTACCCCAAGAAACAAGCACAAGGGGGATCACCTTGTTCTTAAGAACCTTTTCCCTTCGATCCACGATTTCAACCGGTCGCTCCTCAAAAGTCAAGTCTTCTCGTACCGTCAGCTCTGAATGATCCAATACATGCGTTTCATCACGAACATACTTACGGAGTTGAGATACGTGAAACACATCGTGCACATTCGCCAGGGACTGCGGTAATGCCAAACGATACGCTACCTCACCAACACGCTCCAAGATCTCAAAGGGTCCAACGAATCGAGGACTAAGTTTTCCTCGACTTCCAAAATGAATCACCCCTCTAGTCGGTGATATCTTCAAGAATACCAAATCACCCACAGTGAACTCTAGAGGTCTTCTCGACGTATCTGCCCAACTCTTCTGTCTGTCTTGAGCTGCCTTCATATGATTTCTGATATTGTTAACCTTCTCAACTGTCTGCACAACCAAATCTGGCCCCAATAATCTTCGTTCACCGACATCGTCCCAACAAACAGATGAACGGCATTTTCAACCGTACAAAGCTTCAAATGGAGCCATCTGGATAGTTTCCTGAAAACTGTTGTTGTAAGAAAACTCCACCAAATGTAGATGATCCTCCCAAGACCCCTTGAAGTCCAACATGCATGCTCTCAACATATCCTCAAGAGTTTGGATTGTTCTCTCTGACTGACCATCAGTTTGAGGATGATAAGCTGTGCTAAACTTCAATCGAGTCCCTAAACTTTCCTGTAAACTCCGCCAAAAGTGTGATAAAAACCGAGTGTCATGATCAAACACTATGCTCACCGGTACTCCATGCAATCTTACAATCTCTTGCATGTACCGCTCCGCCAAAGTCTCAGTTGATTGACCAACCCGAAAAGGGATAAAGTGAGCTGCCTTGGTCAATCGATCAACAATCACCCATACAGCATTGTTGCCCTTTGGACTTCGCGGTAAAGCCGTCACGAAATCCATGGTTATATGTTCCCACTTCCACTGAGGAATCGGAAGTGGTTGCAATAAACCAGCAACCTTTTGATGTTCAGCCTTAACTTGCTGACACACCAAGCACTTTGCCACGAAGCGAGCAATCTCCTGTTTCATGCCTTCCCACCAGAAATGCTGTCGAATATCTTGGTACATCTTTGTGCCTCCAGGATGTACAGAATAAGCTGAACTGTGTCCCTCTTTCATAAGTTCTTCACGAGTATCTCCCTTTGGTATACCCAAACGGCTACCATACCTCAACGAACCATCTTCGTGGATCAATAAATCTGTTCGTAGTCCGGCTTCAACCTGCTCTCGAAACTTTTGCAGTCTAGGATCCTGCGATTGTGTTGCTTTAATATTCTCGATCAACGATGAATGTACTTGCAGCTGCATCAACTGTCCCGTAGAATGCGGTAGCACAACCTCCAAGTCAAATCTTCGAAAATCTTCAACGAGCTCCTTCTGTGTAGTTAACACCTGAATTGCTGGTAACCGACTAAGCGCATCCGGCACGACATTAACCTTCCCCGGATGGTACTTAAGATCAAGATCGTAGTCAGCCATCAGCTCCAACCATCTACGTTGCCTCATATTAAGCTCCTTCTGCGTGAACACATACTTCAAGCTCTTATGATCAGTAAAAACTTCGACCCTTTCGCCTAAAAGGCAGTGTCTCCAAATCTTCAACGCGAAAATCACAGCCGCAAGCTCCAAGTCATGCGTTGGGTAATTCTTCTCATGGGTCTTCAACTGTCTCGATGCGTATGCTACAACCTTCCCATGCTGCATCAAAACACATCCCAGTCCTTTCCCAGATGCGTCGCTGTGAATCACCAATCCTCCGGAATTGTCTGGCACGGTCAGAATAGGGGCGGTTATCAACTTCTGCTTCAACGTCTCAAAAGCTAACACACATTTATCCGTCCATACAAAAGGTACCTCCTTGCGTGTAAGCTTGGTCAACGGCTCTGCCAGACGAGAAAAGTTCTCCACAAATCTCCTGTAGTATCCGGCCAGTCCAAGGAAACTTCTTATCTCAGCAACATTCTTTGGAATCGGCCAATCTCGAACTGCTACAATCTTTTCTGGATCGACGGCGATTCCATCGCCAGACACAACATGCCCCAAAAACTTTACTTCCTCCAGCCAAAACTCGCACTTACTCATCTTCGCATACAACTTCTCCTGTCTCAACGTCTGCAGTGCGATCTTCAAATGCTCAGCATGCTCTTCAAAACTCTTCGAGTAAACCAGAATATCGTCAATGAATACCATAATAAACTGATCCAAGAATGGTGAAAAGATTCGGTTCATCAAGTCCATGAATACTGCCGGCGCATTTGTTACTCCGAAGGGCATCACTAAGTATTCGTAATGTCCATACCGAGTTCGGAACGCCGTCTTGCAAATATCCTCTGCTTTTACTCGGACCTGATGATATCCGGATCGCAAATCCAGCTTCGAGAATACCCTCGTGCCACTAAGCTGCTCAAAAAGTTCTCCAATGCGAGGGATAGGGTACTTGTTCTTAATAGTCACCCAATTTAATTCTCGATAGTCGATGCACATCCTTCTTGTGCCATCCTTCTTCTTTACTAGAAGAACTAGAGCTCCCCAAGGCGAGTTACTTCTTCGAATCCAACCCTTCTCAAGCAATTCAGCAACCTGTTTCTTGACTTCCTCCAACTCTACTGGTGCCATAGGATAATACGCTTTGGATACTGTCGCTGCACCAAGAATAAGATCAATTGCGAACTCCACGTTTCGCTTCGGCGGTAAACCCGATATATTTTCAAACACGTCCATAAAGTCACGAACAACAGCCGGCTCTTCGCTTATATCAACCTCCATCGATGCAAGAATATCATTTGTCGGCCTAGCCCTAAACTCGACTGGCTCGACAGAACTGCTTCCTCCAGTGAAGGTAAACTCGGGATGTCCGGGAATCTGGAAAATTACTTTCTTTGCCCTACAATCAATGTGAGCGTGGAAAGTGCCAAGAAAATCCATTCCCAAGACGACTTCGTAGCTGCCCGTATCAATCACCAAGAAATCTGCAAAAAGCTCCCGTCCGCACACAACAACTGTACAATCTTTACATTTCCTACTAGCTATGATTTTCCTATTCCCAGTGTGTATGTCCCAGAAACTAGACAGGGTCGTGCAGTCAATCGAGTGTGTAGTTATAAACTTGGATGACATAAAACAATGGGATGCACCAGAATCAAATAACGCTAATGCGGGAAAACCATGAACGAGTAGAGTACCTGAAACAACTTCTCTTGACGCCTTAGCTTCTTCAGCTGTCAAGGTAAAAGCTCGAGCCTGATTAGGTCCTTGAGTCAGCTGTTTCTGTCCCTGGAACGGTCTCTGCGGAGGCTTCTGAAAATCATCCCTCGTACGAAGCTTCGACGGACAAGCACTAACAGCGTGATCTGCCGCTCCACAAACCAAACAGAGTCCCAGCCTCCTTCGACAATCCTTTTGCACGTGGCCAGGTAAATTGCAGTAGTTACAAGTCATGCTCTTTCTTCGATCGACGACAACCGGCTTCTTCATGGGTACTACGCCTCGACGGTCCACTGGAATACCTCTGTGACCCTGAGCTCGGTTTGGTACAACTGCTGGCTTCCTTACCGCAACTGCTGTCTGCTGCAAACCCCCATTCTTCCCAGATAGGCTCTGCTGTTCCCGAGCTGCCGTAAGAACCTGTGAGAAAGTGGTCAAACCCAGGGAGACAATCTGCCTCTGGATGTCCACATCCAAGCTGCGCATGAACCTCCGTGCCCTGTCTGCATCGTTGGCAACTAAAGGTCCAGCGAATCTGCTGAGTCTTGTCCATTCTGCTGCATGCACATCTACGGGTGCTCTATTCTGCTTTAGCCCGATGAACTTCTCTTCCATTTTCTCCCGTGCAGTTCGCGGGAAGAACTTCTCTAGGAAACTCTTTGAAAAATCCGTCCACTTGATCGGCTTGGGCAAACGGTTCTCCTCTACAAGCCACCATTCTCGGGCATAGTCCAGTAACTGAATGCGTACCACATCAACTCTGTTCTCATCTGGAATCTGTGCCGTAATAAGCAAGTTCTCTATGTCAACTAGCCACTGCTCTGCTGGCAACGACTCCTCTAAACCAGTAAATGTACATGGACCCAAATGCGTGAAATCTGCTACGGTCCCTATTCGGTCAACTGGTTTAGCTCCAACATTGTTCACAGACTGCTGAACGATCTGCAAACCTTCCTGAAACGATTCCGCTTGCTGCTGGATCAGCTCGGTCTGTTTCTTTTGATTCTCCAGCATTCCTCTTATCACTCCAAGCATGGCGGCTTCGTCCACACGCTTTTGGTACGTCTTCAAATTCTTATCTGCCATATTCCTGAAATCAAAACCCCCAACATTAGCATGATAATAGATTCGAAATATAGATCAAGGCTGGAACTCCAAGTTACTTAAATATAGTACCGTATTGTAACTATGCCGCGGTATCATAGCCACAATTACATAACTCCACCCAAGTCGCCTAACTCCTAGAGATAACAAGGAATCAGGTTTTCGAGTTGATATGCAAAGGAAGTTTGCACATCGTAAAGACATAATCAGGAAGAATGTGATTCAAGAACGGTTAAAACGGCAAGGTGGTAGGACATGTTTCCTAAACACGGGTTTCCTGATTCGTGTATTGGGTACAATACCCAACTACAAAAGAATCAACCCGACTAACCTATGGCTCTGATACCAAAAGAACCATATCACGCCCCGTTTCCCAGAGTACGCTAAAATGGGCACGTGACATAGCCAACCATGCTACCTGTGGGTAGGAAGTATCCATCCACAGTCACATTACGGCTGTAGAGATATCAAGAACAAAATAAAACTATCTAAAACATGTCCATAATCCAAGATAACATGAGTCAAGAATAAATAAATGCGGAAGAGAAAGATCCAATACAAATAACTGGAATGTACGTCCCATAATGCGGGCTCACATCAGGAAATAAAAACAGGAAAGAAAACTAACTACTGCTGACACTCACAGCTCAGCCTGTCGGCTGAAGTACTTCTGCTCGGACTGCGACAGCGGTACAGAATATGGCCATGCAAAACCCAGACGTCAGCGCGTCAAATCATCAAGTAATAACATAATAAACAGGGTAACAGGCAATGCGAACATAAACATGAATAAAGCAAGGGTAACATTAATATAAATCAGGGCAGTGCAGGGTAGTGTGCAGTGGGTAAACTAAATTGTTCTATCAGGTTTTCTGTTCTAAAGTCTTTGAAATCAAATTGATGAATCATCGATGTAACTCAATAGTATCCCGTACATACCCGGGACCACGGCCCCAGATTCTCAGGCTGAAACCGAGACATGCCGCTAGGCACCAAACAGGAAATGTGTACAGATGAATGATGTCAGCATCATCATTCCAAGGCTGGCCTAGCCTAAAAACTGATCAGAACGGGTAGCGAACTGTTGAGTTACAAGTCAGGTTTCACCTTTGATTTCCCCATACCCCCAAGCTATATGTGTATGTCAGGTCAGGTATCCCGTAATCAAGAAACTAATGCCAACACAGGATCAGGTAAACAGGTTTGTCTGGATAGACAACAGGAACAGTCCATGAGGACTACATGTCAGGTTTGTTGGCATTAGACACAAGATCAGGTAACGGGTCAGGTCATGGTACATCAGGTCAAGTCAAGCAGTATACGGTACCATATCGGGTCACTCATTATATATGTAGCGAGTCATGTCAAGGTGTAAATGATATCATAGGTGTGCTCACAATCAGTTACATAATCAAGCATGGTTATCAACAACATGATCTAAACAATGAATTAAGCAATAGGCAGATTCACTCAAATAGCAGTACAGTTATTAGTTGTGTCACAGGGATGATTTCAACATTATAAGAATGCAGTATGACAATTATAGCCGTTTAATCATGTTAACAAGTTTAAGACTTCTTGGATGCAATGATATATATATATATATATGTTCCAAGTTTTGAAAGATAAAATGATATATAACAATATTGAACACGAAAAAGAGAAATGATCGTACCAAAGTTAAATTTATAGGTTTAGGGTGTCATTAAGGTGTATGTAAATATTGTTTAGCATGTAGCAAGGGGTACTTGCCTCGATGGGTCGCGAACCGGGAATACGGAACGTTAAACGTCGGCGGGGTAAACTCGCGACGGGCGCACGGTTCACGGGATGAACCCAAACGACGAACAGTGAAGCCACACGGGTCGGGGTACCACGCTGGAACGTCGGGACACGTCGCCGGCACGGCCGAATTCCGACGAGAAACAAAACAGTGAACGATCAAGATTGCAACAAGAAAAGAAAAGAAAATAAAGAAGAAGGGAAGGAGGATGGAGAAAGGAATGCTCACGAGGATCTGTGGGACGAGTGGTGACGGTCGACCGCGTCGACGGAGCTCCGGCGGTGGCCTACGACGACAGCGACCAAAAACTGCAGATCAAGAAAACCTTAACAGAGAAGGAAAAGAAGAAAGGAAAAGAGGAGGGGAAGCATCACTCACGGAGGGGTGTGCGCGAGGCCGGGGGGGGGGGCGGATCGAGATCGCCGGCGGCGATCCCACGAGGCGCAGGCGGTGTGCAGGCGATGTGCAGGCGCCTTATGCAGGCGCTCGGGAATGAGGGGAGAGGAGGAAGGAGGTGCAGTGGCTGCGACGAGGGCGAGGAGGCGAGGAGGCCGGTGGTGATGGCGTCGGTGTTGGGGGCTGTGGCGGCGACGGGCACGGCGGTAGGGTTTACGTGGGGTTGGGTTCTGTTGGAGGAAAGAATTTGAGGGGGAGGAAGTTTAAAATATAGAGGAGAGAGAGTGAGAGAGATATGAGGAGAGAGAGATGGGGAGAGAGAGAGGAAAAAGCGAGAGAGAGAGAGAGAGATAGAGAGAGTGGAGAGAGATAGAGAGATAGAGAGACGGGGGGGAGAGAGAGAGTGGGGCCCACGGGTTAATAAAGAGATTATGATTGGCTGGGAATGGAAATTTTGGAAGATTTAAGGAAACGGAAAAGGATATTATGAGGTTAGAAAAATATATTCGATAGTTTAAAAGAAATGTTAGAAATTGGGATTTTGGCGCAAGCTAAAATATTTCCAAATTGCGCCCGGGTCGGGTCCAAAAATTTGAAATCGAAATAAGAAAATTTTAGGCGGGATCCAAAATTTAAAATGAAGTATTTTACAATCAAAAAGCATACCCCCAAAACGGATACACGTACGCGCGCGTAGCCGTCCAAACTCGCCCGTTTCACTGAACGGGACAAGAACACGGTGCACGGACGCTACAACAGGGTTAGGGGTGTCAAGCATGCCATGACGAATATTTTTAATTTTATTTTAGATGCCCTAAATTGTTATATGCAGAATTGAATTGGCGGGGTAAAATTTATAACTACCAACAGTCAATTAATATAAATGAAATAAATACCACACATCAACATATGATAACTGAAATTAGTAGAACTGGACTCGGTTGTTACAGGCTAATTTGAAAATCAGTTTTCTTTTAACAATACACAGTGAAACTGAAACATGTGAATGTTTCGAAGGGGTATCCCGGTATTCTTAGTAATGCCTCTTCCATTATCAGATTCACAACTGTAACCGTATATTTCTTTGCCACCTCTCCTAATCCATTTATATGTCTTTAGTCATTACCTTCTGTACACCCTCTTAGGCTAAAAGGTTTTCTTCATTCCCTACCGTTCGGCACCAGCCTATGGTTTGGAAGAAGACTATCCAATAAGCATAATGGGTGTACTGTCCCAATCCTAGGAGCACTCGCAACCCGAGAGAAGGTAAAGATAAAAGACAACTGAATAAACCTTATTCTTATTTCTCCTGAACTAGAATCCATCCCCGAACTGGAACAAGTTTCTTTCGAGTTCGTATATAACCATACGATGGAATATCTAATAAACTGTGGATCTTCGTAGTGATACGGAGTGTTCTGGAGAAATACAAAGGTGATGTAGGATTGGCGAAGAAATACTTGGTTTGGTCGTGAATAGCAGTCGCAATTTACTTTGCCCTCCTTCTAATCCCTTTATTTGTCTTTACTTAATACCTTCTGTACACCTTTGTTAGGCTAATTGGTTTTCTTCTTTCCCTACCGGTCGGCACCTGCCTATGGTTTGGAAGAAGACTATCCAATTAGCGTAATAGGTGTACCGTCCTAATCCAAGGAACACTCGCAACGTGAGAGAAGGTAAAAGGAAAAGACAACTAAATAGTCCTATCCGTTTTCTCCAGAACCGGAAACCATCATCGAATAAATTCCTTCGAGTTCGTATATAACCATACGATAGTTTTATCCAATGGAAGTGGACGTTCGTAGTAATACGGGGTGTTCTGGAGAAAAGGGTAAAAGTAGGAGTGGCAATGAGGTATGCAACTCTGACAATCTAAAAGCCAATGTTATAAGAAGGTTCGGTCAACTTGGTCACTGAGTCATAGTCAAGGGTCGGGTCATGGTCACTGCCAAAGAGAGAGAGAGAAAAGAAACACTCAGCATGCACTCTAACCTAGATTAGAATCGTAGTCACTTTATCTAATCAGGAAACCTCCCACTGTACCGTCAAATTCTCCTCCAAACCTGAAAGAAGATTTAGTCGGGATCATCCGAGGAGTAAACCAACTCATCAGTGGGAATCGGGATCCAACTATCATCGCATGATAACGTGACGGAATCCATTCACGTTATCACACTTCAGAAGGTATGCGCATGCCTGGTAAGTTTTAGTTTCTTTAGAAACTCCCGATGTGTGTTTTTACCCCTAGGACCCAAGTGACCTTGACACAGTCAACAAATCAAAGAGTCCTAGTCAAGTTTAACCCGTCATTATCCTGGATTACATTAAACCCACCCGTACGTGCCCTTGACACAGTCAACAAGGCCGCACGACTGTCCTAACCAATCCTATTAATATGCTACAAACAAACACTACTTAGCTACCGCACACTACGTCTTGACACAGTCAACAAACGCAGCACGAATACTAAGTAATACTTGTAAGAAATGACGGAGGGCTACGTCTAGTTTTTGGCGAAAAACTTTTAACGTAATGAACTTGATATCGTTGAAGGAACTGCATAACTTTTTGTAAAAATATAGTGGCGAAAACCCTTTGCTAAAGAGGTCACTCCCGGTGAAGGGATCTTGGCTCTTTCCCCGTAGAATGAGGTGCAGGATATTCCAACTGAATACCACGATGCAAAGCAAAAAGTAATCGGCTATAGTGAAGTTATTGCCCTGACGCAAACTTCTGTCTAAGGGGTCACTCCCGGTGAAGGGATCTCGGCCCTTGCCTCGTCGACTGAGGTGCTGGATATTCATAACCGAATACCACTGTGCAAAACAAAAGGGAACGTCCTTGCAATAACAGCTTTTTGAAAAATTGTTCCAACAACATCAGAATAGGTTTGTTTAGCTTGCATTGATCCGAATCAATGCAGTCCCATCAATTGATCACACCAATAAAGAACGAAAATAATGATGTACGTATATGCCATCTGCATTCGCCACTGGGTCCCGTCATCACCCGTTAGGTTACTTAACTAACGACAGAGCGGGGACTGGACTAGCGCGAATGCAAAACATATACAACATCTACTAGTATATGTATCAATATATAATATTCGCTCAAGGCGTGATAAAATGCAACATCACAGAAATATAATAAGCACAGATATTTAGGATCCCCGGGTTTCATAGAGCCGCTACTGAAACCCGACGTTCTCCTGGTCGTGTGGATAGTCTGTGCAATGAAATCCTAGACCCCTACGGGCGCGGCAAGTTACCCGCCAAAACCTGAAGCGAGGCAGCCCCCTTCAACAACGTGAATGGACCACCCAGCACTTCACGGAATCCGGTAACTTGAGCACCCCTCTTTGGGTCAACCTGTACCCCTTACGAGTGCGGAGAATAGCCCGCCAATTCTAGAGTAAAGCCCCCTCCGTCTTAAAGCCATGAGATGCGGGCCCGTTGCCCTCTAGAACCCGGCTATCCGTGCACCCTTCCGCGGGGGTAATCCTAGTACAGAAAGTAAAAATATACATACAACGGGTACATCGACCTCAGCCCGGTCGTGCCCAAAAAAATATAATATACAAACAGGCAGTAACGGCAGTCCACATGTCGAACGCTCGCCCCGCAATAACAAATGTATATAAACAACCAAACTGTACTAACATTGTATCCAGGCTATCCACCACGACAAATCCGCAACATCATAGCACAACACAGAACATCAACGTGAATGTTACGTTCGCTAATCCGTCTAAATGGGCTATAGCAGTTAGACAGGATTTACCGATCAAGTGACATTCACGGTCGCAGATATAATGTAAATACTGTGAACTAACATGTTTAAAATTTTCGATCGACTAAATTTCCCGAAGTGGGCCCCAAGCACAACTGTAGTACTCAAAATAAATCTGGGCCCAAACAGAATATACCAAAAACCCCATTTTCAAGTCAGAGAGACACTGTAGAAAATTGGTGCAAAGTGGAGTCAATGTTGCGGCGGAACCGCGGCCAAAGTATGGGTTTGGCCGCGGTTCCGCGGCGGAACAGTAAAATTAGGGCACCAAATTTTCACAGAACTCTTAGAAAACCCTGCACGTATTTCTGCAATACACCAAATAATTTTTTGACCACTGCAAAAATTCGACAGAAACTGATCAAATTGAAATGCGGTTTTTGGAATTTTAGTTCGATCGAAGTTCTAAACACGTTAGAGCAAGCTAGTAAAGGTTAATGGCGTGGCTCTGATACCATGTAGGACTATGGTAGCGCCTCGGCCGTCTTTCTGAGGCCAAAATGCGGAAACGAAATTTTTTCTTGACTTTAAACCGGCACTACCGCATCCTAAAACCCGGATCGAACCATTAACCTAAACCTAGCTAACAAGAGAAAGGGTAGAGAGCTATACCGAGCGATCCGTGTCCTTCGGTCTTCAGCCTCCGTCCCGATCTCCTCGCGGAATCTCCGGTCTTCACCTCCTCGTCGGAAAGGGCACCACATCGCCGGGTTCTTTTACGGGCTCCCACCTCTGGACCGAGGCAACTCGGACACGAAGTTGGCGAGCCGACGTGTCCAAGAATTGCTGCAGAATAGTGTAGAATGGTTTGCCTCTATGGGGTGATTGAAGTTGCCATTTTAGATGGAGGAGAGAATGAACTTTGGAGAGAGGTTGATGAATTTGTGTAGCAAGCAAAAATGAGTACAACATATTTCCTTCATCAAAAATGAAATTGCCCACTTCCCCTTCACTGTAAGTGGCCGGCCTCTTTCTCAAATTGGAGGAGGAAAAAACTAAAAAGGGTGAGCACAAGAGTGTGTGGAGGTAACCATAAAGAAATGGATGATAACAAGGAAAAATGGTCACATCAATTTCTCATCCAAATCCTATCTCATTAATGCAAACCAAGTGATGCAAAAGGAATCTCATGATGCTATAACCATCATGATGCTTCCATTTCACAAATAACAACCTCCACAAATCTAATTTGCACATTTGCAAATTAGCCCCTCCCACATAAAAATCCGGCCATGAAGGAACAAAGGAAAACTGGCCGAAACGGAATGCAAACCAGCAACTTCAAAAAATTGATCCCGTAATAAATTACAGGAAAACCCCGCGACTGTATATACATACCTGCATTTGTATTCCGACCGAATACAAATGCAATGAGACAAAATCTACACTGTACAATACTAGGATCCGGCTTAAACCAAAGCCCGCTAGTATTTTCCGTCCGATCATGATCCGTACAATACCGCACGTATACAATCGAACCCTGCCATATCTCCATACGGCCTCTACAGCGTTTCGCCTGAAACTTGAGCAACTGTCTGTGGGGGACTCTAAAGACTCGTCAATACATTGGCTGTGGATTTAACCACTAGCACGTCAGAGGTATTAGCCATACGTAACGGGCTACCAGGTATTGACCAAAAGGGACGTCGATGAGAGAACTCATCCTGACACCCTACTGAGCTTGTCAGTGACAATATCCGTACAGTCCGGTCCGTTCGTCTATGAGTATCGCATGGCGGGCCTAGGGGGTTGGTAAAAGTCAGACCCCCAAAAGCGGTACAAGTCGTGTCGGAGTGTAGCCCAGAACACCCTGAGATACTACTAGAATACCTACCAGTAAATCTCCTGGCTCGGCCGAGGGCTTTGTGTAATGGCTCTCCTAGACACAGCGCGACCTCACCCCCAATACCGGGAGAGACGAACCCCTGCAGATCCGCTCACTGCCTCCATGTGGCTCGGGACTGTACCCAACTAAAACCTGTTTGCATGACTCCTTTGAGCCGTGGTAGGGTAGTAATCAAAGTACAGTGGGAACTCACACGAGACAAATGACGATCCCAGATCGATGAACTAACCTGTACACATGTCACCAGGGAACTGCTATCTGACGTCAGGTATAAGACCAAATAGCATGTTCCCGGCGAGTCCTGTCCCGTGTACTCATAACCCAATGAGCACCTGTATACATCTTAGGTGAACCAACTGACACCAGTGGCTTGTGAGACTGGCCACCGCCCCTCGTCGGGGTCTCGACTGTATACACCAGTCTACTCTGAAGTATCGATGCCCTGTCTCGAAACTCCCTCGACTAGGGACCTTTTAAGGATGTGCTTATAGACCCCAGCTCCCACGTATATGGTCGCCATCATACTGCTGGCAGTCAAGCAAGAATCCTAAGGGCTCTATCAACGTGCAATAGTGACCTGTAAGGTCACCTAAAGCAGTACACGATGATAAAGATAAACCAGATAGCATACTATCATCTTGAGTAAGACTGTCCTACCGGTTTAGGTCCTCACTCAATCATTGCAATCACATGCCTGTGATCCAATAATTGACTCTGAGGGCACTATATCCAACAATAAGTCCTTTCGACTTATAAGGAGAAAACTCTTTGGTAAGATCCTTATGACTTGCAAGAGAAAACACACTTAGGAATCCCTACGATTCCAAAGGAAAAAATACACCTACGGGATCCTCTCGACTCGTAGGGAGAAATATCTTTATGAGACTCTTACGGCTCATAAAGTCAGAAAGCCTTAGTCGACATGATCCTAACCCTGTTTTCGAAGCCACCTTTGTTCAAATCAACAAAGGCAAATGATGATTCGCTCCGGATAATATTCCAGTTGTAGCAATACTGATGCCTAAACATGTGTCAAACTCCAAGTCCTCTCACGGCAAATGATGATTCGCTCCTGGCAACATTCTAGTTGTAGCGATGCTGATGCTAAAATTGGTATCAAGACCCAAGTCCCCGACTCACAACAAACTCAGCGAGTCACAAAAAATGCATATGAAACAGCCGAAATGATGGGGCAACTCGCAATAAAAACCAGCGTGCAAAAAATATATATACATATGAAACAGTCGAAATGTTTGGGCAACTCGTAATAAAAAAATAGCGAGTAAAAAAAATGACATAGCCGAATTGATTGGGCACCGCGAAAAAAAATATAGCCGAAATGATTGGGAAATTGCACCTTTCGCGATATAAAAAAATCTGAAAAGATAGAGCATTGTGGAAATATAAAAAAATGAATAAAATAAAAATTTTATGCCTTGCAGGTAGGTCCACACCGATCCTTGTATACAGACCATGGGCTTAAACGAAATAAAGGGAACCATATCTTCCCACCAGGCTCTATTAATGGGAGAGCCAAGTCTTGACGATACATTTACAACCTAAAGACTATCCTGATGTTCTTCTCATTCCAACAGGGTGCAAACATAACGTCAATAAGGACCCAAGGATCAAATAAAATTGGAGTAATGGCAAAATCCTAACTTCAGCTCGACGTGCTTCTCATGCCAGCAGAATGCAGTCGCAACGTCAACAAGGACCCAAGGATCAAATAAAAGTGGAGTGATGGCATATTCATAGCTCCAAATCTTAATGGTGACATCTACAGCCTAGAGATCGACTCGACGTGCTTCTCATGCCAGCAGGGTGCAGACGTGACATCAACAAAGACCTAAGGGTCGAACAAAATAGGAGTGATGGTATATCCCTAGCTCCAGACCTTTATGGCAATACATACAGCATAGAAGTCATATGGATGTCTACTCTACTTCAGCAAAGAATCGGCACGACATCGTCAAAGAAAAAACAAAGTGACGGTATAATCTTAGCTTCGGGTCTTGACGGCAATACATACAAAGCCTAAAGACCATTGGAGATCATCCCACCCCAGAAGGGTGCGGTTATGACTCATCGTGGTTCTAAATTGAGCCTAACCTCAAGTAAAAAGCGCCATGGAAAATACCCGATGTTTGTTATTCCGACGGTAATATAACCTAAGAAAATTACTTTAAGACGTCTTGTCTAGCCTCAGAAGGGATCAGAGACACGACATACACGAGGCTACTTATTATAAAACAAAGGGGGTTATCTACATTTTATGTTAGGATATACCTGCGAGATCCTCTCGACTAGTCTCGACTCGAAGGGAAAAACATCTTCATGAGACCCTCATGGCTCATAAAGGTGAAAAGGCTTAGGCGACGGGGATATCAACCTGTTTCCTAAGCACTGTGGCCCTACAAGGAGGTCCAAACCGACTCTTGTTTACTATCCATGGGCCACATTCTCCAAAGTCGCATACCGATAAGGAGGAGAAGCCACTTACGTGTTCTCTCAACTCATTAGGGGAAAAATTCTTTGGTAAGATCCTTACGACTCTCAAGAGAAAATGCACTTAGGAGTCTTCACGACTCCTAAGAAAAAAAAATACACCTACAAGATCCTCTCGACTCGTAGGAAGAAACGTCTTTATGAGACCCTCACGGCTCATAAAATTGAAAAGCCTTAGGCGACAGATCTAAACGTGTTTTTTAAGCCATCGTTGCCCTACAAGAAGGTCCTGTCACGCCCCTCTTCCCAGTGTATGGAAGCGGAGACGTGGCAGGCACGCGACGTATTTACTAAGAAATAAATACGTTAAGCGTAATTAAGCAATATATGTATAAAATGCTCAAGAATTGACAAGAGATATAAAATAATCAACAACTTTTATTAACATTCATTTTTACAATACAACTGCTTTGAAAAGGAAAGTACAATGATATAAAGCAATGCCTAAACAGTGGCATATGAAATGAAAATAAGTACAAGGAAAGCTAGAAGTCCTGCTGCTCGGTGAACTGGTCCACGTCCTCCTGGCTAGGCTCGATCTCGAGAGAGTCCGGTCCTCCTGACGAACATTCCAAAGAAAAAATAGATAGGAATGTCGTCAGCGAACTAGCGCTCGGTAAGTCCTAAAAGAAAGAAAAGAATGAGTAATGTAGAAAAGGAACTGGTAAGTTACACATGTATATACTTGTTATCTTAACGTAGTTGTTTGTAGCTTAGTACAGAAGGTATTTGTGTATACGAGAGAAGTCCATCTTTCCCCGTGGACTATGGTAACATGTAGTACAAGGCTCCGTCAAAACCCACGGGACAACGGCACGAGAGTTCATGTAGGTGTCTTTTAGTGATCATCTCGTGCCACGCTATACATTCCATACCAATCTACCCCGTTAACCCCGTAATATATTGTATAGATTATATGGCTTGCCGAGACCATGGATACAAGTTGTTCAAGTAGTCAGGTTCATGATGTAAGCTTGTAGTCATGTCAAGTTATAGCAATGGTTCGGTCAAGTCAAGTCTTGTATTCAGGTTTGATATTCAGGTTCATGTTCAAGTATACATGTTAGTGTTTGGATTCATGTTTGAATTGGATTCTGGTTTGAGTTTGGATTCAAACTTGATTTAGACTCGGACTTGAGTCAGACACTTATAACTGATTTAGATCCTGAATTAGGTTCGGGGGTTATCGGTAACTGCTACACATGGACGGCAGGATCTGTGTCTTTTTTCAAGACAATTACCATTGATAACATCGTTAAGTTTTCTACCTTAAATAGGCAAGCCCTCACTTTCTCCGGCTCCCTGGAGCTCAAGAGAATTGATCCGGCTTAAACCTATATTTACTAAAGTCCATAAATGTAATTTTATATACCTCGAGGGGGTTTTATGAAAAATATTTTTAATATAGTTTCAAAATAACCTTGAGAAATTAATTATTTTATTTAGGATTTTCATGGATATGAATTTTAAGGGTTTGAGGTATTTTAGTGATAATTACCTTAGCTTGGATAATTCATAGTATTTTACCGTAAAGTTTGACTTTTGTTAGTATCTTGATGGTATTTTGATGAAACTTGTAATTCTTTCATTTGAGAAAATATAAATTTATTATATTTTGAAAATATATGAATTTGTAATATTTATATAATTATAAAAAATTAATTTTATTTAAATAGAAAAATGCGCTTTTCTTAAAAACCGTATTTAAAAATCTTTCAAGACCGAATGCTCCATGAGGAGGTCTGCATCTCGCTCTACTAGCCCAAGGATGTGCGATAATCCACACCATCCAATAGCGGGTCCTTTAAAAAGGATTGTAGAGGTTTATTTGCAAAGGAATTTTAAAATACAATTCTAAAAAAAACCGTTTTTTATAGATGGTATTTTAATGAAATATATTGTAGTCGCCACAAAAATACATTCAAAGAGTATAGTGCTATGGAACCATGTGTGTTTGTGAGGGGTAAGTCATTACCCCGTGAAGTTTTCTAAAGGTATGTTTAAACAAAGTAATATAAGATGACATATCTAAAGTTCATGGTAATTTAATGTAAAAGTTAAATTAAAGTTATGTTTCATGATATTTTTGAGTGAAAGTTAGTTCTAAACATTAGTTTTTTGTTAAAAAGTAAGGTGTAGAAATATGAATGAGCAATGCTTAAGAAAAAGTGTAATTTCTAGGGTTTAGAATAAAATGTCGGTATTAACTTCCACTTACCGACATGTTTTGAAAAAAGAACTTTTCAAGAAAGGAGAAGAGGAATTGAAAAGGACTTACTAGCTAGTTATCCTATGAAAAGGTAGAAGTGGGAGTGTTGAACTTCGTGGTGTCGCGGGGTCGCCGGAACTTACTTCGATCCTCTCCGGAAGTTGATCTCTTGCTAACTCCACTTGTACTTAGAAAACTTTAAGAATTTTGGTTATAATTTTCAGAATGAGGAAGGGTTAGGGCATGGGGTATTATTTATAGTGTGGAATTAGGGTTTTGGAATTAAAAAGATGAATTAAAATGCATTAAAATTTGGTTTAAAAGTGAGATTAAAAGTCTCTGTTTGATTGCAGAGCAATCAAACAGTGCAGGGGAGTTAGGGGTGGGGGAAAGGTCGTGTGTGCAAAGCACGAGCACTATTGGCTATGGGGGGACCGTCGGCGCCGGCCCAATTGATGGTCTCACCGGTCGTTTGGTGAAGGGGAGCCGTCAGATTGAAGCCACGTGTACATCTCTGTATTTAAATCATTGTGCACATGTTTTATTTTTCTGTCTTTTCATTTTTATGTGCATTGCACGTGTAAACCTTTAGGCTTCCAAAAAGTTTTAAAAATAAATCAGAAAAATAAATGTGTCTGAGGGGATTTGAACACAGGAGCTGTGTCACAGCAGTGCAAGGCTTTATCAGTGAGCTACAAGTTGTTTCTTGCTATTCTTAAACAAAAATTAACTTATAAATTGTACCCAGGCTTGTAAACTCCTTTTTGTACATTAAAATAAAAAAATTTGTACAGTAAATTCGGAGTCGTTACATTCTACCCTCTTTATAAAAATTTCTTTCTTGAAATTTACAATTATATAGGGACTAATTTAAAAATAAGTGAGGGTATCTTGCACGCATGTCTTCTTCTCGTTCCCACGTTGATTCTCCTGGTGAATCTTTTCTTCACATCACTCGGACCAAATTTACTTCCTTGTTCCGTAATGTCTTTACCTTTCTTTCTAGGATCTCAGCGAGTTGTTGCTCGCAAGTCCGGTCAGTCTAGACTGTGAGCTTGGAGTGATCAAGGATATGGTTGGGGTCGCTCACATATCTTCGGAGCTGGGATATGCGGAACACGTTGTGCAATCCTTCCAATGAGGGTTGTAGTGCCAAACGGTATGCCACTTCTCTGATTCGTTCGAGTATGTCGAACGGTCCTATGTATCTTGGACCGAGCTTACCCCTCTTGCCAAAGCGGATCACTCCTCGGTTTAGAGAGATCTTCAGAAAAACATGGTCTCCAGGTTGGAACTCCAGGTGTCGGCGCTTTTCATCAACCCAATATTTCTGTCGATCTTAGACTATGCACATTCTTTCTTTGATCGTGCGAACTACATCCACAGTTGCCACAATCATCTCTAGTCCAAGATGTTCATGATCTCCGATGCCGTCCCAACTTAGTGGTGATCGTCACTTCCTTCCATAGAGAGCTGCAAAAGGTGCCATTCCAATGCTCGCCTGATAGTTGCTGTTGTTGTTAGGGATATGTATGCCCTAGAGGTCATTATTGTACATTGATGTATATTATAGTGGATGCTTGGACACACACACACACACATATAGGATTTCCTTGCTCGACATGATAGTATGCAATCTGGTTTCCTTTATCTTAACATGTTCTCTGGTATTATTATATTGTCTCTCATATACATGTTGATAAAGCCCTTAGGATGTAGGCTTGATTACCGGGACGATGATGCGGATCATATTACTGGGACCTGGGTAGTCCAAAAACACATCCTTCAATTGTTCCTAGTCGAGGGAATATCGAGACATGGCATCGATATTCCAGAGTAGACTAGTGTGTACGTTTCTTGACCCTGTATGGGGTGATGGTTGATCCCATATCCATTGGTGTTTGATATCAAAGATTGTACACAGGTGCTCATTAGAGAATGGGTACACCGAACAGGACTCACCGAGAACTCCTAGATGGTACTATACCTATCGTCAGATAGCAGTTCTCTGGTGACACTGGTACAGGTTATTCTGTAGACCCGAGATCGTCATAAAGTCTTGTTTGGTTCCCACTGTGCTTTGATTTCATCTTTACTATGGCTCAAATGAGTCGTGCAAACAGTTGGATTTTGGGTACAGTCCCGAGTTACATAGAGGCAATGAGCAATAGGAGGGGTTTCGTCTCTCCCGGTATAGGGAGTTGATGTTGCGCTATGCTCGATTGGCTATAACAGGAAGTTCCTGGCCAGGGCTGTTGATGAGATTTACTGGTAAGTGTTATCAGTAGTTTCTCGTACCGTTTTAGGCTACACATCGGCATGACTTATCAAGTTATTAGGGTTTGACGATTCCACCCCCAGACTTGATATGCGACATATCAGAAGAAGAGATCGGACTGTACGGTATGTGTTACTAGGCTTCATAGGAGTTTGGACAAGCTTGCTTGTTGATCTTCTAATCGCTCAATACTTGGGTAGTCGTTACGTCTAGCTAGTACCACTGACGGCTTGTGGGTGACTGATGTGATCATCACCTACTGCTGGCGTATTGACGAGTCTTTAGAGTCCCACACAGAAGTTTCCTCGTTCAAGCGAAAAAAGTAGGGCGCATATGTTGATATGTGCGGGGGGCCTGATTAAATACGAGTATGTGATACTGTATTCTAATCTGGCGGTTATTTGTTATCAGTTAGGTTATATGTGATATAACCAGATTATCGAATCAAGTGTTGATTTGATAATGTGATATACAGATAAATAATATTAGTCATATAACCGGATTATTAAATCATGTGTTGATTTAATAATGTGATATATATATATATTTATATTTGATATAATTATATATTAACTAATATTATTAGCTCACTTATTATGTTTCTTAATATATATATTAATGTGTGTGTGTATATATATATATATTATGAAGCATGGTTGATTTTCTATTTTTAGTAAACAGAAATAAAAGGTGGAAATTGGAGAGATATTTGTGGTATGGCTCAAGGCATTGGTTTTTATATTTCTTTATTCATTTGCTTGCACTATTGAAGCATGGTTTAAAAATTACTAGAAATTTATCCATGCTTCAATAAGTGAGTAAGAGGGTAGTTCATTCTTCACTTAAGTTCATTGTTTTTTCCTTAGACATTTTTCTTGTGCTCTTGCTCTCTAGCTCTCTCCATTTTTTCTCACCTCATCTCCAAGCTCAATCCCTCACATGAGTTGTGAACCTTTGAGATTGTGAGAACCCTAGTGAGCAAACAAAACCCCTACCTTACCATCCTACACTTAATTAGCACTTGAGTGTAACATGTTTCTTTCAATAAAGAGTTTAGTGAAGATGTAGCTTGGATTAGCGGACTTCGGGTGGATCATCTTCGGCACGAAGGTCATCGAAGTAAGTTCGTTCAACCATCAAGTGGAGCCTAGTGGAGTTACGTGGACTGCAACCTGGAGCTTTAGAAGAGAAGGATACGGTCTATAAAGGTTGTAGCCATCCATCTCTTAGTGTAAAGTTTATGATATCAAGCTAAACCCTAATCATCTAGTTTAAGATCCCGGTTAGTATAGATTAGCACCCCTAATTTTTAAAAAACGGCATGCTTGATGCTAGTAAAACCCAGTGGTGGTGCTAACATACACTTTCATGGTATCAAAGCTACTAGGAATTGGATGTCGACCTATGGGGGGTTCTCTCTGTGTGACAGTGTGGCGAAGCATAGGCTCTTACCCCCAAGGTGTCCCGAGACCGGAAGGTGTTACGGCGGGTTGTAGTCCTCGCGAGGAGGCATGCGTAAAAGTAGATGCTGAGGGACCTGTAGGTGCCACGGCGACCCTATTGGATTGGGTGGCTGCCTGAATTTCATTGTATCAGAGCCCAAGCTAGAAGGTTATATGATGTATATAGAATTACGAAAACGAAACAACTCCGAAACAGTCGTAATGAAACCCTAGTTTTTGTCGTTTTTTAATGGCCACTGAATTTTTTTAAATACTTGCAGAAGGCTACATATGATGTACAAAGAACACCAGACAAATTCTAACCCCAAACTCCCAAACTTAGCCGGCCAAAAGTGAGAAAAAATCGGCCTGGCCGGTTTTGTGAAGTGTTTTGGGGTTCGTATTTGTTTGGTGTTCTTGTCTCCAGGTTTAGGGTTTCATGGTTATGTTTAATTGGCCCAGTTTGCATGTGATGTTAACAATTCTGTTAGGGCTAATTGAAGTGTTTCATAGTCGTGTTTTTATTATCGTTTCGGGTTTAAGTTTGATATGTGATACAATACTTGGACCCCGCGGTTAATTAGTTTTGTGAAAACTAGGTTTTTTGTAAGTCTAGCATGTTAGTTTCTATTGATCGATTGCCACGAAGTTTCAATTCGGATTGAAACTCCGCCGCAATCGCCTATCGTACTCGAATACTCGCCAGATAACTTTACTAGGTAGCCACACCCCATAGCCCCGACCAAGTGACTTGAGGAGAACCACGTTGCCAAAAGCATCCACTCCGGTGCTCGCAGCCACGGTGTTCCGCCTAAGGGCACTTGGTCGACGGCATTGGGGGCGCGGCCATCTACTAAAGATTCCGACGAGTATTCGATCGGGTAGTCGGGAATCTTGTTGAATTACACGACTAAATTATTGAAAAGAGTTTTCGATATGAGACTAAAATGCAGGGTTTATAGGTTAGTCATGAAATACGGAATATGAGATATTCCGGGTTTATGATGTCTAAGGAAATGCAGATTCTAATTATTGTACTTTTTCTTTTCTTTTCTGCGACCGTAAGTGTAATATGTGAGGTATTCCAAATCTTGTTTCTATATATCAACGGAATTTGGGATACACGTATTTACTTACGTTGATGACATGTGATGTTATGTGCTGCTGTTATATGTTATATTGGATCATTGTGAATGAATAGCCGGGGGTTTTATGTGAGATGAGGGTTTTTCAATTTTCATTCATGTAAAATTTATATGTAATATTCTTTTATTGAGACACTTCCGGGTTGAGGATGATATCACTATTGATGTATGTTATTTACTTTTCCGCATTAGGATAGACCCAAAGCGGGGAGCACAAGTAACCGGTTCTGGAGTCCAGTGGGAGACCATCTCGAGGAGTCGAGACCGGGTCTCCTAACTCTAGAATTGGCAGGGTTGCTTGCCGCTCTCGTAGGGGTCTAGGGATGTGGGTTTGGCTATTCATCACTACTGTAGAATCTATTTTTTTCATTACTGGCTGAATTTAAAACACGGACCTCCTAGTATATCCCATATTTCATATGATGATTTCTGCTGCTTGGTTCTGTGATGTGATCATATAACTGCATAAGACGAATGCTATATATATGATATATATAATAAATGTTGCTTATGTTTTGCACTCCCGCTAGTCCAGTCCCCACTCTGCCATTAGTTAAGTAACTTAACGGTGCATGATAGGGCCCCATGGCGAATGCGGATGGCATAAGCGTACGTTCTATTTTCGTTTCATTTTCTGTGATGTTTATGAAACATTAAATGATGGGACTTCATTAATGAGATTAATGAAAAGAAAAGAAACCTAAGGATGTTGTAGAATCAAAAGTTTTTAAAAAGGTAGCTCTGGTTCTTGCTTTGCATAGTGGTATTCCTTGATGAATATCCAGCACCTCATTCAATGAGGAAAGAGACGAAATCCCTTCACCGGGAGTGACCTCTTTAGCAAAACTAGCAAATGCTACAACCCACCCGGTTTTGTTTTAATAGCTTCTCTAGTTCTTGTTTTGCATAGTGGTATTCCTTGATGAATATCCAGCACCTCATTCGATGAGGAAAGTGCCGAGATCCCTTCACCGGGAGTGACCTCTTTAGCAAAACCAGCAAAAACTATAAAAAATACTCCTTTTCAAATCACTAGATTCTACAACGATATCAAGTTCATTACGTTAAACGTTTTTTTTACAAACCAGCTATAGCCCTCCGTCATTTTAGATAAGTGCTATTTATTATTAATGTTACATTTGTTGAACATAACCAAGGCGTAGTGTGTGGTAGCTAATTAGTGCTTATCTGCAACATGTGATGCGATTGGATTAGGGTAGTCATACAACTTTGTTGACTATAGCCAAGGGTCATACGGGTGGATTTAATTCAATCAAGAAATGACGAGTTGAACTTGGCTAGCGCTTATGAGTTGTTGACCATAGCCATGATCATAAGTTGCTAAGGGTAAAAACAATATTGGGAATTTCAAGTGTTGAAATTTGCAATGAGATCGCATATCTTTTATATGATAGTTGGATCCCGATACCCTCTATGAGTAAGAGTTACTCCTTAAAGAGTTTTGCACTTTACAATTGTTGGCTATAGTGTCCTCAAGGCAATTATCGTAATCGCAGGAAGGTGATTATGATGATTGAGGGAGGACCTATACCGGTAGAACAGTCTTACTCGAGATGATAATATGCTATCTGGTTTGTCTTTATCATCATGTACATGTTGATAGAGCCCATAAGATTCTTGCCTGACTACCAGCATTATGATGTTGATCATATACGTGGGAGATGGGGGTCTATAAGCACATCCTTAAATGTCCCTAGTCGTGGGAGTATCAAGACTGGGCATTGATACTCCAGTGTAGACTAGTTTATATTGATCGAGACCCCGACGAGGGGCGGTGGCCTGGTCTCATAAGCCATTGGTGTTAGTTTGTTCACCTAAGATAGTATACAGGTGCTCATTGGGTTATGATTATACTGGACGGACTCGCCGGGAACCTGCTAGTTGGTATTATACCTATTGTCAGATAGCAGTTCCCAGGTGACATATGTACAGGTTAATCTGTCGACCTGAGATCGTCATTTGTCTCATGTGATTTCCCACTGTGCTTTGATTACTACCTTACCACGGCTCAAAGGATTCATGCAAGCAGGTTTTAGTTGGGTACAGTCCCGAGCCACATGGATGCAGTGATCGGATCGTCGGGGATTCGTCTCTCCCGGTATTGGGGGTTGATGTCGCGTTGTGCACGGGTAGCCATCACCAGAAATCCATGGCCATGGTGGACAAGAATTACCGATCCAGGATCGATAGTTTCTCAGGTGGTGATGGGCTTTATACCGACACTAAATGTCGCGTTGTTAGGGGTCTGACTTTATCCACTCCCTAGACTCGATATACGATACTCTTAGACGAACAGACCGGACTATACGGATATTGTCACTGTCAGGCTCAGTAGGGGTTCAGGATGAGTTTGCTCGTCGGCCTCCTTTTCGCTCAATACCTGGGTAGCCGTTACGTACAGCTAGTGCCGCTAACGTGCTTGTGGTTAAACCCACTTCCAGCGTATTGACGAGTCTTTAGAGTCCCACACAGAGGGTTTTCACGGTTCAGGCGATATGGTGTAGATGACGTATGTTGGTACATACAGGTGTCCGATTAAATATGTGCACATGCTGCACAGACTTTAATCGGACGGTTGATAATACTAGCGGCTTAGGATTAAGCCGGATTATTAAATCAGGTTTTGATTTAATAATTTATATATATGTTTTCTAGTATTATTGTTCACTATTCATTTTCTTTCTTGGCTATTCGTATTTTTATACGAATACGCGTATATGTATTTCGATACGTATACCAAGTTGTATTCTGTATTTATACGGAAGAGCTTCTAGAAGTGGACACCTCATTTGTATGATTTTCCTTTTATGGAAATTCATTTGTTTCCCAAATGAGGTGGAGGAGTGAGGTAGCATGAGCATGGGTCTTGGACATGTAGAGGGGCATGGGTCTTATTTGTTTATTGGAAAATTGTGAAGAGATTTTTTATGCGTGCATTATTGATTGAGAGAGAGAGTGGGGCAGCCACTTGATTCTAGTGTGACTCATGCTCATTTTCTTCACTTGCTTTTCATTCACTCATTTCTCACTTGGAGAAAACACTTAGCACTTTCTTGAGTTGCTCATGCCATTGTTTCCTCACCTCCTTCATCTTCTATGGTTTCTCCCTTGAGCAATTATGATGAGAGAATATTATAGTGACACATTCCTACACCTCCACTCTCCATTGCTAGCAACCTTGGAGCGTCGGTTGCCTCGCTCGACAAGGCTGAAGCTTGTGCCGTTTCCTTCAGGTGGATCATCGTAGATGGAGGAAGACCGGCAACCAAACTCGATCAAGGAGCCACTAAGAGCTTGAGGATGATGGTTGAAGACCGAAGGACACGGACCAACTCGGTATAACCATCTAACTTCTTATATATAGATTACTAGTTTAGGGTTTAAGGTAGATCCGGGCATTGGGTAATGGTAGCGCCAGTTTAGTAAATTTTTGTTCCGCATTTGGCCATGGTTTGATGGCCGGGGCGCTGCCCTAACTCAACAACAATTAGCCGATCAAATAGGTGTCTAAGAAAGGTGTTAATGGGGTTATGCCCCTGCGGAAATGAGGTTATTTAATTAGTTCCATGCGAAAGCATGGGGAGACTCCTTCGGAGTAACAATACCTGCCTGGCAGAACGATTGGAGAACTTGTAGGGTGTAATTAATCCCGGCTAATCTTACCTTTTACGTTTGAAGGAAGATTTGATAAAAACAGTGGGAGCCATCCTGATTAGATAAGATAATAACCAATCTAATCTTAAAAAGAGTGCACGCTAATGTGATTCCTTCTATCTCTTTCCAGATAGCGACCAATGACACGCCTTAATCAAGTTAATAATATGGATGTATGACCGAACCCGCTATTATACTGGGCTGGAGAACGTTGGTTCTTCTTTTTCTTATGATTGTTATAAGTCTGAGCAAGGGATAGGGGAATATCATGATTCCTACGCCACCCAAACGAAGAATAAGAATGTTGATGCATCGTCTTCGGGTGTGTTTGTAACCGAGAACTGTTTCTCAGTTTGCTCTACGTCCTAGGTTTAGGATACCGGATCAGGATTCCACATATGTAATTTGTTACATGGGCTAAAGAGAGGTAGAGAACTAAGAAAGGGTGATAAGTCTCTAGTAGTAGGGAATGGTGCAATTGTTGCAGCCAAGGCAGTTGGGGAATATCATCTTGTATTACCAATTGGTAATACATTAATTCTGAACGACTGTTATTACGTACCAAAAATGATGTGTAATATTATATCAGTTTCTTTGCAAACTAAAGAAGGATATAATATCACATTAGAGGATAATGTTATGAACATTTTTCTCAATCAACTGTTGATTGGGTTTGGTACGTTATGTAATGGTATATATGTTCTAAATTAAACGACAGTTCTAAATATACAGAACACATACAAAAGGAAGAGTTCAGAAATGAACGAAGCCTACTTGTGGCATTATAGACTACGCATATCAATGCAATAAGACTAGCTAAGTTACATAAAGATGGATATTTGAATCCGTTCGAATTTACATCTTATGAAACTTGCGAGTTATGTCTCAAAGGTAAAATGACCATAACTCCGTTTACTGGACACGGAGAAAAAGCTACTGAACTCTTGGGACTGATAAATAGTGATGTATGTGGTCCTATGTCTACACATATCAGAAATGGTTCCTCATAATTTATTACATTCACCGATTATCTCTCAAGATTCAGATACGTGTTCTTGTTGAAACACAAATCTGAAGGTTTTGAGAAATTCAAGGAATATAAGTACGATGTTGAGAACCAGACGGGTAAAAGTATTAAAATATTTCGATCTGATCGTGGAGGAGAATACTTGACCACGGAATTCCATGATTATTAAAAAGAGAAAGGGATTCTCTCTCATCTTACTCCTCCGTATACACCACAGCACAACGGAGTATCGAAGTGGAGGAATTGCACCCTATTAGATATGGTGTGCTATATGATGAGTACTGCTGGGTTGCCTATTTCTTTTTGGGGCCATGCACTTGAGACAGCTGCATACCTATTGAATAGGGTTTTGACTAAATCTGTGCCTACCACTCCATATGAGATATCGAATGGGAAGAGACTATCTCTTAAATGAGTTAAGATATGGGGTTGTCCGGCCTATGTTAGAAGGCAAAATCCGGATAAGCTCGAGGCAAGGTCTGTTTTGTGCAAGTTTGTAGGATATCCAAAAGATTCTTATGGATATATCTTCTACCATTTTGAGGAACAAAAAGTGTTTGTTTCTCAACATGCCACCTTTTTAGAAAAGGAATTTCTTGTAAAAGAAATTAGTGGTAATGAGGTAGAACTGGAAGAAGTTCCAGCTACACAAACTATAACTGACAATTTAGTAGAACCGGAGGATCCAATAGTACCCAAAGAACCCTAGCCACTCCGTAGATCTAGTAGGGTTCCTCATCCACCTAAAAGATACTACGGTTTTCTTATAGACGGTAGGAGCGAGGATTGTGTCATGGAAGATGATGACCCAATTAGTTTCGAGCAGGCCATCACAAGTGGGGATTCTGTGAAATGGCTGGATGCCATGCGATCTGAGATAGAATCCATGTATACCAACAAAGTATGGACTTTGGAAGTTTCTCCTGAAGGGGTAAAACCCATCGGGAGCAAGTGGATCTTTAAGAAGAAACTTGGTGCAGATTGAAAAGTTGAGAATTTCAAAGCTAGACTTGTAGCAAAAGGTTTTCGTTAACGACCAGGTGTCGACTATGATGAAACCTTTTCTCTAGTGGATATGCTTAAGTCCATCAGAATCCTACTTGCCATTGCTGCATACCATGACTACGAAATCTGGCAGATAGACGTCAAGACCGCTTTTCTAAATGGTGATTTAGAAGAGAGCATGTACATGACACAGCCAAAGGGCTTCGTAGATAGTGGGAGCAACGGAAGCGTGTGCAAGATGTTTAAATCAATCTACGGATTAAAGCAGGCATCGCGGAGCTAGAACATCTTTTTTGATGAAGCTATCAAAGAGTTTGGCTTCATCAAAAACGTAGATGAACCTTGTATATACAAGAAGGTTGTAGAGAGTAAGGTTGTCTTCCTCGTATTGTACGTGGATGACATACCTTTGATAGGAAACGATATTCCTATGCTACACTCGGTCAAGCTCTTCTTATCACATAAGTTCTCCATAAAAGATCTTGGTGATGTCTCCTACATCCTGGGGATTCAGATCTATAGAGATAGGTCTAAACGGATATTGGGATTGTCCCAATCCAGGTACATAGACACCATACTAAAGAGGTTTAGTATGGAAGATTCTAAGCATGGTAATTTACCTACTTGCTCAGGTTGGAGAGGGCTCGCATGCAAGGGATACCCTATACTTCGGCAGTCGGGTTAATCATGTATGCGATGTTGTGTACCAGACCGGATGTAGCTTACTCACTAGGTGTAGTGAGTAGGTATCAATCAGATCATGGGGAAAACCACTGCACAGCTGTGAAGAATATTCTTAAGTACTTGAGAAAGACTAAAGAAATGTTCTTGGTGTATGGTAAAGGTGAACTCCAGGTGGATTCTTTTACCAATTCGAGCTTCCAGAGTGATAAGTACGAAAGTAAGTCGGTCTCGGGTTTTGTCTTCACCCTTAATGGAGGGGCGGTATGTTGGAAGAGTTCCAAGCAAGATACTGTAGTAGACTTGACGATGGAGGCTGAATATATCACTGCCAATGATGCTGCCAAAGAGGCTGTCTGGATGAAGAAGTTCATAGTTGAACTTGGTGTGGTTCCATCTATTGAGCATCCAATACCTGTGTATTGTGATAATAATGGAGAACGGACTGTACGATAAGTGTTACTTATAGGCTTCATGGGAGTTTGGATAAGCTTGCTTGTTGATCTTCTAATTGCTCAATACCTGGGTAGCCGTTACATCCAGCTAATACCGCTGACGGCTTGTGGGTGACTGATATGATCATCACCTACTGCTGGCGTATTGAAGAGTCTTTAGAGTTCCACACAGAAGTTTCCTCGTTCAAGCGAAATGAAGTAGGGCACATATGTTGATATATGCGGGGGGCCTGATTAAATACGAGTATGTGATACTGTATTCTAATCTGGCGATTATTTGTTATCGGTTAGGTTATATGTGATATAACTGGATTATCGAATCAAGTGTTGATTTGATAATGTGATATACAAATAAATAATATTAGTTGGTTATATGTGATATAACCGGATTATTAAATCAAGTGTTGATTTAATAATGCGATATATATATATTTATATTTGATATAATAATATATTAACTAATATTATTAGCTCACTTATTATGTTTCTTTATATATATATATATTAATATGTATATATATATATATATATATATATATATTTGATATATGTATATATATATTTGATATATGTGTATATATTTGATAAAGCATGGTTGATTTTCTATTTTTAGAAAATAGAAATAAAAGGTGGAAATTGGAGAGATATTTGTGGTATGGTTCAAGGCATGTGTTTTTATATTTCTTTATTCATTTTCTTGCACTATTGAATCATGGTTCAATAAATTTAATAGAAATTTATCCATGCTTCAATAAGTGAGCAAGAAGGTAGTTCATTCTTCACTTGAGTTCATTGTTTTTGCCTTAGCCATTTTTCTTGAGCTCTTGCTCTCTAGCTCTCTCCATTTTTTCTCACCTCATCTCCAAGCTCAATCCCTCACATGAGTTGTGAAACCTTGAGCTTGTGAGAACCCTAGTAAGGAAATAAAACCCCTACTTCACCATCCTACACTTAATTAGCATTTGAGTGTAGTGTGTTTCCTTCACTAAAGAGTTTAGTGAAGAGGTAGCTTGGATTAGCGGACTTTGGGTGGATCATCTTCGGCACAAAGGTCATCAAAGCAAATTCGTTCAACCTTCAAGTGGAGCCTAATGGAGTCGCGTGGACTACAACCCGGAGCTTTAGAAGAGAAGGACACGGTCTATAAAGGTTGTAGTCATCCATCTCTTTGTGTAAAGTTTATGATATCAAGCTAAACCCTAATCATCTAGTTTAAGATCTTGGTTAGTGTAGTTAGCACCCCTAATTTTTAAAAAAACGCATTGCTTGATGCTAGTAAAACCCAGTGGTGGTGCTAACATACACTTTCAGTTGTATGAAAACTCCACAAGATGTAGGTGATCTTCCCACGAACCTCCGAAGTCTAACATACAAGCTCTTAGCATGTACTCCAGAAGCTGAATTGTTCTCTCAGATTGTCTGTCCATTTGTGGATGGTAAGCCGTGCTGAAGTTCAGGCTCGTTTACAGGCTAGCTTGCAGACTCTGCCAAAATTGTGATCGGAATCTGGTATCACGATCGGAGACGATGCAAACCGGCACTCCATGTAATCTCATGATCTCCTGCATGAGTTCATGGGTATCAAAAATAGTACATTTTGAAGTTAAATATTACTTTAGATTCTTGCTTACCTCCATGAATTTCTTTACTAACGTCTCGGTAGATTGGCAAACTCGAAAGGGAATAAAGTGAGCCGACTTAGTGAGTCGATCCACAATAACCCATACTGCGTCGTTACCTTTCGTGCTGCGAAGAAGGGTGTTCAGTCGAAAATATCGCGCATTTGATATAACATTTTCCTTATTTTTCTTAAATATCTAAAGGTGTTTATTATAAATATGACACATATGAGGGTTTATTTATAAAAATATCTACTGTCATATATTTATATATTATAATTAACATTATGAAGGAAAATATATACATATAATATTTATATAATATTTTTATTATGCATATCATATCAAATATTCTAATCATGATTCTTTAAAAGATATAACAACATACAAATGATTAGAATAATATCTCTGTAGCAAATATTACTAAAATTATTCATGGAGATATTGTGCAAGATTTGGCTCAGGTCAGGAGATCGGGATATCGAGATGTCGGGAATCAAAAATCTGCCGATGAAGTTAAATAAAATCGAAGAATCAATACTGGCAGAGACTCAGGAAATATTTTCAAATTCCAGATATCTAGAACATCTCTACGTGTCAATGTGAAGCCACTGAAGAAATCACAAACCCTAATCCCACCAACATGCGGCGCTTCCGCGGCTAAAAAGGCATATGTGCGGCGGATCCGCGGCTATCTGGTGGCCGTTAGATCTGAGATTTTCTGGGGGTGATCATGATTGCATATCTTAACCTCTGAGATCTAGGGTTTCTGCTTTCAGGGCTATATAAAGGACCGAGGGCTAAACATAGAAATCATCATCTTTTTCACGAAGCAAATCACCATCAACGAATACATGATTCACGACAGGTCCGCGATTCGACGTGATAAAGCGACGTGAGATTCGACGGAACATCTACTTCCTACGAGGCAGAGATCGAGAGCAACTTCTTCTTCCTATTGTAATCTAAACTCGAAGGTTTTGTAATTGTGAAGTTGATTAATAAAGGTAGATCATTAGTTTAATTAGTTAGTATAAAATTTCTGTATTTACATTATGATTTCATTCTCTATCCATCCTTTTTCTCTCTCCATCATGTGCAAGAAATTCTCCGCCTTATAGGGTTCATAGGATTTGGATAGAAAAATGGATGAGAAAATACTTTAATTTATTTTAAGTCTTATGAAGTTTATAAACTTTAGCAAAAAAATCGTTAACATCCTAATCAGGCGCGCTACCAATTTATTGCTAGTCTTGACCGTGATTTGAAATTAAATTAACAATTGTTTTGTTAAGGGCTAGACATGAATAGAGATCAATGAAAGAACGAGGGTCAATAGTGTGGAAACCTTAGTTTCTTCCAAGAATCCTAATCTACATTCATTACTATCTATCTAGTTTTAAATCTATCAAAAGATAAAAGGAGGCATCTTTATTTGTCATCCATGACTACTAAATCCTAACGAACCCTATAAGTCCTTTTTTTTATATATTCTATATCCGTATTTAAACGTAGATCTAGAAACTATTCTCCCTATTCTTTTACTCTAATCAACTCGTCTAAAGTAAGATTAAAAGTTCCACGCATCTCTGAGGATGACCCGTACTCATCTCGGCTAGCTACACGCGACACCGTTATTGATTGCGGTTACTACTTTACACATTCACAGAATCAATCAAATGGCGTCATTGCCGGGGATACGTGCGTAATTTTTTTTCTTGCTATTAGTGTTGAATTCTTATTCGATCCATATCATAAAAATAAAATAAAACAGCAAATTGTGTATTTAGCGATTAGTATGCGATTTTTGCGAGGGAATCTGAAGTCACTTGAACGAGAAAATCGAGATTCAGAGACCTTCATAGAGGACCATAGGAGCAAAGGATGCCACTGTGAAAAAAATAGAAAAAGAAGCCCACTTTCTGCGGCGGAACCGCGGCATAAGCGGGGTTTTTGCGGCGGAACCGCGGCTCTCCTGTTTAGTTGTGCATCCAAAATTCTCTAGTATATTCCTCAACTCTTTATCTCTCCTCTGAAAATCCTATAATATATTTTTCTGCAGGATTCTTTGCAAAATATCGCCGCTCAAAAATCTTTTTGCGAGTTTTGTTTTGCGAGTTATTTTTGCATATTTTTAATACGGACTTTAAGGGGCAAGACCAAAATTCAGATTAGGTGGGGATTTCATCACCCTTCCTAGGCCCCATAAATCACAAAAAGAGCATCCGCATCACCCTACATTAATAAAAAAAATATCTAGATCAAGACTCTAAGGACCGTCGTGCTCAATTAGGACAGAGGAAGGTCGTGGGTAATTTATCATTTATCCGCATTACTTTTGTGGTGTCTAAGGCAAGTGTGACTACGGAAAGTGGTTACTTAATTAGGCCCGCTATTTTTGGTGATTCGTATAGCGGATACCTCCCACTCACCCGGCACTTACCTAGCCACAAGAGTGATAAAGAGGTGGTAGAGAATTGATCCTGCGGCTTGTCCTTTGGAAGTCTAGTAGCGGTCTAGTACTTGACCTAGGTGACCTTAGTTTTAGGGTTTGTTTGTGTATTTTGTGATTTGTTGAGTCAACCCTCAAGTCCCACCTTCAAAGCAAAACAATCCAACTAGAGTTTAAATCTTTCCCCTTCCTCTTTCTTTTTTCTTTCTTATAATAGATAACCTAAATAGAAGAACTCTTGCCGAGCTTTGCTATCCAGAACTAGATATTTCTTGTTTTCATAATTGCTTTGATCAAAATTCCAACTCTACCATGTCTTTAAGTGATCGGATAGAGCAAGCGGAAAGAAACAGTTAGACACCTCACTTCAGGTCCTATCAACCGCATCAAAATTCTACATCTTCTTATGTTGATACTCCATTTAATGCATGTGAGGGAACTCCTAAACTCATGTCCATCGCTGAGCATATGGCGAGGGCTAAAAGTCAAAGTTTCAATCCGGTCAAACCGTTAGGACAACAAACACCATCACTTTCTAAGAAAGATATTGCAACTCGTTTTGCGGCGTATATGACATCTGTTGCCAGTTACCAACCAACCAACCAATATCAATATTCTTCTTATCACAATGTTGATCCTACTCCTGTCCAATTTTCACAACCATTCGATTCCTATCAATCCTACCCGACTTCTACACCTTCTCTAGACAATTCTTCTAATCAGTCATTTGGGAGTTTTACCCATCCACAAGAATTTCAATCTTCTGCTGAAACCCTTTACCGACCCATGTCTAGTCTTGAACAGACAGTGGAAGAATATCGGGTACAGTAGCACCGCCACATAGAGGAATTGAATGCGTTCATGGCCGCCCTCATACAACCCAACGAACAAGCAACTAGTTTCCAACTAGCTCAAAATTTTTCAATGTGTGATACGACAATAGGACAAATTGAGAATTTGGGTAGTGAGAGAGAGCAATACACCCTTCCAAATCAATCCTCCCCATCCTAAATTGAAATCCACAACTCCAATTTCACAAATCTATCGAGTACACCAAATGATTCACCAATTGAATATAGAAGGTTTGATGAGTTGTGTGAGTTTGTAGTGTTTGATTTACCCGATTGTGACTGGTCCATTTCAAGTGAAACCACACCCAATCTTTGTGATCTCAACACCTCCACTCTAGAACCAAAACTGATTGAAAACCATGCTTTTGATGAGGTGTCTGAAAATTTTAACCTTCACTTGATTGAGGATATTGACGCTAGGGATATATTGGATGATGAACTTACAGTTTTGGATGAACTTTTCTCACCAATTCATTAGGTCCTTTCACTTCCACGTGAACATCATCTCGAACCATTAATTGTTTTTTCCGAACCCCATATGCGTCTGGAAAGTAATGATAAATGCATGACCGAAAAGCAGAACGAAATTCAGCCTTCATTTTCCACGTCTGGTTCAGTAATACTCGACACCCCAATTTGTTTACCCATTTCATCACCCACTTTCTTTGGTTCTTCTTCTGATCTTCCTTTAATTTTATCGAGTGTTGATGAATCACAATCCGATATTTCGAGTTCGATAATTCTAGAAAGACAACTTGATTGAGAATCCTTTGAGAATGAGGTATATGAGATTTTCAAGACTTCTACCTTTATAATTTTTGACAAATCAAGTGTTGAATTCTGACGCGACATTTATTGATATTGAAACGTTCAATCGGACCATCGATACAAGTTTCGATGATATTTTCGCCGACGAACTCGCACCTAAATGACATGGATTTTGTGATTAATCAACCTCCATCCGAAGAATTTGAACCACCACCATTTCTTCTTATCCAATATGAGAATGTGACTATTCTTCCCATTCCTAATCATTCATATTCTCGTCACCATTATTATTTCGTCTCTATCAACCGAGATGTAAATGATACCGCCTCCTATCTCCCTATTTCTATAAATCTTTGATCTTCCTCCAACTATATTGTTACATTGATAAAATCTTTGAATGGTTTGTGTTGACTTTTGGTCTTTGTAAAGCTTTGCATAGACCAATAACTTTAACCCCTCCTCTTATAATTTTAAATGCTTAATACGGTTTCACTCAGGTTTGGGGGGATATATTTTGGCTCTTGAAAAAAATTAAATTTTTATTAAATAGTGAGCCAAAAATAAGTTTGGGGGAGTATTTCACCGTCATTATTTCTTGTCCCCTTTAATAACTTTTCCTTCCAAGTCTATAGGTTTTTTTTATAAAGTTAACAGATGACATCAGTGAGGACACTGTTGCAAACAGGTTTGGGGGAAGTTTGTGTTTATCCATGCATTATTTTGCATTTTCATAAATATGAGCACAAAATTTTTTTGATAATGAAAGTTTGAAAGTGGAAAATTACATATCAAAAATAGTAATAGTTTAAGAAAAGCAAGAAAGTTAGATATTTTCTTAAACGAATTTAGTAATAAGTAGTTATGAGCCGTTTTCCCAAGGGTTAGTAAGATGAAGGAAATTACTAATTTGATGATAGATCCGAGTCTGAAAAATAGTCCTTATTTTTTAGTCCAAAAATTTGAACGTTGATACCCTACTATATGCACTTACACACATCTTGAAACTTGGGATAGTAGATGATACCTTGAAATGCTCATGTCTAAAAGCCTTAGTAAATAAAATAAAATAAAATATAAGTGGTGAAGAAAAAAAATGAACACTGGTTTTGTAATTGCTTAAGGCAGCATAAAAAATATAGCGAGGGTGCTTTATCACCTAGTTCCTTAGACCAACTGGTTTGGGAGCCATTGATAAGCCTTAGGTATTGCAAGACGAGGATAATTGCGCCTAAATGCACGAACACATTTTGTAACGTTGTGAAAATCGTTTTGGTGAAATTTCGGAAAATCGGTAAAATAAGAGGGTTTTCTGTAAAAGGTCAAAATACAAATATCTTTATTTTAAAATTAAATAGAAATATTTTAGTTATGTAATTGCTAGTATTTGGTGTTTATTGAGCCACTGTTGATATTTCAAAATTTCTGAAAAATTTTCCGAAATTAATTATTTTAATATTATTTTAAGCCGTCACTAATACATTTAATTCGGGAAAATTACAAACTGGAATGAGTTGAAACAAATTTTGTGCATCATAATACATTAAACAAAATTTTATCATGTGGTTTTTGAATTGAAATAGGGTTGTTAACCGGTGTTAGAAAATATCGAAGAAAAAGGCTTTTTTTTCGGTGAAATTAGTGCAAATGGAGTGCGGTATAACTTTTATCTTTTCCCAAACAAAACCACACTCTCTTTTACTCCCTCACACTATTTTTGGCTGACCTTGGCAGCCCCCTCTCACTTCATTCTTCAAGTGACTTCTAGAAATTAGGTTTTATGGAAAAATAAAAAGGAAAATGAATAAAGGTTGAAAAGACATAAAGAAGGAATTTAATGGGTGAAACTTCTACACAACTCTTCACTCTTTATTTCTCTCCCATTTCCTCCCACCCCTGGCCGGCCACTTCCCCATGGCAGCCCCCCCATTTTAGCCCCTTGATTTTGTTGCAAAATCCATCAAAAATTCATTAAAAATTCAATAAAAAATCCACAAAATCCTAATAAATTCCTACCCTCTATTCTTTGCTCATCTTTACATGGATTTTGGAGATGGAAAATATTTATTTTGGAGGATCATTTTCATGTTTGGATTACATGTTGTGGAGGTATAAATTTTCTTCTTTTGATTTATTGTTATTAGATATTTCATTTAAGCATAATTAGATTTAATAAATTAATTCTATCTACAAGTTTTAAAAATTCAAGTTAGGGTTATAAAATTAGGTTATGGTTTTTATTAATTAAGTAGGGTTATAATAATTAGTTTAACACTTTTAGAATTGGAAAATCTTGCATGGTTGTTGAATTATAATTTGTTCATTTAAAATTGTTTAAATTAAATATTTTTGCTAACTAAGTTTCTATAAAACATATATATTGGTGTTAATAAATTATAGTTTATATTTTTATCACTATATTGTAGTTTTAAGGAGAGTATTAACTTGTTTGTGGAATGAAAAACTCAATTTGGTTACTAGTTTTTATTGATAATTGATAAATTGTAAGAAAAATGCTATTTTTGCTAACTAGAATTTGGAAATTCTTAAATAAATGAGATTTAAAATCTAATTTATGTTTTCATTATATTATTATCATTATAAATTGTAGTTTTAAAAGTTAATTCATGCAAAATCAATTTTTGTTGTGGAATTGTGGAATTTTGCTTGTAAGATGTGGAAAATTGATAAAAGTTGAAAACTAGGAATTTTGTATTAATACAAATTTGTGTAATAAAAAAATATAGTAGTGGTTTGTATAATCTAGTTATGCTATTTAATATGTATTACGACCATTAGTTTCTTTTAAACATCAAGTTTTGAAGTAAAACGGTAAATTGGCGTTTTCGGGTTTTACGAAATCGGACTGTTTGATCGATTTTTAGGGTTTCGATGGATTAAATCATGTTTTATATTATAAGTAATGAGTTTTAAACTACGAGTTCTTTGTTGATGTTTATCTCGGTTAATCGGAGTTTGTACGCCGATATCGAGCAATATTTGGTTTTTTTGCGTGAACGGGACATAGGCTTTAACCTATGCGCGTTCCGTGCGTCGTTTTGACTTTTGTCCGTGATTCAGTTTACGATACTATATATGTTTGCGTATAGGTACCCCTCACGTGGACTGCGGGCGATGAAGAAGAGGATGGCGACACCGTTTTCCGCAGACATGGACCAGGTGAGTAGATGTATATCTACGGGGGGAAGTCGGGTGGATGGCGTTTAGCACCCCCGAAACGTAGAATAGGAATAGTACTTATTGACATTAGGAAGCCAGATGTGACCCTAGATTCTTAGTGAGTAGGACCCTAGTAATGACCCTAGGCTGGACTAGACTGATTTAGGAAGACCATACCAGAGGATGAATACCTTGGAAGAGATTCGTAGGTTTCAGGTAGATACACACACGCACACACTGAAACTCGACGTGGTGTATACGTGTATGTGTATATATATAGGACTAGGTGTAGGTATACACACACACACACAACTCGTATATGGGATGCAATGATGTGATATGATACACGGGAATGAAACAGTATAACTGGGCGTGATGCCGTGATTCTTAGCTATACAGTCGTATTAAAATGTTAGCGGATCATTAGAAAATGAGATAATGAACAGGTATACATAAATTATAATGGGTGGTGATGATATTGAGGTACATGGGACTCTAAAATAGAACCCGGACTGTAACTTGTGACTGATCACGATTTGATATATGTATGACTTGATTACGACATCATATAGGTGTGACCTGATGTCGATATCATATAGGTGTGACTTGATGTCGATATCATATAGGTGTGACTTGAAGACGATATGATATAAGTGTGACTTAATCACAATATGATACATATGACATGATATTTCCGAGGATAAATTAATGATGTATATTTATGATGGCAATGATATATGATTGATGTATGCGATTACAGTATAGCACCTTGATCATGACATGTGTTGATGATGATATTATACGAATGATGAGACACGTAGGTGATACTTGACCCATACCCCGATATTGGGATGTCATACGATGGATTTACCGTACGAGGCCTAGATGTGATGATTGATCCGCACTCTTGATTCGAGGAAGTCGTACTTCGTACGTGACGTTATTGAGGCTGGATCGACGACTATTAGAGATATGGATTCAGACCTTAGGTGGACTCTTATTTCTTATTGACTAGTTTCTTAGGTTTAGTTCCTTAGGAGGTTTGATGGACACTAGTTTAGTCTCGAGTCATATAGTTGTAGTTATTCTTGTATATCACAGATGAGTGGTTATTACACTTCCGTCTTTACATTCATACCGTAATCATAATGTGCATGTTCATAAATATATTTCTATAATCAGTATAAAACTCTGCCTGTTAGGACACCAGCACCATTACCGATGATGCGCATATTCCATGCACACTTATTTGCCGGCTCACACACATCATCATCGGTAATTACTATGTCACGTACACTTTAGATCATATTATCTTTTATTGATACAATCAGCTAACAGCTAGATCGATATAATATTGTGATTACTCTCTGGTGTTAGTATAGACATGGTATTTATTACTTAGATATTTCATGCATTCGCATTTTCATGTTATCATGCAGTATTATGGGGCATATGCCGACACTTATCATATAATTACTCATGATTTTGGGATTTTGGATTTCTATGAGATTTCTGGATTTTTGGAGAAAACCGAAAGAATATATAAAAACTTCTCTCTCTCTCCTCCTCTTTTTTTAAAACATAAGATGCGGTTTTCTCGTGATGTATGTGTTGTCCACCATGAGATTTCATATTTTCTGTTGGATTTCGAGACCCGATTCGAGGAGTGGATGAACCGTCCCGGGTACATGGTGGGCCCGGTATGGTACCCCAGGGGCAAGAAGATCGAGTTGTAAACGATGAGCCTGGCAGGGGAAGGCTACCTACCGGTGATGTCTAGCGCTGCGGATATCCAGAGGATACCGACCGTTGTCGTAAGATTTGATGATATAGGCCGATCCGGACTGACGGAGCCCGAGATATTGAGACTATGAGACATTGAGATTATGAGGTATTGAGACTTGAGATTTACATGTTTTGTGTCTATGCTTGACACGGATTTCCATGGATTTCATTGTTGATATTTCAGATTTCTATACACATTTTACTATGATAAAAGCTAAAGATTTCTTATACAGATATATCTAGATTTCAGGATTGGTTATTTTACATTCATGGTGCATGCATACTCATTCATATGACATAGTACTATATGAGGCACTGACACGAGCACGGAGTATTTGCATTTACACGTAGTATTACCCTGCTATTACTAGATGATTTGGATATAGTAGTGTATTATTATGACCTAGGACAGCGTCGTGCATTCGATTTCTTTTCGCAGATATCTTCTACTCACGAGTTGGCAACTCACCCCCGTTGTGCCAAATTTTATTACAGGTTCGATGTACAGGTTTCCCTGGCAGCTTGCTGGCACATCATTTCATTTCGGGTGATTTGCACGGCAGGTTGGTTCATTTGTATCTGGACCGCCATGGTACTTTTATTATTTCATTTGTATCTAGAAAGCTCCATCAACCAAATTTGTATTACTTGATAGATTACTGGACCATTTATTTGTTTCGACCTTAGAGTCGCGCTTGTATTCTTATGATATCTGGTGGTTTTGTTTTCTTTTAAGTTTTGAGCCTCGCCCCTTTGGCGTTGTATACTATTAGGCATTGGTGTGGTTGTTTCCGCCTTTTTGGCGTAGAGCTAGCTCCCGTTTGGGGATGCTTTTTATTGTTTGTGTATACTGTAGGGTTCCTAGGCACACTATAGAGGTCTCACAAGGCATCGAACATGCCAATTTAAAATTTTACGGTGCCGAGAAACCCTAGACTACGGATCGTTGGCTAGAATTCTAGGCGAAACTATAAACTAGTTAACACTTTAACTAAAAGTTAGATGCTACAATCTTTGTAGATCCGGATATCCACTTCCTTAGCTCCACGTAGTCATCCTCTCGCTGTCCTTTTCGAATCCTAGACTCATTCGTCGGCTTCATCGGGAAAACGAGCGGAATAGGTCGTCGGCTTCGTGTCAAAGACGATCTACGTCGAGGTTGCGCAAGTTCAAGCTCCAACTTCACCAAGTTGTGAAACTTGTGAAGAAAACACCCAAAACAACTTGGCAAGAGGTAGAGGGTGAAGAAATAGGAGGTGGGTTCACTTTAGAATTGGATTTTACTCACTTTTTCTCAAGTTGCCATTGATGGCATCTAGTTTTCTCTCTTGAAGAAGAAGGAGAAGATGAAGCTAGAATATGATAAGTGTTGTTAAAAAGAATAATAAAATCAAATACTTATCATGTTCTAACCTAGGTTAAGTGTAGAGAATAAACCATGGTCACTTGGATGGGTTAGGGTTAAGCATGAAGATAAGGATGGCTACAAAAGTCAAAGCTTCATGAAGCTTCAACTTAAAACAAAAAAAGCCACCATTCTCATCATAATCCTTTTCAAATAAATAAATAAATAAATAAATGAATATGCAAAACCCTAATCAACTCTTAACCATGGTTTAATACTTCACACTTAACCTAATGAGCAAGTATCATCAAACATGATACAAAGATGTGCACAAAAGTATATCACATATACAACATGTACATCAAGTGAGAAAATCCATTTAAATTGAACCAATACTAGTTAATGCAATGCAATATATCAAATATATAATTATGCATCAAATCATTAAATCAACATTTGATTCAATGATCCGGTCATGTCGCACATAACCGACTAGAATCCAATGTATCGATTTATCGAATCAATGATTCGATAACTAGGTTATATCGAATATAACCAATCGAAACATATATCGCGAGAATGAAATACGGTATCACATACACGCATTATTCTCGGTCCTGCATATATCTCATATGCGCTCCTATTTCGTTTCGCTTGAACCAGGAAACCTCTGTGTAGGACTCTAAAGACTCGTCAATACGCCGGTAGCAGATAATGATCATATCAAGCACCCACAAGCCGCAAGCGGTCTGCTAAACGTAACGGCCATCCGGGTATCGAGCGATCAGAAGATCGACGAGCTAGCCCGCTCACACTCCTGTGAATCCAACCAGTAACACTTACCGTACAGTCCGGTCTGTTCGTCTGATACGTCGCATATCAAGTCTAGGGGTGGTATACGTCAGACCCCAATAACCGATAAGTCGTGCCGATGTGAGGCTCATAACGGGTCGAGAATCTACTGGTAACACTTACCAGCAAATCTCTGATCAGCCCTGGCCAGGGACTTCCCTGTTACGGCTAATCGTGCACAGCGCAACATCAACCCCCAATACCGGGAGAGACGAAACCCCTCCTATCGCTCATTGCCTCCATGTGACTCGGGACTGTACCCAAAGACCACCGTTTTGCATGCCCTCATGGACGTGGTAAGGTGGAGATCAAAGCACAGTGGGAATCACACAAGACTCTATGACGATCTCGGGTCTACAGACTAACCTGTACAAGTGTCACCTGAGAACTGCCATCTGACGTGAGGTATAATACCATCTGGGAGTTCTCGGCGAGTCCGTCCAGTGTACCCAGTCTCCACTGAGCACCCGTATACCATCTCTGATGTCAAACACCAATGGATGTGGGATCATCCATCGCCCATCTCATGGGTCGAGAAGCGTATACGCTAGTCTACTCTGGTATATCGATGCCCCGTCTCGATACACCCACGACTAGGGACCTTGAAGGATGTACTTATGGACTACCATGTCCCCACTAGTATGATCTGCATCACAGTCCAGGTAGTCAAGTACATATCCTAAGGGCTTTACCAACATGTAACTATAAGACAGTATAAAGAGACTAGTGTACATGTTAAGATAAAGAGTAACCAGATAGCATACTATCATATCGAGCAAGAAAGTCATCTCTATATATGTCCAAGCATCCAATATAATATACATCATCTGTACAATACTGGCCTCTAGGGCATACATACAACTAACAATCTCCCACTTGCACTAGGACCAGCTGCTGTAGTATCGCATACCGAGCATCCCAAAGAGTCTCTCAAACTGTATCTGGGGAATGGCCTTCGTGAGTGGATCCGCGGTGTTGTTCTTCATGTCAACCCTCCTGACCTCGATCTCCCGGCGATCAACTATCTCCCGGATCAGGTGATACCGCCTCAGAATATGCCTGGATAGCTGATGGGACCTGGGTTCCTTGGCCAAAGCCACCGCTCCATTGTTATCGCAATACAAAGGTATTGGATGCTCAATGGATGGAACCACACCAAGTTCAGTAATGAACTTCTTGATCCAGACAGCTTCTTTAGCAGCATCGTTGGCAGCGATGTATTCAGCCTCCATCGTCGAGTCTGCCACGGTTTCCTGCTTGGAACTCTTCCAGCTAACCGCCCCTCCGTAAAGGGTAAAGACAAAGCCCGACTGCGACTTAGAGTCGTCCTTATCACTCTGTAAGCTCGAATCGGTAAAGGACTCCACTTGGAGCTCTCCGTTACCATACACCAAGAACATATCTCTAGTCCTTCGTAAGTACTTGAGAATGCTCTTCACAGCTGTCCAGTGACTCTCTCCAGGATCAGCTTGATACCTGCTCACTACACTTAGTAAGTATGCTACATCGGGTCTGGTACATAGCATCGCATACATGATAGAGCCTACTGCCGAAGCATAGGGTATCCCTTGCATGCGAGCTCTCTCCAAATCAGTCTTGGGAGACATCTCTTTGGAGAGAGTGACTCCAGAGATCGTGGGCAAGTTCCCACGCTTGGACTCTTCCATACTAAACCTCTTTAGTATGGTGTCAATGTACCTGGATTGGGACAATCCCAAAATCCGTTTGGATCTATCTCTATAGATCCTAATCCCCAATATGCAGGAGGCATCACCAAGATCTTTCATTGAGAATCTTTGTGATAAGAAGAGCTTGACCGATTGCAGCATAGGAATATCATTTCCTATCAAGAGTATGTCGTCCACGTACAATACGAGGAAGACAACCTTACTCTCTGCCAACTTCTTGTAGATACAAGGTTCATCTGGATTTTTGACGAAATCAAACTCTTTGATAACGACATCAAAGCAGATGTTCCAACTCCACGATGCTTGCTTTAATCCATAAATGGATTTAAGCAGCTTGCACACCTTCCCGCTGCTCCCACTGTCTACGAAGCCCTCTGGCTGAGTCATGTACACGCACTCTTCTAAATCACCATTTAGAAAGGCGGTCTTAACATCCATTTGCCAGATTTCGTAGTCATGAAAGGCAGCAATGGCAAGCATGATCCGGATGGATTTAAGCATAACCACTGGAGAAAAGGTTTCGTCATAGTCCACACCTGGTCTTTGACGAAAACCCTTTGCTACAAGTCTAGCTTTGAAAGTCTCCACTTTCCCATCTACACCAAGTTGCTTCTTGAAGATCCACTTGCTCCCAATGGGTTTTACCCCTTCAGGAGCAACTTCCAAAGTCCATACTTTGTTGGTGTACATGGATTCCATCTCGGACCGCATAGCATCCAGCCATTTCACTGAGTCCCCACTCGTGATGGCCTGCTCGAAGCTAGTTGGGTCATCATCCTCCATGATGCAATCCTCGCTTCCACCATCAATGAGAAAACCGTAGTATCTCTCAGGTGGACGAGAAACCCTACCAGATCGGCAGAGAGGCTGAGGTTCGTCGGGTACTACCGAATCTTCTGGTTCCACTAAATCTTCAGTTATAGTTTGTGTTTCTGGAACTTCTTCCAGTTCTACCTCAGAGCCACTAATCTCTTTTGCAAGAAATTCCTTTTCTAAAAAGGTGGCATGTTGAGCAATAAAAACTTTTTGTTGTTCACTGTGGTAGAAGAGATATCCATTTGAATGTTTAGGATATCCCACAAACTTACATAGAACTGACCGTGCCTCGAGTTTGTCTGGATTTTGCCTTTTGACATAGGCCAGACAACCCCATATCTTAACTCGTTTAAGACATGGTCTCTTCCCACTCCATATCTCATATGGTGTGGTAGGTACAGATTTAGTTGGAACTTGATTCAATAGGTATGCCGCTGTCTTAAGCGCATACCCCCAGAAGGAAATAGGTAACTCAGCTGTACTCATCATAGAGCGCACCATATCTAATAGGGTGCGATTCCTCCGCTCCGATACACCATTGTGCTGTGGTGTATAAGGAGGAGTAAGCTGAGAGAGAATCCCATTCTCTTTTAGGAAGTCCAGAAATTCATTGCTCAAGTATTCACCTCCTCGATCAGATCGAAGGATTTTAATACTTTTTCCGGTTTGTTTCTCGACTTCTTGTTTATATTCTCTGAATTTCTCAAAAGCTTCAGACTTGTGTCTTATCAAGTACACATGTCCGTATCTTGAGAGATCGTCAGTGAATGTAATGAAGTACGAAGAACCATCCCTGGCATGTGTAGACATGGGACCGCATACATCACTATGTATTAGTCCCAAGAGTTCGGTAACTCTTTCTCCGTGTCCCGTAAACGGAGTTTTGGTCATCTTGCCTTTGAGACATGACTGGCAAGTGTCATAAGATGAAAATTCGAATGGTTTCAAATACCCATCCTTATGCAACTTAGCCAGTCGTGTCGCATTGATGTGACCCAGTCTACAATGCCACAAGAAGGATTCGTTGAGTTCAGAACTCTTCCTCTTGTGTGTGTTTGTTATGCTCAGAACTGTTGATTGATTTAGAACATAAATGCCATTGCATAACGTGCCTGATCCAACCAACTTTTGGTTATGGAAAATGTTCATAACATTGTCCTGTAATACAAAATTATATCCCTCTTTACTTAATAAAGAAACCGATATAATGTTGCATATCAGGTTCGGCATGTAATAGCATTCGTTCAGAACCAATGTATTACCAGTTGGTAATACAAGGTGATATTCCCCGACAGTCTTAGCTGCAACAATTGCACCATTTCCAACTCTAATGTCTTTATCACCTTCTCCAAGTTCTCTTCCTTTTCTAAGCCCATGTAACTGATTACATATATGGGATCCTGACCCGGTATCCAATACCCAGGACGTAGAGCAAATGGAGAAACAGTTCTCAGTAACGAACACACCCGAAGAAAATGCATCAACATGTACTTTCTTCATTCGGGTGGCATGGGAATCCTGGTATTCCCCTATATCCTGTTCATTCCTATAACTCTTATAAGAATGAACGGAACCAACGTTCCCCAGCACAGTATAACATGCGGGTTCGGTCAATACATCCATATTATTATCTTGATTAAGGCATGAAATGGTCGCTACCTGGAGAGAGAGAGAAGAAAACACTTTAGCGTAAGCTCGTGCAAGATCAGATTGGTTATTATCTTATCTAATCAGGATGGCTCCCACTGCTTTTTATCAAATCTTCCTCCAAACCCTAAAAGGAAAGACTAGCCGGGATTAATTACACACTACAAGTTCGCCAATCTTTCAGCCAGGCCAGTGTCGGTACTTTGAGGGAGGTCCCCCGTGCTTTCGCACGAACCTAATTAATGTAAACCTCGTTTTCCCAGAGGCGTAACCCCGTTGACACCTTTCTAGACACCTACTTGATCAGCTAATTGCAATGTGCAAAACTCTCCCAGGAGTAACTCTTACTCATAGTGGGTATCGGGATCCAACTATCTCATAGAAGGTATGCAATCTCATTGCAAATTTCAACACTTGAAATTCCCGATAATATTTTTCCCCTAGTGTGCCATGACCTTGACAGAGGTCAACAAATCATAGTGCACTAGTCAAGTTCAACCCGTCATTTCTTGATTGAATCAAACCCACTCGCATAACCCTTGACAGAGGTCAACAAGGTCGTACGACTACCCTAATCCAATCACATCACATGCTTTGCAGATAATTACTAGTTAGCTACCGCACACTACGTCTTGACAGAGGTCAACAAACGCAGCACGAATACTAAATAGTCTTTATCTGAAATGACGGAGGGCTACGACAGGTTTTTCTGAAAACCTATTGCGTAATGAACTTGATATCGTTGTAGAATCAAATGAAGTTTTGAAATGGAGTGATTTTGAGGCTTTTCCAGTTTCGCTAAAGGGGTCACTCCCGGTGAAGGGATCGTCGGCCCTTTCCTCGTCGAATGAGGTGCGGGATATATCATATATATCACTGTGCAAAGCAAAAACTCTTAAAAGCAATCAAAACCAAACCGAGTGTGTAGCATCTGCCAGTTACTGCTAAAGGAGTCACTCCCGGTGAAGGGATCTCGGTCCTTTCCTCATCGAATAAGGTGCAGGGTATATCATATATACCACTATGCAAAGCAAAGACTGTAGCTACCTGTTTTATTTTAAAATTCGATTCCACAACATCTTAGGTTTCTTATCTTTCATTAATCACATTAATGAAGTCCCATCATTTAAATACCTAAACATCACAGATAGATATGACGTACACTTATGCCATCCGCATTCGCCTCGATGTCCCCTCGTGCACCGTTAGGTTAGGTAACTAACGACAGAGTAGGGCAGGGCTAGCACGGGTGTAAAACATAAGTAACGTCTATATAATATATCATATATACTATATATTATATCCATCACAGAAACACATCACAGATATCGCAGCAGAATAAACATATGAAATATTGGATATACTAGGACGTCCGTGTTTTCAATACGAGCCAGTATAAAACACGGATTCCACGGTCGTGATGAATAGCCAATCCCACACCCCTAGACCCTTACGAGAGCGGCAAGCAACCCTGCCAATTCTAGGGTTAGGAGACCCGGACTCGACTCCTCGAGTTGGTCTCCCACTGGACCCCAGAACACGGTTACTTGTGCTCCCCTCCTTGGGTCTATCCTAATGCGGAAAAGTAAATAATATACAAAAGGTGACATCTTCCGCTACCTGGAAGTGCCCCAAATAAAAGAATATTACATACAAGTTTTTACATGAATGAAAATGAAAAACACTCATCTCACATAAAAACCCCCGGCTATTCGAATACGACGATCCAATATAACATATCCAGCAACACATAACATCACATGTCATCAACGTAAGTAAGTATGCATACCCCAATTGTCGTTGACGTATAGCAACGAAACCGGCGATATCTGCATACTACACTTACGGTCACAGAAAAGAAAGTGTAAAACTACAACAATTGGAATCCGCAACTTCTTTAGACATCGCATGCCTAATTTAAATGAAATACTTAGACATCACATGCCTAACAGATATAAATCCCGCATTTTAGTCTCATTATCGAAAACTCTTTTCAATATCATATGGGACTAAACTGCTAAATTTACAACATTCATTCAGTTATCACGTAACTGTTTGTGAATTCCAATTATTGTATCACATTCCAGATAAACAGAAAATGTTAAACTTTCCGATCGAACAGTCGAATACCCAAGTTTTCCCGATACAGCTCAACACATGAAATAAGTCTAACAACATTCAGTTCGTGCCTCAGTACCGACGGTCCAGCCGCAGAAGGGTCAAGCCAACGCCTCACATGTGGCACGCCGTACTGCCCCAAACCCGAAGGTTCAAAGGGCAGTTCAAGACGGTCACATAATCGAGTTAAGGTTTGTTGTCTTCTAGAGGGTCCATCGCGTTACTTGCACTACTTAGAACGTCGTTAAACTACGGAAAAATCCAACACTTGGAAATTTCCCGACAGGGGAAAAATTGGGTATTTATATCCGGTCGAACTTTTTAACATATTCTTAAGTTATCCGGAAATCTACATAGACAAAATCTGATAACCCGAACGAATAATTGTATCCCCAAAGCAACCCTAAAATACTCTTCTGTAGAGTCACAATAAAAATACCCAGAAAATATAATATCTGAATTCATGAATTACTGTGAAAAAATCACCAGACAAGGGGACAGTACGGCCGCGGAACCGCCGCGCATGCATGGCGCATGCCGCGGTTCCGCGCAGGAAAAGTTGAATCAGGCCCTCGAATTTCACAGTATTTCATATAAGACCCTGCTTGATTTTCTGCATATTTTTAATTGACAAAAATCCAAGATTTCAGAAATTTTCCAGAGAGCACCTTGGAATTATGGTTTCGGGTTCGTTCGGACTTCAAACTCCGTTTAGACTTCGCCTAAGGCTCTAGCTAGGCTCTGATACCACTGTAGGGTTCCTAGGCACACTATAGAGGTCTCACAAGGCATCGAACATGCCAATTTAAAATTTTACGGTGCCGAGAAACCCTAGACTACGGATCGTTGGCTAGAATTCTAGGCGAAACTATAAACTAGTTAACACTTTAACTAAAAGTTAGATGCTACAACCTTTGTAGATCCGGATATCCACTTCCTTAGCTCCACGTAGTCATCCTCTCGCTGTCCTTTTCGAATCCTAGACTCATTCGTCGGCTTCATCGGGAAAACGAGCGGAATAGGTCGTCGGCTTCGTGTCAAAGACGATCTACGTCGAGGTTGCGCAGGTTCAAGCTCCAACTTCACCAAGTTGTGAAACTTGTGAAGAAAACACCCAAAAAAACTTGGCAAGAGGTAGAGGGTGAAGAAATAGGAGGTGGGTTCACTTTAGAATTGGATTTCACTCACTTTTTCTCAAGTTGCCATTGATGGCATCTAGTTTTCTCTCTTGAAGAAGAAGGAGAAGATGAAGCTAGAATATGATAAGTGTTGTTAAAAAGAATAATAAAATCAAATACTTATCATGTTCTAACCTAGGTTAAGTGTAGAGAATAAACCATGGTCACTTGGATGGGTTAGGGTTAAGCATGAAGATAAGGATGGTTACAAAAGTCAAAGCTTCATGAAGCTTCAACTTGAAACAAAAAAAGCCACCATTCTCATCATAATCCTTTTAAAATAAATAAATAAATAAATAAATGAATATGCAAAACCCTAATCAACTCTTAACCATGGTTTAATACTTCACACTTAACCTAATGAGCAAGTATCATCAAACATGATACAAAGATGTGCACAAAAGTATATCACATATACAACATGTACATCAAGTGAGAAAATCCATTTAAATTGAACCAATACTAGTTAATGCAATGCAATATATCAAATATATAATTATGCATCAAATCATTAAATCAATATTTGATTCAATGATCCGGTCATGTCGCACATAACCGACTAGAATCCAATGTATCGATTTATCGAATCAATGATTCAATAACTAGGTCATATCGAATATAACCAATCGAAACATATATCGCGAGAATGAAATGCGGTATCACATACACGCATTATTCTCGGTCCTGCACATATCTCATATGCGCTCCTATTTCGTTTCGCTTGAACCAGGAAACCTCTGAGTAGGACTCTAAAGACTCGTCAATACGCCGGTAGCAGATGATGATCATATCAAGCACCCACAAGCCGCAAGCGGTCTGCTAAACGTAACGGCCATCCGGGTATCGAGCGATCAGAAGATCGACGAGCTAGCCCGCTCACACTCCTGTGAATCCAACCAGTAACACTTACCGTACAGTCCGGTCTGTTCGTCTGATACGTCGTATATCAAGTCTAGGGGTGGTATACGTCAGACCCCAATAACCGATAAGTCGTGCCGATGTGAGGCTCATAACGGGTCGAGAAACTACTGGTAACACTTACCAGCAAATCTCTGATCAGCCCTGGCCAGGGACTTCCCTGTTACGGCCAATCGTGCACAGCGCAACATCAACCCCCAATACCGGGAGAGACGAAACCCCTCCTATCGCTCATTGCCTCCATGTGACTCGGGACTGTACCCAAAGACCACCGTTTTTCACGCCCTCATGGACGTGGTAAGGTGGAGATCAAAGCACAGTTGGAATCACACAAGACTCTATGACGATATCGGGTCTACAGACTAACCTGTACAAGTGTCACCTGAGAACTGCCATCTGACGTGAGGTATAATACCATCTGGGAGTTCTCGGCGAGTCCGTCCAGTGTACCCAGTCTCCACTGAGCACCCGTATACCATCTCTGATGTCAAACACCAATGGATGTGGGATCATCCATCGCCCATCTCATGGGTCGAGAAGCGTATACGCTAGTCTACTCTGGTATATCGATGCCCCGTCTCGATACACCCACGACTAGGGACCTTGAAGGATGTACTTATGGACTACCATGTCCCCACTAGTATGATCTGCATCACAGTCCAGGTAGTCAAGTACATATCCTAAGGGCTTTACCAACATGTAACTATAAGACAGTATAAAGAGACTAGTGTACATGTTAAGATAAAGAGTAACCAGATAGCATACTATCATATCGAGCAAGAAAGTCATCTCTATATATGTCCAAACATCCAATATAATATACATCATCTGTACAATACTGGCCTCTAGGGCATACATACAACTAACATATATTATACTTGTTGTACCCGTTTGGGGCCAGTTTTACAGAGGAGACTCTGCCGAAATTTTTGGGAAAATTTGCTGATGCTTTTAAACTTGTTTTCTTTTACTTCTTCTTTTTATGGTTTAGATTTCTGGGCTTCGGCTTACTTAGGTTACGTTACGCCTCTAGACGCTTCGTAATCTAAGTGCCGGTCACGTTCCGTACTTTCGGGTCGTGGCAAAGTTGGTATCAAAGCGCTAGGTTTAACCTTGTATAAGTCTAGGTGACCCTTGGTTGATGGAGTAGGCGACTTAGGTTGAGTGACGTACCGTGGGTATGATCCGCGGCATACTTACGATACGCTACTCTTCTTAAGTAGCCTTAGGATGTATATTTCTTTGCACCGTATTTCATTCGTTCCTTTGACCTATCTTCGTCGATGTCGGAGGGTGGTTTCTGTTACCACGGTCGTACGGGCAGAGGGAGCTGCGGATCGTATGTGATGACCAGTAGGGTATCGTTTATTCTTGAGGATTGAAGCATTGTTTAGCGTGCGGACGAAGGGTATTCACATGCCGTCCAGACGAAGTTAAAGGGTTCGAACGGTTATCAGAAAACCCATTTTCCCAAGTTTAAGGTATTCGGAAGAACATGCAGGTATTTCGATGGACCCTCTAGAAGAATGAAACCCTAACTCGACATAATGACCACAAGAACGCCCTTGAACCTTAGGGTTTACGGCAGTTCCGCGATGCCATTAGTGAGGCTTGGGTTTGCCCTTCTACGGCTGGACCATCAATGCTGGGGTATGTACCGGATATTTTTAAACTGTACTTGAGTGTTGAGCTCTCGGGGAATTATGGGATTTTGATGGATCGATCGAAAAGTTTAATGTAGTCCGGATATCAGGTGAAGGGATCGACTACGTGTAAGACTCTAAATATGAGTATTGCCATTGGTAGCGCAGTCAGCACACCTATGAAGAGACGAGTTCGAAGCAGTCGACACCAGAGGAAAAAGGGGAAAGAGGCGCACATTGACGATAGTATTTACGATTGTGATTTGGTGATTTGAATTTCATATTTTCGTTGATTGGATTTTGGTATTTTGAGGACTTTGTTCTACGATTGGTATTTCTTATGTGTACTTTCATTACATTCTATTTGTGTTTTATATATCAGTTGTATTGATGTTGTTTAGTACACACCCAGTACACTCGATTTGGTTTTATACATTTTAAGATTTTTGATTTAATTTCGTGCATATGGGTTACACATGATTTTGACATATGCTTCGACCTAGTTTTCATGCATTTTCGTACTATGATTTCGATTTTGATATTCGGTGTATGTTTTCGTGCACCATGTGCACCTGATTGAGATTCTTGCGCACATTCGGTGCACTTGATGCGATTTTGTGCACACCAGATGCACTAAATCGGGGTTTTGTGCAGATTAGATGCACCTGATATTAGATTCGTGCACGCCCGTTGCACTTGACAGATGTTTTTGGTGCACACCTGTTGCACTTAGTTTGGTTTTTGTGTGTATTCGTGGCATCTGTATTTGGTTTCGATTTCAGTGCGCACCGGACGCACATGACATTTTTATGATGTGATTGGGATTGATTTCAGTTTAAGCAGTATGTTTTTATAATCATTACTATTGATTTAGTAACCAGGCGGGACGTGTATGTTAAATAAAAGATATATATATATATAGCGATTTTTTTAAAAAAAATAAACGTCCGCTACTTATGCCGTGACACGTGCATCGCACGACGATTTTCAAGAGGGGTTTTTGTATGCTTCTTTATTAAGATGAGCACTATATATATATAAGTTATAGTTTTGATATATATTATGTTGGTTTTAGTATTGGGTTTTGATATTTTATCTTTACCATAACTCCGATGATTGCGTTATGCTTGACGGAGTTGATTTTAGTTATGTATTAATGATTTCGGAGCCCCGACGATTTGAGTGTTTTGCTAAATATTTTAGTATTTGGAAGGGGAGTTTTAATTTAAATTCGGGAACCGAATTTCTTTAAGGGGGAGGATTGTAACGTTGTGAAAATCGTTTTGGTGAAATTTCGGAAAATCGGTAAAATAAGGGGGTTTTCTGTAAAAAGTCAAAATACAAATATCTTTATTTTAAAATTAAATATAAATATTTTAGTTATGTAATTGCTAGTATTTGGTGTTTATTTAGCCACTGGTGAGATTTCAAAATTTCTGAAATTTTTTCCGAAATTAATTATTTTAATATTATTTTAAGCCGTCACTAATACATTTAATTCGGGAAAATTACAAACTGGAATGAGTAGAAAGAAATTTTTTGCATCATAATACATTAAAAAAAATTTTATCATGTGGTTTTTGAATTGAAATAGGGTTGTTAACCTGTGTTAGAAAATATCGAAGAAAAATGCTTTTTTTCGGTGAAATTAGTGCAAATGGAGTGCGGTATAACTTTTATCTTTTCCCAAACAAAACCACACTCTCTTTTACTCCCTCACACTGTTTTTGGCTGACCTTGGCAGCCCCCTCTCACTTCATTCTTCAAGTGACTTCTAGAAATTAGGTTTTATGGAAAAATAAAAAGGAAAATGAATAAAGGTTGAAAAGACATAAAGAAGGAATTTAATGGGTGAAACTTCTACACAACTCTTCACTCTTTCTTTCTCTCCCATTTCCTCCTACCCTTTTCCGGCCACTTCCCGATGGCAGCCCCCCCATTTTAGCCCCTTGATTTTGTTGCAAAATCCATCAAAAATTCATCAAAAATTCAATAAAAAATCCACAAAATCCTAATAAATTCCTACCCTCTATTCTTTGCTCATCTTTACATGGATTTTGGAGATGGAAAACATTTATTTTGGAGGCTCATTTTCATGTTTGGATTACATGTTGTGGAGGTATAAATCTTCTTCTTTTGATTTATTGTTATTAGATGTTTCATTTAAGCATAATTAGATTTAATAAATTAATTCTATCTACAAGTTTAAAAAATTCAAGTTAGGGTTATAAAATTAGGTTATGGTTTTTATTAATTAAGTAGGGTTATAATAATTAGTTTAACACTTTTAGAATTGGAAAATCTTGCATGGTTGTTGAATTATAATTTGTTCATTTAAAATTGTTTAAATTAAATATTTTTGCTAACTAAGTTTCTATAAAACATATATATTGGGGTTAATAAATTATAATTTATATTTTTATCACTATATTGTGGTTTTAATGAGAGTATTAACTTATTGGTGGAATGAAAAACTCAATTTGGTTACTAGTTTTTATTGATAATTGATAAATTGTAAGAAAAATGCTATTTTTGCTAACTAGAATTTGGAAATTCTTAAATAAATGAGATTTAAAATATAATTTATGGTTTCGTTATATTATTATCATTATAAATTGTAGTTTGTAAAGTTAATTCATGCAAAATCAAGTTTTGTTGTGGAATTGTGGAATTTTGCTTGTAAGATGTGGAAAATTGATAAAAGTTGCAAACTAGGAATTTTGTATTAATACAAATTTGTGTAATAAAAAAATATAGTAGTGGTTTGTATAATCTAGTTATGCTATTTAATATGTATTATGACCATTAGTTTCTTTTAAACATCAAGTTTTGAAGTAAAACGGTAAATTGGCGTTTTCGGGTTTTACGAAATCGGACTGTTTGATCGATTTTTAGGGTTTCGATGGATTAAATCATGTTTTATATTATAAGTAATGAGTTTTAAACTACGAGTTGTTTTTTGATGTTTATCTCGGTTAATCGGAGTTTGTACGCCGATATCGAGCGATATTTGGTTCTTTTGCGTGAACGAGACATAGGTTTTAACCTATGCGCGTTCCGTGCGTCGTTTTGACTTTTGTCCGTGATTCAGTTTACGATACTATATATGTTTGCATATAGGTATCCCTCACGTGGACTGCGGACGATGAAGAAGAGGATGGCGACACCGTTTTCGGCAGACATGGACCAGGTGAGTAGATGTATATCTACGGGGGGAAGTCGGGTGGATGACGTTTAGCACCCCCGCAACGTAGAATAGGAATAGTACTTATTGACATTAGGAAGCCAGATGTGACCCTAGATTCTTAGTGAGTAGGACCCTAGTAATGACCCTAGGCTGGACTAGACTGATTTAGGAAGACCATACCAGAGGATGAATACCTTGGAAGAGATTCGTAGGTTTCAGGTAGATACACACACACGCACACACTGAAACTCGACGTGGTGCATACGTGTATGTGTATATTGTTGGAGATAGTGCCCTCAAAGTCAATTATTGGATCACAGGCACGTGATTGCAATGATTGAGGGAGGACCTATCCCGGTAGGACAGTCTTACTCGAGATGATAGTATGCTATCTGGTTTATCTTTATCATCGTGTACTGCTTTAGGTGACCTGACATGTCGCTATTACACGTTGATAGAGCCCCTAGGATTCTTGCTTGACTGCCAGCAGTATGATGGCGATCATATACGTGGGAGCTGGTGGTCTATAAGCATATCCTTAAAAGGTCCCTAGTCGTAGGAGTTTCGAGACAGGGCATCGATACTCCGTTAGTAGACTAGTGTATACAGTCGAGACCCCGACGAGGGGCGGTGGCCGGTCTCACAAGCCACTGGTGTCAGTTGGTTCACCTAAGATGTATACAGGTGCTCATTGGGTTATGAGTACACCGGACAGGACTCGCCGGGAACCTGCTAGTTGGTCTTATACCAGATGTCAGATAGCAGTTCCCTGGTGACATGTGTACAGGTTAGTTCATCGACCTGGGATCGTCATTTGTCTCGTGTGAGTTCCCACTGTACTTTGATTACTACCCTACCACGGCTCAAAGGAGTCGTGCAAACAGGTTTTAGTTGGGTACAGTCCCGAGCCACATGGAGGCAGTGAGCGGATCTGCAGGGGTTCGTCTCTCCCGGTATTGGGGGTGAGGTCGCGCTGTGTCTAGGAGAGCCATTACGCAAAGCCCTCGGCCGAGGCAGGAGATTTACTGGTAGGTATTCCAGTAGTATCTCAGGGCGTTCTGGGCTACGCTCCGACACGACTTGTACCGCTTTTGGGGGTCTGACTTTTACCAACCCCCTAGGCCCGCCATGCGATACTCATAGACGAACGGACCGGACTGTACGGATATTGTCACTGACAGGCTCAGTTGGGTGTCGGGGTGAGCTTTCTTATCGACGTCCCATTTGGTCAATAGCTGGTGGCCCGTCACGTATTGGCTTATACCTCTGACGTGCCAGTGGTTAAATCCACAGCCATGGTATTGACGAGTCTTTAGAGTCCACCACACTCAGTTTCAGTTACTCAAGTTTCGGGCGAAACGCTGTAGAGGCCGTATGGAGATATGGCAGGGTCCGATCAGATACGCGCGGTATTGCACGGATCAGGATCGGACAGTTTTGTACTAGTGGCCGTATAGTAATATGGCAGGGTTTGATCTGATACGTGCGGTATTGCACAGATCAGGATCGAACGGTTTTAACTAGCCGGCTTTGGCTTAAGCCGGTCCTAGTCTAGTACAGTGTAGATTTTGTCTCTTTGCATTTGTGTTCAGTGGGAATACAAATGCGGGCATGTATTTGCTGTAACGGGGTTTTCCTGTAATTTATTATGGGATCGGTTTTCTGGGGTTGCCAGTTTGCATTCCGTTCCGGCCGGTTTTCCTTCTTTCCTTCTCGGTCGGACTTTCTTGATGGAGGGTGTTAATTGCAAGTTTGCAATTAACATCTAGTGGAGGGCTTTCTTGCATATGTTGCATTATGATGAGACTTGTTTCATCATGAGATGCCTTTCTAGTCTATTCCATTTCTTATCTTTTGAGTGGATTTGTGATGAGAGAGGAGGGTGACCATTTTCTATATTGTTGATATATTCTTTCTTGATTTTCTTTTTCTCTCTCCAATCTATTTTGAGATAGAGAGGGGCCGGCCATTTTCAAGAGAGAAAGTGAGAGGGATAATTTTTTTTGGTGTGCCATTTTCCATCTCATTCCATGGTTGCAAAAGACTAGCTTCAAAGCTCATTTCTTTCCCTCCTTCTCTTCTCTATTCCTTCACAACAAGGCAACCTCATAACCCCAAGAGACAAGTTCACTACACTATTCTATAGCAAGCCTTGGACGCGTCGGCTAGCCAACTTCGCGCCCGAGTTGCCTCGGTCAAGAGGCGGGAGCCCGTAAAAGATTCCGGCTACGTGGTGCCCCTTTCCGACGAGCGAGGAGGTGACGGAGATTCCGCGGGAGATCGGAGTGGAGACGAAGACCGAAGGACACGGATCGCTTGGTATAACTTCTCACCCCATCTCTAGATAGCTAGCTAGGTTAATGGTTTCGATCCGGGTTTTAATTGTCAGCGGTAGCGCCGGTTTCCGAGCAAGGAAAAATTTTTTTATTCCGCATTTTGGCCTCGACTACGAGGCCGGGGCGCTGCCGTGGCGCAACATATATATATAGGACTAGGTGTAGGTATATACACACACACACACACACGCACACACAACACGTATATGGGATACAATGATGTAATATGATACACGGGAATGAAACAGTATAACTGGGCTTGATGCCGTGATTCTTGGCTATACAGTCGTATTAAAATGTTAGCGGATCATTAGAAAATGAGATAATGAACAGGTATACATAAATTATAATGGGTGGTGATGATATTGAGGTACATGGGACTCTAAAATAGAACCCGGACTGTAACTTGTGACTGATTACGATGTGATATATGTTTGACTTGATTACGACATCATATAGGTGTGACCTGATGTCAATATCATATAGGTGTGACTTGATGTCGATATCATATAGGTGTGACTTGATGACGATATGATATAAGTGTGACTTAATCACAATATGATACATATGACATGATATTTCGGAGGATAAATTAATGATGTATATTTATGATGGCAATGATATATGATTGATGTATGCGATTACAGTATAGCACCTTGATCATGACATGTGTTGATGATGATATTATACGAATGATGAGACACGTAGGTGATACTTGACCCGTACCCCGATATTGGAATGCCGTACGATGGATTTACCGTATGAGGCCTAGATGTGATGATTGATCCGCACTCTTGATTCGAGGAAGTCGTACTTCGTACGTGACGCTATTGAGGCTGGATCGCCGACTATTAGAGATATGGATTCAGACCTTAGGTGGACTCTTATTTCTTATTGACTAGTTTCTTAGGTTTAGTTCCTTAGGAGGTTTGATGGACACTAGTTTAGTCTCGATTCATATAGTTGTAGTTATTTTTGTATATCACAGATGAGTGGTTATTACACTTCCGTCTTCACATTCATACCGTAATCATAATGTGCATGTTCATACATATGTTTCTATAATCAGTATAAAACTCTGCCTGTTAGGACACCAGCACCATTACCGATGATGCGCATATTCCACGCACACTTATTTGCCGGCTCACACACATCATCATCGGTAATTGCTATGTCACGTACACTTTATATCATATTATCTTTTATTGATACAATCAGCTAACAGCTAGATCGATATAATATTGTGATTACTCTCTGGTGTTAGTATAGACATGGTATTTATTACTTAGACATTTCATGCATTCGCATTTTCATGTTATCATGCAGTATTATGGGGCATATGCCGACACTTATCATATACTTAGTCATGATTTTGGGATTTTGGATTTCTATGAGATTTCTGGATTTTTAGGGAAAACCGCAAGAATATATAAAAACTTCTCTCTCTCTCCTCCTCTCTTTTTAAAACATAAGATGCGGTTTTCTCGTGATGTATGTGTCGTCCACCATGAGATTTCATGTTTTCTGTTGGATTTCGAGACCCGATTCGAGGAGTGGATGAACCGTCGCGGGTACATGGTGGGCCCGGTATGGTACCCCGGGGTAAGAAGATCGAGTTGTAGACGATGATCCTGGCAGGGGAAGGCTACCTACCGGTGATGTCTGGCGCAGTGGATATCCGGAGGATACCGACCGTTGTCGTGAGATTTGATGATATAGGCCGATCCGGACTGACGGAGCCCGAGATATTGAGACTATGAGACATTGAGATTATGAGGTATTGAGACTTGAGATTTACATGTTTTGTGTCGATGCTTGACACGGATTTCCATGGATTTCATTGTTGATATTTCAGATTTCTATACACATTTTACTATGATAAAAGCTAAAGATTTCTTATACAGATATATCTAGATTTCAGGATTGGTTATTTTACATTCATGGTGCATGCATACTCATTCATATGACATAGTACTATATGAGGCACTGACACGAGCACGGAGTATTTGCATTTACACGTAGTATTACCCTGCTATTACTAGATGATTTGGATATAGTAGTGTATTATTATCACCTAGGACAGCGTCGTGCATTCGATTTCTTTTCGCAGATATCTTCTACTCACGAGTTGGCAACTCACCCCCGTTGTGCCAAATTTTATTACAAGTTCGATGTACAGGTTTCCCTGGCAGCTTGCTGGCACATCATTTCATTTCGGGTGATTTGCACGGCAGGTTGGTTCATTTGTATCTGGACCGCCATGATACTTTTATTATTTCATTTGTATCTAGAAAGCTCCATCAACCAAACTTGTATTACTTGATAGATTACTGGACCATTTATTTGTTTCGACCTTAGAGTCGCACTTGTATTATTATGATATCTGGTGGTTTTGTTTTCTTTTAAGTTTTGAGCCTCGCCCCTTTGGCGTTGTATACTATTAGGCATTGGTGTGGTTGTTTCCGCCTTTTTGGCGTAGAGCTAGCTCCCGTTTGGGGATGCTTTTTATTGTTTGTGTATATTATACTTGTTGTACCCGTTTGGGGCCAGTTTTACAGAGGAGACTCTGCCGAAATTTTTGGGAAAATTTGCTGATGCTTTTAAACTTGTTTTCTTCATGTTTTCTTTTACTTTTTCTTCTTTTTATGGTTTAGATTTCTGGGCTTCGGCTTACTTAGGTTACGTTGCGCCTCTAGACGCTTCGTAATCTAAGTGCCGGTTACGTTCCGTACTTTCAGGTCGTGACACATTTGGTAATCGGTCGGTTAGTATCTCAAGAAGTATTAACGGTCACACGAAGGATGTGTGAGCAATTTCTTCGAAATTATTCACCGACTATAAAGTACTTTGGAAGATGGACAAGAGTATGATAGTTTGAATTGAATTCTCTAAGTGTAGAGATGTCTTTTACACACACGTAGGGGTATATGAATGGTGTTTTGATGAATAGTAGGAAGGAAGACTAAAGGCGATATTTTATTGAGGGATGATGTGATTTCTAACATTTTTTCATGACCATTAAGATAGGGCTCATGGAAACTGAAAAGCTGACGTAGTTGGAAACTCTTATTTTCAAGTTCTTTCTTTCATAGTCCTTATCTTTGTATGTAACTTTCATTTTCTTGCTTTTATTATAGGATTTTGTGGGAGTAATCGGCTGAAAACCCTCAGGAGACAACACTACTCCTACTAGGGCCACCTAGAGATTTAACGGCTTGTTGCACGTACTCAGTGCAATCGTGTTGCCTACGAAAATGTGCTACTTAGGTTTTTCTTTTTCTCCCTCTCTTTAATAAATAGTTTGCTCGGGACGATCAAAGTTAAGTTTGGGGGTATTTGTTCAGTCGAAAATATCACACATTTGATATAGCATTTTCCTTACTTTTCTTAAATATCTAAAGGTGTTTATTATAAATATGACACACATGAGGGGTTATCTGTAAAAATATCTATTATCATATGTTTATATATTATAATTAACATTATGAAGGAAAATATATGCATATAATATTTATATAATATTTTTATTATGCATATCATATCAAATATTCTAATCATGATTCTTTAAAAGATATAACATCATACAAATGATTAGAATAATATCTCTATAACAAATATTACTAACATTATTCATGGAGATATTGTGCAAGATTTGGCTCAGGTCAGGAGACCGGGATATCGAGATGTCGGGAATCAAAAATCTGCCGATGAATTTAAATAAAATCGAAGAATCAATACTGGCAGAGACTCAGAAAATATTTTCAAATTCGAGATATTTAGAAGATCTCTACGTGTCAATGTGAAGCCACTGAAGAAATCACAAACCCTAATCCCACCAACACGCGGTGCTTCCGCTGCTAAAAGGGCATATGTGAGGCGGATCCGCGGCCATCTGGTGGCCGTTGGATCTGAGATTTTCTGGGGGTGATCGTGATTGCATATCTTAACCTCTGAGATCTAGGGTTTCTGCTTCCAAGGCTATATAAAAGATCGAGGGCTAAACTTAGAAATCATCACCTTTTTCACGAAGAAAATCACCGTCAAAGAACAAGTGATCTACGACAGGTCTGCGATTCTACGTGATAAGGAGACATGAGATTCAACGGAACATCTACTTCCTATGAGGCAGAGATTGAGAGCAACTTCTTCTTCCTCTTATAATCTAAACTCGAATGTTTTGTAATTGTGAAGTTGATTAATAAAGGTAGATCATTAGTTTAATTAGTTAGTATTTAATTTCTGTATTTACGTTATGATTTTATTCTCTACTCGTTCTTCTTCTGTTTCCATCATGCGTGAGTAATTCTCCGCTTGATAGGGTTCGTAGGATTAGGGTAGAATAATGAATGAGAAATTACTTTAACTTCTTTTAAGTCTTATGAAGTTTATAAACTTTAGCAAAAAAATCTTTAACATCCTAATTGGGCGTGCTACTAATTTATTGCTAGTCTTGACCACGATTTGAGATTAGACTAACAATTGTTTTGTTAAGGGCTAGACATGAATTGAGATCAATGAAAGGACAAGGGTCAATAGTGGGGAAACCCTAATTTCTTCCAAGAAACTTAATTCTCATTCATCACTATCTATCTAGTTTTAAATCTATCAAAAGATAAAAAGAGTCATCTTTATTAGTCATTCATGACTACTAAATCCTACCGAACCCTACAAGCCCTCTTCTTATATATTCTGTAAGACTACGGTAGCGCCCCGGCCGTCTGTCCGAGGCCAAAATGCGAAAACAAAAACTTTTCTTAACTTGAAAACCGGCGCTATCGTATGCTTAAAACCCGGATCGAACCATTAACCTACAACTAGCTATCTAGAGAAGGGATAGAAAGGCTATACCGATCGATCCGTTCCTTCGGTCTTTGGCCACCATCCTAAGCTCCTCGCGGCAACTCCGGTCTTGATCTCCTCGTCGGAAAGGGCACCACATCTAGGAGTTTTTTTACGGGCTCCCGCTTCATCCGAAGAAACTCGGGCACGAAGTGTGCCATCCGACGTGTCCAAGGTGATATAGAGAATGTTTGTGATCACTTTGTCTCTTGCATCCATTGATTTGGATGGAGGTTAGAGGTGTTGCCATTAATGGAGATTTTGAGCTAGAGGAAGAAGAAAGAGGAGAAGCTTTCTTTTCTTTTCTTTTCTTGTGTTGGAATGATAATGAGAGTAAGAGTGAATTATCAAAATACAAGAGCTAGCAACCATCTCATGGCAGCCCCTCTCTCTCTCCTTATCAATTCATCACTCAAATCCATCATATAATATGACACATGCACAAGAAAAGAGACCATGAGTCGTCACTTGTGCATGTGTCACAATTAATGATCTTAATCATGATTTTGTGCTCATAATTTCCATTAACAAACATTAATCCAAATGTTTGCAACAATAAAAAGATACGGCAACATCTAAAGTAAACTCGAGACGGATCATAAAGATACACCTCACCTGTATATACATACCTGCACCCGCATTCCGACTGAATGCGAATGCGACGAGACTAAAGTAATCCAACAAATCTAATACTAGGATCCGGCTTAAACCTAAACCCACTAGTATGATCTGCCCGATCATGATCCGTGCACTACTGCACGTATATGATTGGACCCTGCCATATATCATACGGCCTCTACATCGTTTCGCCCGAAACTTGAGAAACTGTTTGTGGGGGACTCTAAAGACTCGTCAATACTTTGGCTGTGGATTTAACCACTAGCACGTCAGAGGTATTAGCCGTACGTAACGGGCTATCAGGTATTGACCAAAAGGGAGGTCGATGAGCGAACTCATCCTGACACCCTACTGAGCCTGTCAGTGACAATATCCGTACAGTCCGGTCAGTTCGTCTATGAGCATCGCATGGCGGGCCTAGGGGGTTGGTAAAAGTCAGACCCCCAAAAGCGGTACAAGTCGTGTCGGAGTGTAGCCCAGAACACCCTGAGATATTACTGGAATACCTACCAGTAAATCTCCTGCCTCGGCCGAGGGCTTTGTGTAATGGCTCTCCTAGACACAGCGCGATCTCACCCCCAATACCGGGAGAGACGAATCCCCTGCCGATCCGCTCACTTGCCTCCATGTGGCTCGGGACTGTACCCAACTAAAACCTGTTTGCACGAATCCTTTGAGCCGTGGTAGGGTAGTAATCAAAGCACAGTGGGAACTCACACGAGACAAATGACGACCTCAGGTCGATGAACTAACCTGTACACATGTCCCCAGGGAACTACTATCTGACGCTAGGTATATTACCAACTAGCAGATTCCCGGCGAGTCCTTCCGGTGTACTCATAACCCAATGAGCACCTGTATATATCTTAGGTGAACCAACTGACACCAATGGCTTGTGAGACTGGCCACCGCCCCTCGTCGGGGTCTCGACTGTATACACTAGTCTACTAATGGAGTATCGATGCACAGTCTCGAAACTCCCACGACTAGGGACCACTTTAAGGATGTGCTTATAGACCTCAGCTCCCACGTATATGATCGCCATCATACTGCTGGTAGTCAAGCAAGAATCTTAAGGGCTCTATCAACGTGCAATAGTGACCTGTAAGGTCACCTAAAGCAGTACACGATGATATAGATAAACCAGATAGCATACTATCATCTTGAGTAAGACTGTCCTACCGGTACAGGTCCTCCCTCAATCATTGCAATCACGTGCCTGTGATCCAATAATTGACTCTGAGGGCACTATATCCAACATATTCTATATCCGTATTTAAATATAGATCTAGAAACTATTCTCCCTATTCTTTTACTCTAATCAACTCTTCTAAAGCAAGTTTAAAAGTTTCACGCATCCCTGAGGACGACCCGTACTCATCTCGGCTAACTATATGCGACACCGTTATTGATTGCGGTTACTACTGTACACTTTCACAGAATCAATCAAAGGGCAGTCACGAAGTCCATGGTAATGTGCTGCCATTTCCATTCTGGGATGGGTAACGGCTGAAGTAGACTAGCAGTTCTGTGATGTTCAGCCTTTACTTGCTGACACACCAAACACTTGGCTACGCTTATGGCTATTTCGCGCTTCATTTCATGCCACCAGTAGTGTTTTCATAGATCCTTATACATTTTGGTACCACCGGGGTGTACTGAGTAAGGAGTGCTGTGAGCTTCTTTCATCAACTCTTCTCGAACTGTGCTGTGTGGTATACACAATCTACTTCGATATCTTAAGGACTCGTCTTCGTGGATGATGAAGTCCGTTCGAAGTCCACTTTCTACCTGTTCTCGGATCTTTTGCAGCTTGACATCATTTGCTTGAGCTGCCTTGATCTGATTGACAATAGTAGACTTGACTTGTAAGTTTATCAACTCTGAAGCTTTACCTGGCATAACTACTTCGATATCCATTCTGTGCAATTCCTGCTGTAGTTTCCACTGTGTGGTGAGATTCATTGCTAATGGCTGGCAGCTAAGTGCATCAGGAACTACATTCACCATCCCAGGATGATATTGTAGGTTGATGTCAAAGTTCGCCATGAGTTCTAGCCATCTTCTCTGCCGCATGTTCACCCCTTCTGAGTAAATAGATACTTCAAACTCTTATGGTCAGTGTATATATCCACTCGTTCTCCCAGAAGATAATGGCGCCAAATCTTAAGTGCAAAGATAACGGCTGCCAACTCAAGATCATGTATTGGATAGTTGCGCTCATGAACTTTCAGCTATCTTGATGCAAAAGCTACAACTTTTCTATGCTGATGTAGAACACATCCTAATCCCTTACCGGACGCATCACAATTCACAACGAATCCTACAGACTGATCCGGTATTACGAGAATAGGAGTAGAAGTTAATCTTGACTTGAGTTATATAAAAGAGTTTTCATATGCTTCTGACCACACGAATGCTTCATCTTTACGTGTGAGCTTGGTCAGGGGTGCTGCAATCTTCGAAAAACCGTCAATGAATCTTCAGTAGTATCCTGCTAATCCTAAGAAACTTCGAATATCCTTCACCGTCTTTAATATGGGCTATTCCCTGACAGCTGACACCTTAGGTAGATCTACTGAGATTCCTTCTCCTGAAACAATATATCTGAGAAATCCGACTTGATCTAGCCAAAATTCATACTAGCTGTACTTGGCATAGAGTTGATGCTTTCGTAATGTCTCCAGGGCAATCCGCAAATGCTCGGCGTGTTCTTTCTGATTCTTTGAATACACCAGGATGTCATCGATGAAAATAACAACGAACCTGTCTAAGTACTCTCGGAAAACTTAGTTCATCAGGTTCATGAATATAGCAGGTGCATTGGTTACTCTAAATGGAATCATAAGATATTCGTAATGACCATAGCGAGTCCTGAACACCGTTTTTGGAATATCAGACTCTTTGACCTTCACCTGATGATAACCCGAACGAAGATCTAGCTTCGAAAATACACAAGACCCACTTAGCTGATCGAAAAGATCATCGATGCACGGTAGTGGATACTTGTTCTTTATCGTCACTTCGTTCAGAGCTCGGTAATGTATACACATTCTGTATGAACCTTCTTTTTTCTTCACAAGCAAAACTGGAGATCCCCAACTTGAAGTACTGGGACAAATCCAACCTTTCTTCAGAAGTTCGTCCAACTGAATACGGATCTCCTTCAATCCTTCTGGACTTAACTGGTACGGAGCTTTGATTACCTATTGCGCACCAGGTAGTAAATCAATGCTGAATTAAAGAGCTCGATTGGGAGGCAAACCTGTTATATCATCAGGGAACACATCCTCGAACTCTCAAACTACCTCTGGCTTTTCTTCTTCCGCCGGTAGAGTAAATACTTCTGCATTCTTCGGCTTGGCATGGAAGATTCCTGGCTCCAAAGTTTTGTCTCCACTCTTGAAGTAAAAGACTGAGTGATCTGGTATCTCAAATACTACCCTCCTTTAACGGCAGTCAATTATAGCATAGAAACTCCCAGCCGGTCCATTCCCAACACAAGATCGAAATTTGGGATGTCCAGTACTTTGAAATTCGTGTAGAATTCTCATCCGCAAACTACAACTGGACACTGATCAAATCCCATAGTTGCCTTCAATACTTCATTCCCAGAACTGACATTCCAGCTTGAAATGAGTGGCTTCACGTGAATCACATGTGTTCTCACAAAACGTTGGGACATGAAGCAATGTGATGCTCTAGTGTCGAACAGTGTTAGTACAGGAAGGGTGGCTACTAGTATAGTACTTAAGTTGTGTGAGGTTGGTTTTAGATACAGAGAAAATATAGAGATATACAAGGATTGAAAAGATGAAAGAATTTAGGAATTACCAGTAATAACTTGGCCAGTAGCTTCGGCTTCCTCAACTGGCATGGTGAAAGCCCGACGTCGAGATACATTCCTCCTTGCTTGAGGCACATTTCTCTGTCCCTGGGGCATGTTTCTCTGTCCTTGAGGCATGTTCCTCTGTGCCTGATTGAATTGATGAGGAGGCTGTGCAGGAGGTCCATGTGGAGGGGGTGCAGGTAGAGCTAGTCGAGGTGCAGAAGCCTGAATAGCTGGTCGCTGTGGAACTATGATTGTGGGTCTAGGTGTAGGGTTCCTAGGCACGCAAATGTGGTCTCACAAGGCATCAACCATGCCAATTTCAAATTTTACGATGCCGAGAAACCCTAGACGAGATCGTTAACTAGAATTTTAGGCGACAAATGAAACTAGTTAACAACTTAACTACAAGAACGGAAATACAACCTTTGTAGATCCGGTCCTCCACCTCCATAGCTCCGCAATGAAGTCTTCTCGCTGTCCAAATCGAATCCCGGGCTCTAGCGTCGGCTTCATCGGAAAAATGGGCGGGCTAGGTCATCGACTACGATGCCGAAGATGATCTACGTCGAGGCATCACTAGATCAAGCTCCAACTTCACCAAGTCAAGAAACTTGTGAAGAAAACATCCTATACTACTTGGCAAGAGGTAGAGGATGAAGAAATAGGAGGTGGGTTCACTTTAGAATTGGATTTCTCACTCTTTTTCTCACTTTGCCATTGTTGGCAGCAAGCTTCTTCATGTGAAGAAGAAGAAGAAGATGAAGATGATAATATGATAAGTTATTTTGTAAAATGAAAATAATAAGAATACTTATCATACATCAACCATGGTCAAGTGTAGAGACTAAACTAGGGTTAGTGGGAATGGTTAGGGTTAAGCATGAGACAAAATGATCACTTAGTCAAAGCTTCATGAAGCTTCAATATCAAACAAAGAAAGCCACCATTTTCTCTCATTATCTTTTCCATAAATAAATAAATAAATAAATGAATAAATAAATAAAAGGAAAACCTTAACCATTACACAACCATGGTTTAATCTTTACACAAACCCTAGTGAGCATGTATCATCAAACATGATACAATCAAGTGCACAAAAGTATATCACATATACAACTTGTGAACTTCAAGTGAGAAAATCCATTTAAAGTGAACCAATACTAGTTAATGCAAAGTAATATATCAAATATATAATTATGCATTAAATCATTAAATCAACACTTGATTCAATGATCCGGTCATGTCGCACACAACCGACTAGTATACAATGTATCGATTTATCGAATCAATCCTTGATTCGATAACTAGGTTATATCGCATACAACCATTCGATACATTCATCGCGAGAATGAAATACGGTATCACATACACGCATTATTCTCGGTCCCGCACATATCTCATATGCGCTCCTATTTCGTTTCGCTTGAGCCAGGAAACCTCTGTGTAGGACTCTAAAGACTCGTCAATACGCCGGCAGCAAATGATGATCATATCAATCACCCACAAGCCGCAAGCGGTTTGCTAAACGTAATGGCCACCCGGGTATTGAGCGATCATAAGATCGACGAGCAAGCCCGCTCACACTCCTGTGAATCCAACCAGTAACACTTACCGTACAGTCCGGTCTGATCGTCTGATATGTCGCATATCTCGCCTAGGGGTGGTAAACGTCAGACCCCAATAGCTTGATAAGTCGTGTCGATATGAGGTCTATAACAATTCGAGATACTACTGGTAACACTTACCAGTAAATCTCAGCAACCCTGGCCAGGGAGTTCCGGTTATAGCCAATCGGACACAGCGCAACATCAACTCCCTATACCGGGAGAGACGAATCCCCTCCTATCGCTCATTTCCTCCATGTGATTCGGGACTGTACCCAAAAACCACCGTTTTGCACGCCCTCTTGGACGTGGTAAGGTGGAAATCAAAGCACAGTGGGAACCACACAAGACTCTATGACGATCTCGGGTCAACAGACTACTCTGTACCAGTGTCACCAGAGAACTGCCATCTGACGTAAGGTATAATACCATCTGGGAGTTCTCGGCGAGTCCGTCCAGTGTACCCAGTCTACACTGAGCACCCGTATATCATCTCTGATGTCAAACACCAATGGATATAGGATCATCCATCGTCCATCTGTATGGGTCGAGAAGGTATACGCTAGTCTACTCTGGTATATCGATGCCCCGTCTCGATATACCCACGACTAGGGACTTTGAAGGATGTACTTATGGACTACCATGTCCCCACTAGTATGATCCACATCATAGTCCAGGTAGTCAAGTACACATCCTAAGGGCTTTACCAACATGTAACAGAGAGACAATCAGTGTACACGTTAAGGTAAAGATCAACCAGATAGCATACTATCATGTCGAGCAAGAAAGTCCTCCCTATATATGTCCCAGCATCCACTACAATATACATCCTATGTATAGCAATGGCCTCTAGGGCATACATATAACTAACAATCTCCCACTTGCACTAGGGCCATCTGATAGCAGTGGTTGTAGTATCTCATACTCAACCATCCCATAAAAGTCTCTCTCTGGGAAAAGGCCTTTGTGAGTGGATCTGCTGTGTTGTCCTCTGAGTCTGCTCTCCTAACCTCGATCACCCTGGAGATCAACTATCTCCATGATCAGGTGATACTGCCTTAGAATATGTCTGGATCACTGATGGGACAGACGTTCCTTGGCATAAGCCACAACTCCATTGTCACACAACGGGAGGAACTAAGTTCATCTCATGAACAAATATACATCCAGACTGCCTCTTTGGTAGCATCTTAAGTAGCGATGTATCTAGCCCTTATCTACTAGTTTGCCACGGTATGTAGCTTGGAACTCTTCCAACATACTGTCCTTTTACTGAGGGTAAAGACAATTCCTGTGACTGACTTTCAGTCATCCTTATCACCCTGGAACCCTTCCAGTGATTCTCCCCAGGATCGATTGGTACTATCTCACTACAACTAGTGAGAATCCTAACATCCAATTAGATCTATCTCATAGATCCAAAATCCAGGATTTAGGAGGTATCACTTTGATCCTATGTGGAGAATCATTGTGATAAGCGGAGATTGACCGGGCGTAGCATAGGAAACTCCTTCCCTATCAAGAGCATGTCATCCACGTACTCTACGAGGATCATCACCATACTCCCTACTACCTTTTTGTTTATACAAGGTTCATCTACCATTTTGATGATGTCAACTTCTTTGACTAATTCATCAAAACAGATGTTCCAACTCCGCGATACCTGCTTTATCCTATATAGCATCTTGTACACGTTTCCGTTGCTCCCACTTTCTACGAAGCCCTCTGGCTGTGTACTTATAGACGTTCTCTTCTAAAACATCATTTAGAAAAGCTGTCATGGCACCCAACCACAAGATATCGTAGTCATGGTATGTAGCCGTGGCAAGTAGGATCTGGATGGACTTAAGCATAGGCATTGGAAAAAGGTTTCATCATTATCCACGCCTGGTCGATAACGAAAACCTTTAACAAGTCTAGCTTTGAAAGTCTCAACTTTTCCATATACACCAAGTAATCTTCTCAAGATATACTTGCTTCTGATGGGGATTTAACCCTTCAGATATAGCAACCAAAGTCCATACTTTGTTGGTGTACATGGATTCCATCTCAGATCGCTAAGCATCCAGCCATTCTTACAGAGTCACACTCCTGACGGCCAGCTCGAAACTAGTTGGGTCATCATCTCATGATGCAATCCTCGCTCCCACTGTCATAGAGAAACCGAGGTATCTCTCAGGTGGGTGAGGAACCCTACTAGATCGGCGGAGAGGCTGAGGTTCGTTGGTCTCTACTGAATCCTTTGGTTCTATCAAATCATCAGCTGCAGTTTGTATAGCTGGAACCTTTCCAGTTCTACATAACAGATCTGGCCTCGAGCTTGTCCGGATTTTGATTTTAGACATAGGCCGGACAACCCCAAATCTTAACTAACTTAAGATATGGGCTCTTCCCTTTCCATATCACATATGAAGTGGTAGGCAACTGATTTGATCAGAACCCTATTCAATAGGAATGCAGCTTCTCAAGTGCATAACTCCCAAAAAGGAAATAGGTAACTCAGTAGTACTCATCATAGAGCACACCTTATCATATAGGGTGTGATTGCTCCGCCCTGATATACCATCGTGCTATGGTGTATACGGAGGAATAATGCTGAGAGAGAATCTCATTCTCCTTTAGAATAGTCCAGGAATTCCATGCACAGGTATTCTCCTCCCTGATCTCATCACAGGACATAATACTTATACCCGTATTTTGGTTCTCTACTTCTAAATCATATTCTGTGAATATCTCAAAAGGTTCGGACTTGTGTTTCAACAGGAACATATGTCTGAATCTTGAGAGATCATCAGAGAATGTAATGAAGTATAAAGAACCGGTCTTGGCATGTGTAGACAGGGGACTTACATACATCAACATGTATCATCCCAAGAGTTCACTAACTCTTTCTCTGTTTCCAATAAACAGAGCTATGGTCATTTTATCTTTGTGACATGACTGGTAAGTTTTCATAAGATGTAAATTCAAACTGATTTAAATATGCATCTAAAATGTGACTTCAGCCAGTCGGATCGCATTGATATGACCCAGTCTATAATGCCTTAAAAAGGATTCGTTCATTTCTGAACTCTTCCTCTTGTGTGTGTTCCGTATACTAAAGAACTGTAGTTTGATTTAGAACATCAATGCTTTTAGATAACGTGCCTGAACCGATCAACTTTTGATATAGGAAATGTTCAAAACATTATCCAACAATACAAAATTTTATCATTTCTTTACTGATAAAGAGACTGATATGATTTTGTATATCAGGTTCGGTATCTAATAACATTCGTTCAGAATCAATGTATTGGTAATACAGGGTGACAGTGACCAACAGACTTGGCTGCAACACTTGCCCCTTTTTCTGCCTCATGAAACTTATCACCCGTTCTCAGTTCTCTACCTATCTGTAGCCCTATGTAACAGATTACATATCTGGGATCCTGATCTGGTATCACATACCCAGGACGTAGAGGATACAGAGAAACAGTTCTTTGTAACGAACACACCCGAAGATGATGCATCATATGCACTTTCCTCGTTTAGGCGGCACGGGAAATCTGGTATTCCCCAATTTCCTGCTCTGTCTTATAACATTTATAAGTTGGAGCGGGACCAACGTTCCCCAGCTCAGTATAACAAGCGGGTTCGGTCAAATATTCGTATTATTATCTTGATTAAGGCGTGATATGGTCGCTACATGGAGAGAGAGAGAAGAAAACACTCAGCGTGCGCTCTTTCAAGAATAGATTGGTTATGTTTTATCTAATCAGGATGGCTCCCACTGCTTTTTATCAAATCTTCCTTCAAACCCTAAAAGGAAAGACTAGCCGGGATTAATTACACACTACAAGTTCGCCAATCTTTCAGCCAGGCCAGTGTCGGTACTTTGAGTGAGGTCCCCCGTGCTTTCGCACGAACCTAATTAATGTAAATCTCGTCTTCCCAGAGGCGTAACCCCGTTAACACCTTTCTAGACACCTACTTGATCGGCTAATTGTAATGTGTAAAACTCTCCCAGGAGTAACTCTTACTCGCAGCGGGTATCGGGATCCAACTATCTCATAGAAGGTATGCAATCTCATTGCAAATTTCAACACTTGAAATTCCCGATAATATTTTACCCCTAACGTGCTATGACCTTGACGAAAGCCAACAAACCATAGCCCGCTAGTCAAGTTCAACCCGTACATTTCTTGATCGAATTAAACCCACCCGCACGACCCTTGACGAAAGCCAACAAAGCCGCACGACTACCCTAATCCAATCGCATCGTATGCAGCAGATAAGCAGCACATAGCTACCGCACACTGCACCTTGACGAAAGCCAACAAATGCAGCACGAATACTATATACAACTTATCTGAAATGACGGAGGGCTACGACAGGTTTTTCTGAAAACCTATTGCGTAATGAACTTGATATCGTTGTAGGATCGAATGAATTTTGAAATGGAGTGTTTTTAAGGCTTTTCTAGTTTTTCTAAAGGAGTCACTCCCGGTGAAGGGATCGTCGGTCCTTTCCTCGTCGAATGAGGTGCGGGATATATCATATATATCACTGTGCAAAGCAAAAACTCTTAAAAGCAATCAAAAGACAAACCGAGTGTGTAGCATCTGCCAGTTATTGCTAAAGGAGTCACTCCCGGTGAAGGGATCTCGGTCTTTTCCTCATCGAATAAGGTGCAGGATATATCATATATACCGCTGTGCAAAGCAAGAACTGTAGCTACCTGTTTTATTTTGAAATTCGATTCTACAACATCTTAGGTTTCTTTTATTTCATTAATCTCATTAATGAAGTCCCATCATTAAGTTACCTAAACATTACAGATAAATACGACGTACACTTATGCCATCCGCATTCGCCTCGATGTCCCCTCGTGCACCGTTAGGTTAGGTAACTAACGGCAAAGCAGGGCAGGGCTAGCGCGGGTGTAAAACATAAGTAACATCTATATAATATATCATATATACTATATACAGTATCTATCACAGAACATCACATGATCACATCACAGATATCGCAGCAGAAGAATCATATGAAATATTGGATATACTAGGACGTCCGTGTTTTCAATACGAGCCAGTATAAAACACGGATTCCACGGTCGTGATGAATAGCCAAACCCACACCCCTAGACCCCTACGAGTGCGGCAAGCAACCCTACCAATTCTAGGGTTAGGAGACCCGGACTCGACTCCTCGAGTTGGTCTCCCACTGGACCCCAGAACCCGGTTACTTGTGCCCTCCTCCTTGGGTCTATCCTAATGCGGAAAAGTAAATAATATACAAACGGTGACATCTTCCGCAACCTGGAAGTGCCCCATTAAAAGAATATTACATACAAGTTTTTTACATGAATGAAAATGAAAACACTCATCTCACATAAAAACCCCCCGGCTATTCAAACACGACGATCCAATATAACATATCCAGCAACACATAACATCACATGTCATCAACGTAAGTAAACATGCGTATCCCAATTGTCGTTGCATATAGCAACGAAACCGGCGATATCACATATTACACTTACGGTCACATAAAAGAAAGTGTAAAACTACAACAGTTGGAATCCGCAATCTGCATAAACATCGCATGCCTAATCAAATGAATACCTTAGACATCACATGCCTAACAATTATAAACCCCGCATTTTAGTCTCAAAATCGAAAACACTTTTCAATATCAAGTCGGGCAATTCAACAAGATTCCCGACACTTTGATCGAATGCTCGTCGCAAACTTTATTAGGCGGCCGCACCCCCGATGCCGTCGACGAAGTGCACCAAGGCGGAACACCACTGCCGCGAGCACCCGGACGGATGCTTTCGGCGACGGGGTTCTCCTACAGTCACTTGGTCGGGGCTATGGAGCGAGGCTGTCTATTAAGTTTACCCGGCGAGTATCCGCGTACGCTACGTAATTGCGACGGACTTTTGATCACATCAAAATTCTGTGGCAACCGATCAAGTAAGACTAAACTGCTATGTTTATAACATTCATTCAATTATCTCATAACTACTTGTGAATTCCAATTATTGTATCACATTCCAGATAATTAGAAAATGTTAAACTTTCCTATCGAACATTCAAACACCCAAGTTTTCCCGATACAGATCAACACATGAAACAAGTCTAAAAACATTCAGTTCGTGCCTCAGTACCAACGGTCCAGTCGTAGAAGGGTCAAGCCAACGCCTCACATGTGGCACGCCGTACTGCCCCAAACCCGAAGGTTCAAAGGGCAGTTCAAGACGGTCACATAATCGAGTTAAGGTTTGTTGTCTTCTAGAGGGACCATCGCATTACTTGCACTACTTAGAACGTCTTTAAACCACGGAAAGATCCAACACTTGGAAATTTCGCGACAGGGGAAAATGTGGGTATTTATATCCGGTCGAACCTTTTAACATATTCTAACATATCCGGAAAGCCACATAGACAAAGTCTGATAATCCGATCGAATCGACGAACTCCCAATACGCCCCAGAAAATTCAACTCATGAATAAATTTTAAAAATTCCCAGAAAATCCAGAACCTAAAAATATAAATTACTGTGCAAAAAATATATAAAATGCGACAAATTTGCCGCGGAACCGCCGCACAAGCCATGCTTGTACCGCGGTTCCGCCGCACTATTGATGAATCAATGGATAATTTTTGCACCGTAATTCTTATATTTCCCTGCTGAATTTTTTAGCAATTTTTAATCTGGAAAAATCCCATTTTTTCAAAAAAGTCCAGAGAGCAAATACGGGTTAGGGTTTCGGGTCGATCGGGTTTCAAACTTCGTCTACGCATCGCCTAAGGCTCTAGCTAGGCTCTGATACCACTGTAGGGTTCCTAGGCACGCAAATGTGGTCTCACAAGGCATCAACCATGCCAATTTCAAATTTTACGGTGCCGAGAAACCCTAGACGAGATCGTTAACTAGAATTTTAGGCGACAAATGAAACTAGTTAACAACTTAACTACAAGAACGGAAATACAACCTTTGTAGATCCGGTCCTCCACCTCCATAGCTCCGCAATGAAGTCTCCTCGCTGTCCAAATCGAATCCCGGGCTCTAGCGTCGGCTTCATCGGAAAAATGGGCGGGCTAGGTCATCGACTACGATGCCGAAGATGATCTACGTCGAGGCATCACTAGATCAAGCTCCAACTTCACCAAGTCATGAAACTTGTGAAGAAAACACCCTATACTACTTGGCAAGAGGTAGAGGATGAAGAAATAGGAGGTGGGTTCACTTTAGAATTGGATTTCTCATTCTTTTTCTCACTTTGCCATTGTTGGCAGCAAGCTTCTTCATGTGAAGAAGAAGAAGAAGATGAAGATGATAATATGATAAGTTATTTTGTAAAATGAAAATAATAAGAATACTTATCATACATCAACCATGGTCAAGTGTAGAGACTAAACTAGGGTTAGTGGGAATGGTTAGGGTTAAGCATGAGACAAAATGGTCACTTAGTCAAAGCTTCATGAAGCTTCAATATCAAACAAAGAAAGCCACCATTTTCTCTCATTATCTTTTCCATAAAGAAATAAATAAATAAATGAATAAATAAATAAAAGGAAAACCCTAACCATTACACAACCATGGTTTAATCTTTACACAAACCCTAGTGAGCATGTATCATCAAACATGATACAATCAAGTGCACAAAAGTATATCACATATACAACTTGTGAACTTCAAGTGAGAAAATCCATTTAAAGTGAACCAATACTAGTTAATGCAAAGTAATATATCAAATATATAATTATGCATTAAATCATTAAATCAACACTTGATTCAATGATCCGGTCATGTCGCACACAACCGACTAGTATACAATGTATCGATTTATCGAATCAATCCTTGATTCGATAACTAGGTTATATCGCATACAACCATTCGATACATTCATCGCGAGAATGAAATACGGTATCACATACACACATTATTCTCGGTCCCGCACATATCTCATATGCGCTCCTATTTCGTTTCTCTTGAGCCAGAAAATCTCTGTGTAGGACTCTAAAGACTCGTCAATACGCCGGCAGCAGATGATGATCATATCAATCACCCACAAGCCGCAAGCGGTCTGCTAAACGTAACGGCCACCCGGGTATTGAGTGATCAGAAGATCGACGAGCAAGCCCGCTCACACTCCTGTGAATCCAACCAGTAACACTTACCGTACAGTCCGGTCTGATCGTCTGATATGTCGCATATCTCGCCTAGGGGTGGTAAACGTCAGACCCCAATAGCTTGATAAGTCGTGTCGATATGAGGTCTATAACAATTCGAGATACTACTGGTAACACTTACCAGTAAATCTCATCAACCCTGGCCAGGGATTTCCGGTTATAGCCAATCGGACACAGCGCAACATCAACTCCCTATACCGGGAGAGACGAATCCCCTCCTATCGCTCATTGCCTCCATGTGATTCGGGACTGTACCCAAAAACCACCGTTTTGCACGTCCTCTTGGACGTGGTAAGGTGGAAATCAAAGCACAGTGGGAACCACACAAGACTCTATGACGATCTCGGGTCAACAGACTACTCTGTACCAGTGTCACCAGAGAACTGCCATCTGACGTAAGGTATAATACCATCTGGGAGTTCTCGGCGAGTCCGTCCAGTGTACCCAGTCTACACTGAGCACCCGTATATCATCTCTGATGTCAAACACCAATGGATATGGGATCATCCATCGCCCATCTGTATGGGTCGAGAAGGTATACGCTAGTCTACTCTGGTATATCGATGCCCCGTCTCGATATACCCACGACTAGGGACTTTGAAGGATATACTTATGGACTACCATGTCCCCACTAGTATGATCCACATCATAGTCCAGGTAGTCAAGTACACATCCTAAGGGCTTTACCAACATGTAACAGAGAGACAATCAGTGTACACGTTAAGGTAAAGATCAACCAGATAGCATACTATCATGTCGAGCAAGAAAGTCCTCCCTATATATGTCCCAGCATCCACTACAATATACATCCTATGTATAGCAATGGCCTCTAGGGCATACATATAACTAACACTAGGTGCTGAAGCTGGGTTGAGACGATATGGACAAGCTCCAATAGCGTGAGTGGATGCGCCACAAACCAAACAAAAGCTATTTGCATGCCTGCGGTCTTTCTCCAGGTGTCCTATCCTCTTGTAGTAGAAGCAAAATTCTGGAATCAGCCGGTTAAAGGTTACTCCCGGTCTTCTAGGTGTAAAAGTTGGCTTGGAAGAGGCTCCTCCTATTATCTGAGTGGCAGGGCGTTTTGCACCGGCAGTCTGAGGTATGCCCTTCTTCTTCACCACTACCTCATAATGTCGGGCAGCCTTCAAAGCAAGATCATAGGTTTGGAAACCCCCTGTAGCGAGTGCAGCTTGGATTTCTGGGTCCAACACTTGTTGAAATCTTCATGTCCGAATCTTAGCAGTTGGAATCAGGTGTGCCGTGAACTTGTTACGACCTTATGTTAGCAGTGTAATATGTGATATCAGTAAATTGAATATTGAGACATATATTACCTGCTAAGCATGGTAAACTCAGCATCGTATTCATCCACGGATTTGCTCCACATCGAGCCTTGTTGTAAGTGGATGAGCTGCTGTTCCATGTCAAAACGGGCAGTCTCAGGGAAATATTTCACGTTGAACATATCTCAATACGTCTTCCATTCAATCGGTTAGGCGAGTCGGCTTTTTCAGCCTTACACCAGAATCTGGCATTATCTGTTAGTTGCAGCTTTGGAACTCTCACCCAAGCAATCTCTGGCACTTGTGATGCTGCCAGATCATATTCGATAGACTGAGCCCATTATTCTGCCTCCAGTGGGCTCTCTTTTCCAGAGAAATATTTCGGGTGCAGTGCCCAGAATTACTTGACTCTGGGTGCCTCGACCTCTGGGCGGTGCATGAGGATAGAAGTCTGCTGCCGCTGACCCTTCAAGAGGCTCTTGATCGCCTCAAGCAGTACCGTTTTCTCATTGATGGGAGTTGCAACGGTAGGTGGTGGTGGTAGAGTAGGTGGTGGGGTGTTTCCATTGACGTTCGTACTCGTGTTGTTTGGTGAATCCATGACCTTGATAGAAAAAGAAAGGTTAGAATAGATTCAAGAAATTTGAAATGTAAAGAATGAATAGTTGCTGATTCTTATTATTCTTGTGATATATTGCTTAGGATTCTATGCAGAATTGACCTGCATGGGCTGCCAACAAAACGTGTCATGCCCCGCTTCCCAGTGTACGGAAGCGGAGACGTGGCAGGCACACGACATATTTACTAAGAATAAATACATTAAGTGTAATTAAGCAATATATGTATAAAATGCACAATAATTGACAAGAGATATAAAATAAACAACAACTTTTATTAACATTCATCTTTACAATACAACTGCTTTGAAAAGCAAAGTACAATGATATAAAGCAATGCTTAAACAGTGGCATAAGAAATGAAAATAAGTACAAGGAAAGCTAGAAGTCCCGCTGCTCGGTGAACTGGTCCACTTCCTCCTGGCTAGGCTCGATGTCGAGAGAGTCCGGTCCTCCTGACGAACATTCCAAAGAAGAAATAGATAGGAATGTCGTCAGCGAACTAGCACTCGGTAAGTCCCGAAAGAAAGAAAGGAACAAGTAATGTGGAAAAGGAACTGGTAAGTTATACAGGTATATACTAGTTATCTTAACATAGTTTTTTGTAGCTTGGTACAGAAGGTATTATGTATACGAGAGAAGTCCATCTTTCCCCGTGGACTATGGTAACATGTAGTACAAGGCCCCATCAAAACACACGGGACAACGGCACGAGAGTTCATATAGGTGTTTTTTAATGATCATCTCATGCCACGTTATACATTCCATACCAATATACTCCATTACCCCCGTAATGTATTGTATAGATTATATGGCTTGTCGAGACCATGGATACAAGTTGTTCAAGTAGTTAGGTTCAGCATGTAAGCATGTAGTCATGTCAAGTTATAGCAATAGTTCGGTCAAGTCAAGTCTTATATTCAGGTTTGATATTCAGGTTCATGTTCAAGTATACATTTTAGAGTTTGGATTCATGTTTGAATTGGATTCTGGTTTGTGTTTGGATTCAAGCTTGATTTAGACTCAGACTTGAGTCAGACACTTATAACTGATTTAGATCCTGAATTAGGTTCGGGAGTTATTGGTAACCGCTGCACATAGACGACAGGATTTGTGTCGTTTTCCAAGACAATTACCATTGATAACACCGTTATGTTTTCTACATTAAATAGGCAAGCACTCACTTTCTTCGGCTCCTTGGGGCTCAAGAAAATTGACCCCGCTTAAACCTATATTTACTAAAATCTTTAAATGTAATTTTATATACCTCGAAGGGGTTTTATGAAAAATATTTTTAATATAGTTTTAAAATAACCTTAAGAAATTAATTATTTTATTTAGGGTTTTCATGGATATGAATTTTAAGGGTTTGAGGTATTTTAATGATAATTACCTTAGTTTGGATAGTTCATGGTATTTTACTGTAAAGTTTGACTTTTGTTGGGATCTTGATGGTATTTTGATGATACTTATAATTCTTTCATTTGAAAAAATATAAAGTTATTATATTTTGAAAATATATGGATTTGTAATATTTATATAATTATAAAAAAATAATTTTATTTAAATAGAAAAATGCGTTTTTCTTAAAAACCGTATTTAAAACCTTTTGAGACCGAATGCTGGATGAGGAGGTCTGCATCTCGCTCTACTAGCCCAAGAATATGCAAAAATCCGCACCATCCAATAGCGGGTCCCCTAAAAAGGGTTATAGAGGTTTATTTGCAAAGGAATTTTAAATACAATTCCAAAGAAAACCTTTTCTTAGGTCATGTTTCTAGCATTTTAATACTGCTCAAGTGTTGAGCTTCTCTGTGAATTTTTGGGTAATTGATTAATCAATCGAATGGTTTAACATCGTCTAGTATTTGTGAATGTGATACAATAATAGGAATCTACACTAATTAGTTTTGTGAAAAGTAATTAGTTGCGTTAAATCTAACATTTTGGCCTCGGTAGAATCGGGAATCTTGTTGAATTTCCCGGCTTCTTTTGAAAAGGTATTTTCATAGTTGAGACCCAAAAGTGAGATTGGCATCGTTAGACATGAAATCCAGAATATGTGATATTCTGGGTTTATGATGTCTAAAGGCTGTGTTGATTCTAATTGTTGTAGTTTTTCACTTTCTTTTCTGCGACCGTAAGTGTAGTATATGGTGTATCGCCGGTTTCGTTGCGATACATCAACGACAATTGGGGTACGCATAATTACTTACGTTGATGATATATGATATTATGTGTTGCTGAGATATGATGTACAGGATCGTCGTGAATGAATGGCCGGGGGTTTTATGTGAGATACGAGTTTTTATTTTCATTCATGTAAAATTAATTGTATGTAATATTCTTTTATTGGGGCATTTCCGGGTTGAGAATGATGTCACCATTGTTGTATATTATTTACTTTTCCGCATTAGGATAGACCTAAGGAGGGGAGCACAAGTGACCGGGTTCTAGGGTTCAGTGGGAAGCCATCTCGAGGAGTCGAGACCGGGTCTCCTAAACTCTAGAATTGCTAGGGTCACTTGCCACTCTAGTAGGGGTCTAGGGGTGTGGGCTTGGCTATTCATCACGACCATGGAATCCGTATTTTCTATTGTTGGCTAAATACAAAATACGAACCTCCTGTTATATCCTGTATTTTCATATATGTGCTTCTGCTGTTGATATTCAGTAATGTGATCACTTCATATGTTGAGACGAATGGTGTATTATATATATAATATATAATAAACGCTGCTTATGTTTTGCATCCGCACTAGTCCTGCCCCGCTATGCCGTTAGTTAAGTAACCTAACGGTACATAACGGGACATTATGACGAATGCGGATGGCATAAGCATACGTTCTATTTTCGTTTCTTTTCTGTAATGGCTTAAGAACTTAAATGATGGGACTACATTAATGAGATTAATGTAAATAAAAAAGGAACCTAAAAAGATATTGTAGAATCAGATTTGAAACCTACTCGGCTTTTTATGAAAAAGTAAGTTTTCAAATTGCGGAGCTTGAGCCACTCCTTTTAAACCATTAGATTCTACAACGATATCAAGTTCAAAGCGTTAAAGGTTTTCTTAAAACCTATTTCCAGCCCTCCGTCATTTTAGGAAGTAGAGTACTTAGTATTCGTGCTACGTATGTTGATTATAGTCAAGGCGTAGTGTACGGTAACTAAGTGATGTCTTCCTACACAGCATATGATACGATTAATTAGGACATTCATGTGATTATGTTGATTATAGTAAAGGGTCATGTGAGTGGGTCTAATTAATCATGAAATGACGGGTAGAACTTGACTAGTACTTATGATATTGTCACGACCCGAAAGTACGGAACATGACCGGCACTTAAACTACGAACGTCTCGAGGCGTACGTAATCTAAGTAAACCGAAAACCCAGAAATCCAAACCAAGAAAAGTAGTAGAGTGCAGGAAAAACCAACTTAAAGCAAGTTGTTTCAATAGCATAAGCCGAATTATGCGGTTTTTTAAAAACATCAAAAATTTACGGAAAATTTCGGTAGAGTCTCCTTTGTAAATACTGGCCCCCCAAACGGGATACAACATGAATAGTATACGAAATCAAGAAAAAGGCATCCCCAAGCGGGAGCTAGCTCTTCGTCAATCGACGGTCACAACCACACAAGCAATATAATATACAACGCCAACGGCGAGGATCAAAAACTCAAAACCACAAGAAATAGAACGCGCGACTCTAAGGTCGAAAGAAAAACATCACTGGTCTCTAACTCAATAAATACATGTTTGGTTGATGGAACTTCTAGATACAACTGAATAGTAATATACAAGATATAATGATGGGTAATATACAAATAACCCACCTACTAGCAAGCCACCTGGGAAAGGAAACTATGCCCGTAAAGCCGTAAAGAAACCTGTACGGCAAACCTGCAAGAAACTGGGGCACAACGGGGGTGAGTTGCCAACTCGTGAATAGAAAAACATCTACGCACAGAAATCGCATAAATAACGCAATCCTAGGTCAATGATCATAATATATCCTCAAAAATGTATATAACATGCAGCCTATAACAATGGCTAGGGTAAATATCTAACCCGAGTGTAAACTCATGTGCCCGTGCCAGTGCCTCAGGTAGCAATATATCATATGAATGAGGTATGCATGCATGAAAACAGAATACATGTAAATGAAGAAACTGTTTTCATAAATTAGTGAGATTTCCTTCGTATTTTTAAACTGAGGTATCATAAATGAAATCAGTATCAACAGTGTCTAGCATCGACACAAAACATAAATCTCACTGTCTCGAAATATCAATGTCTCAATCTCAATATCTAGGGCGCCGTCAGTCCAGACCGGCCCCTACCATCCATCTCAAGACCACGACGGTATCCTCCGGATATCCGACGCGTCGGGTAATATCACCGGTAGGTAGTGCTCCCCAGCCAGGCTCAACGTCAACACCACATTCCTCTTGCCCCGGGGTACCATACCGGGCCCACCATGTACCCGAAACGGTTCCTCCACTCCTCGAATCGGGTCTCGAAATCCATCAGCAAACTCATAGTGGACGACTCATACATCATGGGAAAACCGCACTTTTTATTTTAAAAAGGGAGAAAAGGTTTATTTATGTTTTTTTTGCGGTTTTCCTCCAAATCCAAGAAATCTCATGAAATCCGAATCCAAGTCATCAATAGCATGTAAACAGTGAATATAGGCATGAGAATCCATGAATGCGACACAACAGTGAATAATAACATGCATGAAGTAGTAGGCAATAACTACAATGTCTAACTAGCATATAAGGCAAGTACACTAATATCATGTCTAAACTATTAGCTAACAACCTATGTCAAATGAAATAGTATTTTCTAAAGTATTCGTGACATGTTAATTACCGATGAAGATGTGTGTGAGCCGGCAAGTAAGTGTACGTGGTACATACGCGTCATCGGTAATGGTGCTGGTGTCCTAACAGCATGATATTAATAATGCAATAAGAAATTATAATATAAGTATGCGATGCGGAGCGAACAGTAAAAATGAGCGGGAGCTGAATACTAGACGCAACTATAACTAATCTGTAATAATCTAATATAAGTCCTACAAATGGTGCCTTTTGAAATAACACGAATCATGGGGTTTTGAAAATAGGGGCTACGGTGTTTTTATGAAAAGATACGTCTTTTGAAATATCCGTAGGATCCCTTGGGCTGTCTTCTAAAATACCCACGATTCGTTAGTTTTTCAAATAGGTAAGAAGTCTAATCTAATCTAACAACTACACTAAATTATACGGCTGAACTAACAAGCTGAACTACAGGTAAGGAAACCGCCTATCATCTGAGTCGATACATATACATACCTGTATATGTATAGTCGGTGATCCCGCCTCAATAATATCATATCCGATACCATATCTATAATCAGGCATCCCAAGTCAAGAGTGCGGATCAATCATCAATATAGCTCGTACGTAAATCCGTCGTACGGCATCCCAAATCTGGGTACGGGTCAATATCATATTCATCACACTATTCATTCGGTATCCTCTTTATCAAAGATCATAGTCTAGGGTACTGACCTATGTCTAGTACAATACTAATATCATCAATATGGTCATGATCTGGCTACTGATCGACAGTCTCGTACAAACTGATATCATCAGCACATCATCAACAAGGGGTATACATCGCCCAATACGGCCTAATATCAATATCCTAGCATATCATGTCTCATATCACGATCATATGTCGACCATTTTATTTATAACACTATTCACCTGTATCGCCGCCTCAAGATCCTCTATGACACCAGGACGTACCTCAAGTACGAATCCTGCTATATCACCAATATCACAACCTCAACACAAATCTCATCGACTCATCTTAATCCCAAGTATCATCCTCAGATCCGTATGTGAACACATAGTCCCATACCCATGTGAACACATAACTATAAAGAATCCCATGAGCACATATAAATAGGAATGTATGCAAGTATGTATGTGTGTATGTGTAGTGCAACACTACCCTAGGGTTCGCAACAATAAAGTAATCCAACACACCAATATCCATCCTAACATCGTTATTAATCCCAAAACATACAATAATTGTTGGTGTGTATACGCATCCGTATACACCACCACGGATTGTGGGGGTGCTATACGCCATCCACCCGACTTTTCTCCGTAGATATAAATCTACTCACCTGGTCCTCGCTTGCTGGTGCCGACGCCGCCACGCGCTTGCTTGTCGCCTCGAAGTCCACATGGGGTACCTACATATCATAACGCACCGTATCGCATTAAAACTAAATTCGAAATCGAAACGGCATACGAAAATCAAATCGGCACGCGTATCACGCATAGGTCCAAACCTATCGCCTACGCATGCAAGAATAGTCAAACCAACCCTCGATGTCGATGTATAAACGTCAAACCATCGAGAAAATCCAATCACACTCATTTGCACATTCATGAACACTAATTTTAATATAAATTAGGTTAAAACTCACAAAAACCCCAATTTCACTTAAAAAGTCATTTTTCCGAAAATCTAGCAAGCACAATTCGCCGTTTTTGTACAAAACATGACGTTTAAATGAATGTAGCGGCCAATATACTTATTAAATATCTTAAATAAGTCATAGAAATAATTTCCGTAATTTAATCTCATTAAATTCCAAAAACCCTAATATTCTAGTTTACAAAATACCCTTTTTAACAATTTCATAGCCAAAAATGCACAAACTACAATTTAGGTTGGATTTCCATGCTCTAAAGCATTAAACTACACTCAATAAAGTTAATAATACGATAAAAACCCTAACCATATTTTTAATCTCCTAAATTTGCATAATTTCCAAAATCCTAGTTTGCAAAAATATCAATTTTAACACTTTTTAATGTAAAATTCACAATTTTACAATTAAACTTGGTTTTGCATATTTTAAATGGTTAAACCACTCATGGAAACCTTAATGATGTTCTAAAAATCCTAACTACATTTCAATCCCACATTTTTATTTAATTTCCAAAACCTAGTTAGCAATTTAGCATAATTATCACCATTTTTAAACTAACAAATTAGCAACTCGTAACCAAATTAGATTTTGCATTCAATTACATGTTAATCCCCTCATTACAATCATAAGCTAATGATAAAGAACCTAATTTAATTCAAACCCTAGCTTCAATTCAAAATCCCCACTTGAAATTCCAAACATTCAATTAAACCCACAATTTAACACCTAATTAGACTACATTGAAGTAATTAATCAAAAATTACATTATGGTTTAGGATTTATACCTCAACATGATTGAGATCTAGCATGCTAACATAGCCTCCAAATTGAATTCTAAATCCCTAGATCCATGCAATGGTAGCCAAGGAAAAATGGGTAGGAGGTGGATTTTGATTTGGATTTTTGCTTGATTTTTGACAATTTTTTTCTTGAGGATTTTTTTGGAGAAGAGAAGAAATGAGGGAAAGAGAGGGGAGGGGCTGAACAAATCAGCAGTGGTCGGCTAGAGAGGAGGGGGGAGAGGTGAGAGAGTGTGGGTGTTGGTTTGAAAGTCAAAAATAAAGTCAAAAGCCCATTCTTATGCATGTATATTATTCTTTCTTTTCTTTTCTTTTGTTTTCTTCTCTTTTCTTTTTGAAGTGGGGAAAAGAGTGGGAGTGGGGCAGCAAGGGTTCAGCCATCATGATGGGGAAATGGGGGTTTGGGTGTGTTTACGGGTGTGGGGTGATGAAAAATGATAAATACAATACCCCAAACATCCATTTACGCTAAAAAAAGCCTTTTTTCTTCAATAATTTCTAAACCGTTTTGGGAAATAATTTCGTTCCAAAAACCACATGATAAAATTTTATTTAATGTTTTATGATGCACAAAATTTGTTTCAACTCATTCCAATTTGTAATTTTCCCTAATTAAATGTATTAGTGACGGCTTAAAATAATAATAAAATAATATTTTTTTCAGAAAATTTAAAATTTCACCAGCGGCTCAATAAACACCAAATAATAGCAATTACATAGCTAGAATATGTATATTTAATTTTTATAATAAGATATTTGTATTTTGGCTTTTTACAGAAAACCCCCTTATTTTACCGATTTTTTCGAAATTTCACCGAAACGATTTTCAAAACGTTACAATCTTCCCCCTTAAAGAAATTCGGTCCCCGAATTTAAATTCAAACTCCCCCAAATACTAAAATATCTAAGAAAACCATCAAGTCGTCGGGGCTCCGAAATTGTAAATACATAAAACAAATCGTAGCGCAGCGCATGCGCTTGAAAAATGAGTATATAACTCAAATCAAAACTCCGTCAAGCATTCCGCAATCATCGGAGTCATGGAGAAGACATCAATGCCAAATCCAAATCAAAACCAATATGACATAACTCGAAACTATACATGTAAATATCGAATCTATATCTGTAAGTATCTGAAGGAAATGCATGCTAAAAATATATTCAGGTACTGTTCTCTGACTAGTCCTGCTCAGTACGTAAACACATAGCAATATCATAAAAACGTACTGCTCTATACGAAATCAATCCCAAAATATGCACATGAATGCTACGTGCGTCTGGTGCGCACGGAAATCAAAATCCATATACGTGCCATACAAGTGCACAGAAACAAGATCTAAGTGCATCGGGTGTGCACAAAGCATCTGTCGTAGACAACGTGTGTGCCTGACAGCAAAATCAGGTGCATCTGACATGCACGAAAAATCTCGATTTAGTGTATCTGGTGTGCACCAAAATCATATCTCAAAACATGCGCTCGACATGCGCGAAAATCCAAGGCCGGTGCATCTATCATGTATGAAATCATGAAATCCAATATCAAGCGCCGAACATGCGCAAAATCAAATCAGGTGCACAAGGTGCACGAAACAAATATCGAGTATCACAATCGAAATCGAAGTCCAGTGCCTCTAAGTGCACAAAAGGCGTATCACTGCACTGCAAGCATATATAAACTATACAGAGTGCAGGAACCAAATCGTGTGCGTGCATACGCACAAAATCAACTCAAATGTCTAAAACCGTAAAATCACAAACATGTGAAACCAAAGCACGAAAACGATATCAAGAGCAACACTGTGCAAAGATCGTAAATCCTCAATCATCAAAATCAAATCATACGAATAAATCACCCAAAACATCGAAATCAATAATGGCGGAATAGTACCGCTCAAGCGCATCCTCTAAGAATCTCGGGCCAACTGTCGCGGTCACTAGTGGGACGTCTCGTCGATGATCATGAACTCTGGCCTGCTGGTGTGCATAACAATGACCACTCCTGGGTCAAGGTCTTCACTGTGAATTACCAATCTCTCGGTCCATCGGCTCATCGGCCCTGTCAGGTGTGCTAATGGGGATGATTCCGTTCTGGCACTTCTCTGGTCATCTCTCGGTCAATCATCGCGACCACTCGTAAGACAGTATATCACTGGCGTCGGCCTCTGGCTCTCTGAATGTACGTGACACATCTGATCCTGGATGCAAGTATCCTTGCAGCAGTGTCCTGGAGGGAATCCTGCTCACGGTGTCTTCTATGTCTCGTCTCTGCCAACCGTCCGGAAGTCATCGTCCTTTCCTATATCTGTATCTTACTCTGGAACGACTGCATACTCATCGCGACTCCTTCTGGAAGGTAAATCCAAGTACCATGCCTCGGCATGCGCATCGCATCTCTGAGGTCGGCGGAGTGGAACGTCATCTTATCAAGATCTCGTACGCACCGCTTACTCCACTTTTCTCTAAGGTCGACCGCTTCGGACTCGTCTCGTCGTGGCTGTATGGACTGAGCTCCAACGGCTATCCTCGTATCGGGAGTCTCCCAAGAAATGCATCTCACCACCTAGCATCCGAATTAAGTCGAGCCATCCAATCGAGTCGTCAAAACCTCATAATCCCCCAAGAGCTCAACATCTTGGGTACAGTATAATAGTATCGAGTACATACCACAGCATCGGTGGTCCAGCCGTAGAAGGGCAAACCCAAGCCTCACTAATGGCGCCGTAGAACTGCCGCAAACCCGAAGGTTCAAAGGCTTTCACACGGTCATTATGTCGAGTTAGGGTTTCATTCTTCTAGAGGGACCATAGAATTGCCTGCATGTCTTTCCGACTACTTTAAACTTGGAATAATAGGTTTCTGACATTCGATCGTCTCTGTCGACTCCCAACGTCTCCACGTGAAATCTTCTCTAGCTGGAATCAATCTATCAGATGACCTCGCATCGGGGTAAGCGAACGAACCACCTGTCCTAGTCATTCATCATCGGGTGACTAGCGACCTTCTATCATCTATTCGTACAACTCGCCCCGCAATAGCTCCAACATATGGGGCGATATCTCGTCGCTCGCAGCAACAACTGGCTCGCTCGTCTGCATGCTGAACAGTGCCTCAATCATCAGGAGTAAGCAACACACCAACGGTCATCAAAATCTGGATGGCCTCTATCATTGGCTCAATTCTCTAGTGTCGATCAGCGCCTCCGAGTAACCTCATAAAGGCGATCCGCCAAACACTCGTGGCGCGGAAACACAGTAAAAAGATACATCTCTGCAATCGTGTGTCGCCGGAATTTCGCCCTGGGTCAGTCCTCGTTCGTGACGAGCTTGTGCTGACCGCAACTCTAGCCGTAGCTCTCCCTGCCGTAACCGTAGCAGCAAAACCAAACTGGTACCGATGAGGCTAGATCAGGAAGGAATATAATACAGAACAAGGAAATGTATATCCTAAGGCTTCATAAGTGGAGTGGCGTGTCGTAAATATGCCGCGGAACATATCAACGGTACGTCACTCTACTTTAATCACCTATTCCATCAACCAAGGGTCATCCTACGCTCCGAAGGTTAAAACCTAACGCTCTGATACCAACTTTGTCACGACCCGAAAGTACGGAACATGACCGGCACTTAAACTACGAACGTCTCGAGGCGTACGTAATCTAAGTAAACCGAAAACCCAGAAATCCAAACCAAGAAAAGTAGTAGAGTGCAGGAAAAACCAACTTAAAGCAAGTTGTTTCAATAGCATAAGCCGAATTATGCGGTTTTTTAAAAACATCAAAAATTTACGGAAAATTTCGGCAGAGTCTCCATTGTAAATACTGGCCCCCCAAACGGGATACAACATGAATAGTATACGAAATCAAGAAAAAGGCATCCCCAAGCGGGAGCTAGCTCTTCGTCAATCGACGGTCACAACCACACAAGCAATATAATATACAACGCCAACGGCGAGGATCAAAAACTCAAAACCACAAGAAATAGAACGCGCGACTCTAAGGTCGAAAGAAAAACATCACTGGTCTCTAACTCAATAAATACATGTTTGGTTGATGGAACTTCTAGATACAACTGAATAGTAATATACAAGATATAATGATGGGTAAGATACAAATAACCCACCTACTAGCAAGCCACCCGGGAAAGGAAACTATGCCCGCAAAGCCGTAAAGAAACCTGTACGGCAAACCTGCAAGAAATTGGGACACAACGGGGGTGAGTTGCCAACAAGTGATTAGAAAAACATCTACGCACAGAAATCGCATAAATAACGCAATCCTAGGTCAATGATCATAATATATCCTCAAAAATGTATATAACATGCAGCCTATAACAATGGCTAGGGTAAATATCTAACCCGAGTGTAAACTCATGTGCCCGTGTCAGTGCCTCAGGTAGCAATATATCATATGAATGAGGTATGCATGCATGAAAACAGAATACATGTAAATGAAGAAACTGTTTTCATAAATTAGTGAGATTTCCTTCGTATTTTTAAACTGAGGTATCATAAATGAAATCAGTATCAACAGTGTCTAGCATCGACACAAAACATAAATCTCACTGTCTCGAAATATCAATGTCTCAATCTCAATATCTAGGGCGCCGTCAGTCCAGACCGGCCCCTACCATCCATCTCAAGACCACGACGGTATCCTCCGGATATCCGACGCGTCGGGTAATATCACCGGTAGGTAGTGCTCCCCAGCCAGGCTCAACGTCAACAGCACATTCCTCTTGCCCCGGGGTACCATACCGGGCCCACCATGTACCCGAAACGGTTCCTCCACTCCTCGAATCGGGTCTCGAAATCCATCAGCAAACTCATGGTGGACGACTCATACATCATGGGAAAACCGCACTTTTTATTTTAAAAAAGGAGAAAAGGTTTATTTATGTTTTTTTTTGCGGTTTTCCTCCAAATCCAAGAAATCTCATGAAATCCGAATCCAAGTCATCAATAGCATGTAAACAGTAAATATAGGCATGAGAATCCATGAATGCGACACAACAGTGAATAATAACATGCATGAAGTAGTAGGCAATAACTACAATGTCTAACTAGCATATAAGGCAAGTACACTAATATCATGTCTAAACTATTAGCTAACAACCTATGTCAAATGAAATAGTATTTTCTAAAGTGTTCGTGACATGTTAATTACCGATGAAGATGTGTGTGAGCCGGCAAGTAAGTGTACGTGGTACATACGCGTCATCGGTAATGGTGCTGGTGTCCTAACAGCATGATATTAATAATGCAATAAGAAATTATAATATAAGTATGCGATGCGGAGCGAACAGTAAAAATGAGCGGGAGCTGAATACTAGACGCAACTATAACTAATCTGTAATAATCTAATATAAGTCCTACAAATGGTGCCTTTTGAAATAACACGAATCATGGGGTTTTGAAAATAGGGGCTACGGTGTTTTTATGAAAAGATACGTCTTTTGAAATATCCGTAGGATCCCTTGGGCTGTCTTCTAAAATACCCACGATTCGTTAGTTTTTCAAATAGGTAAGAAGTCTAATCTAATCTAACAACTACACTAAACTATACGGCTGAACTAACAAGCTGAACTACAGGTAAGGAAACCGCCTATCATCTGAGTCGATACATATACGTACCTGTATATGTATAGTCGGTGATCCCGCCTCAATAATATCATATCCGATACCATATCTATAATCAGGCATCCCAAGTCAAGAGTGCGGATCAATCATCAATATAGCTCGTACGTAAATCCGTCGTACGGCATCCCAAATCTGGGTACGGGTCAATATCATATTCATCACACTATTCATTCGGTATCCTCTTTATCAAAGATCATAGTCTAGGGTACTGACCTATGTCTAGTACAATACTAATATCATCAATATGGTCATGATCTGGCTACTGATCGATAGTCTCGTACAAACTGATATCATCAGCACATCATCAACAAGGGGTATACATCGCCCAATACGGCCTAATATCAATATCCTAGCATATCATGTCTCATATCACGATCATATATCGACCATTTTATTTATAACACTATTCACCTGTATCGCCGCCCCAAGATCCGCTATGACACCAGGACGTACCTCAAGTACGAATCCTGCTATATCACCAATATCACAACCTCAACACAAATCTCATCGACTCATCTCAATCCCAAGTATCATCCTCAGATCCGTATGTGAACACATAGTCCCATACCCATGTGAACACATAACTATAAAGAATCCCATGAGCACATATAAATATGAATGTATGCAAGTATGTATGTGTGTATGTGTAGTGCAACACTACCCTAGGGTTCGCAACAATAAAGTAATCCAACACACCAATATCCATCCTAACATCGTTATTAATCCCAAAATATACAATAATTGTTGGTGTGTATACGCATCCGTATACACCACTACGGACTGCGGGGGTGCTATACGCCATCCACCCGACTTCTCCCCGTAGATATAAATCTACTCACCTGGTCCTCACTTGCCGGTGCCGACGCCGCCACACGCTTGCATGTCGCCTCGAAGTCCACATGGGGTACCTACATATCATAACGCACCGTATCGCATTAAAACTAAATTCGAAATCGAAACGGCATACGAAAATCAAATTGGCACGCGTATCACGCATAGGTCCAAACCTATCGCCTACGCATGCAAGAATAGTCAAACCAACCCTCGATGTCGATGTACAAACGTCAAACCATCGAGAAAATCCAATCACACTCATTTGCACATTCACGAACACTAATTTTAATATAAACTAGGTTAAAACTCACAAAAACCCCAATTTCACTTAAAAAGTCATTTTTCCGAAAATCTAGCAAGCACAATTCGCCGTTTTTGTACAAAACATGACGTTTAAATGAATGTAGTTGCCAATATACTTATTAAATATCTTAAATAAGTCATAGAAACAATTTCCGGAATTTAATCTCATTAAATTCCAAAAACCCTAATATTCTAGTTTACAAAATACCCTTTTTAACAATTTCATAGTCAAAAATGCACAAACTACAATTTAGGTTGGATTTCCATGCTCTAAAGCATTAAACTACACTCAATAAAGTTAATAATACGATAAAAACCCTAACCATATTTTTAATCTCCTAAATTTGCATAATTTCCAAAATCCTAGTTTGCAAAAATATCAATTTTAACAATTTTTAATGTAAAATTCACAATTTTACGATTAAACTTGGTTTTGCATATTTTAAATGGTTAAACCACTCATGGAAACCTTAATGATGTGCTAAAAATCCTAACTAGATTTCAATCCCACATTTTTTTTTAATTTCCAAAACCTAGTTAGCAATTTAGCATAATTATCACCATTTTTAAACTAACAAATTAGCAACTAATAACCAAATTAGATTTTGCATTCAATTACATGTTAATCCCCTCATTACAATCATAAGCTAATGATAAAGAACCTAATTTAATTCAAACCCTAGCTTCAATTCAAAATCCCCACTTGAAATTCCAAACATTCAATTAAACCCACAATTTAACACCTAATTAGACTACATTGAAGTAATTAATCAAAAATTACATTATGGTTTAGGATTTATACCTCAACATGATTGAGATCTAGCATGCTAACATAGCCTCCAAATTGAATTCTAAATCCCTAGATCCATGCAATGGTAGCCAAGGAAAAATGGGTAGGAGGTGGATTTTGATTTGGATTTTTGCTTGATTTTTGACAATTTTTTTCTTGAGGATTTTTTTGGAGAAGAGAAGAAATGAGGGAAAGTGAGGGGAGGGGCTGAACAAATCAGCAGTGGTCGGCTAGAGAGGAGGGGGGAGAGGTGAGAGAGTATGGGTGTTGGTTTGAAAGTCAAAAATAAAGTCAAAAGCCCATTCTTATGCATGTATATTATTCTTTCTTTTCTTTTCTTTTGTTTTCTTCTCTTTTCTTTTTGAAGTGGGGAAAAGAGTGGGAGTGGGGCAGCAAGGGTTCAGCCATCATGATGGGGAAATGGGGGTTTGGGTGTGTTTACGGGTGTGGGGTGATGAAAAATGATAAATACAATACCCCAAACATCCATTTACGCTAAAAAAAAGCCTTTTTTCTTCAATAATTTCTAAACCGTTTTGGCAAATAATTTCGTTCCAAAAACCACATGATAAAATTTTATTTAATGTTTTATGATGCACAAAATTTGTTTCAACTCATTCCAATTTGTAATTTTCCCTAATTAAATGTATTAGTGACGGCTTAAAATAATAATAAAATAATATTTTTTTCAGAAAATTTAAAATTTCACCAGCGGCTCAATAAACACCAAATAATAGCAATTACATAGCTAGAATATGTATATTTAATTTTTATAATAAGATATTTGTATTTTGGTTTTTTACAGAAAACCCCCTTATTTTACCGATTTTTTCGAAATTTCACCGAAACGATTTTCAAAACGTTACAGATATGTTGATTATAGTCAAGGTCATAAGTTACTAGGGGTAAAAACCATATCGGAAGTTTCAAGAGTTGAAATTTGCAATGAGATGGCATACCTACTATATGATAGTAGGATCCCGATCCTACCGTGAGCAAAATTTGCTCCCATAAGAGTTTTGCACTTTACAATTAGCTAACTCATTAGGTGTCTAGAAAGGTGTCAACGGGGGTACGCCTCTGGGAAAATGAGGTTTATTTTAATTAGGTCCGTGCGAAAGCACGGGGAACCTCCTTCGGAAGTACCGGCACTGGCCTGGCTGAACGGTTAGTAAAGTTGTAGAATGTAATTAATCCTGGCTAAATTTTCTTTTTAAGATTTGAAGGAAAATTTGATAAAAATAGTGGGAGATATCGATTAGATAAGATAATAACTAATCTAATCTTTGCAAGAGCTTTCGCTGAGTGTATTCTTTTCTCTCTCTTAATGGCAGATAACTATGACTGGACTTAAGCTACTATTAGAGAAAAATAAGCTAAATGGGCCAAACTATAAAGACTGGTTGAGGAACATTAACATTGCTCTCACATATGGTTAAGTATCATATGTACTCACTGCCTTAGCCCCGCCCAGCCTAGGCCCTGAATCTTCTGTTGCGGATCGGGAGATCCGCAAAACGTGGGATATTGACTGTGCTACTGCCAAATGCATCGTGCTTGCATCGATGGACAATACACATCAAAAGCAGCATGAGGAGATGGATGTTCAATCCATCTTTCTCCATACAAAAGATATGTATGGGGAGCAACCTTGTATCCTATGATACGAAGCGTCTCGAAAGCTGCTTCAAATGCGGATGGCTCCTGGTACACCAGTAGGCGATCACGTTTTGAAGATGATAGCTCTTATTGAAGAGCTTGAGGGCCTCGGATGGACAATGGAGAATGAGCAGTATATTGATATTGTTCTACAGTCTCTTCCCTCTGCCTTTGCTCCATTCATAGTGAACTTCAACATGCATAGCATGGAGAAGTCACTACCCCAACTTCTCAATATGTTGAGAAATACGGAGAGCACGCTTAAAGCGAAGTCTCCTTCTCTTCTTGTTGGACAATCTTCCTATTCCGTCCCAAAAGCCAAGGCCAAGGGAAAGAATAAAAAGAAATCCACCAAACCGAGAGGTGGAATCAAGAAGGCAAAGGGGAAAGACAAATCCAAAGCTGCGGAGTCGGGGAAAGGAGAATGTTTCTATTGCAAGAAATCGAGGCACTGGAAGCGAAACTGTACTGAGTTCCTTGATCTCAAGAAAATGAAGCATGGTGATACTTCAGCATCAGGTGTGTTCTTAACTGAAAACTGTTTTTCTATAAACTATGTTTTCTGGGTATTGGATACCGGTTCGGCTTCTCATATCTGCAATTCTGTGCAGGGCTTGAGAAATAGCAGAGTTTTGAAGACCGGTGATCGTACTCTCCGAGTTGGAAATGGTTCCAATGGACATGCAGTTTCAGTGGGAGAGTATCACCTAGGGTTGCCGTCGGGTTGTATATTGGTTTTGAACCCATGTTATTTTGTACCAAGCATGATTTTTAATATAATATCCATTTCTTTGTTAGACAATGAAGGATATCATTTTGTACTGCAGCATAATGTTATGAACATTAAACTAAATCAAGAGTTGATTAGTTCTGGTATACTTAATAACGGGATATACGTCCTAAATCAACAAACAGTTTTCAACATACAACACACAAATAAAAGGAAATTTTCAGATAATGAAGATTTTCATTGGCATTGTAGACTTGGTCATATTAATGAAACAAGACTAAACAAGCTTCATAAAGATGGATATTTAAATCCTTTTGAGTATAAATCTTATGCAACTTGTCAGTCTTGTATCAAAGGGGAAATGACCAAAACTCCATTTACTGGACACGGAGAAAGTGCTACTGAGCTCTTGGGCCTCATACATAGTGATGTTTGTGGGCCAATGTCTACAAATGCGAAAGGCGGTTTTTCTTACTTCATAACTTTTACTGATGATTTCTCGAGATTCGGTCATGTGTTTTTATAAAAGCACAAGTCTGAAGCTTTCGAGAAATTCAAAGAGTACAAACTTGAAGTAAAAAAACAAACAGGAATGAGCATCAAAATACTTCGATCAGATCGAGGTGGAGAGTATCTTAGTACAGAGTTTTCGAACTTCCTAAAAGAGAATGGGATTCTCTCTCAGCTCACTCCCCCTTACACACCACAGCACAACGGTGTGTCAGAGCGGCGGAATCGTACCCTATTAGATATGGTACGATCCATGATAAGTGATACTGAGTTACCTTTCTCCTTTTGGGGGCATGCATTGGAGACTGCAGCTTTTTTGTTGAATAAAGTTCCAACCAAGACCGTGTCTACCACTCCATATGAGATATGGTATGGGAAGAGACCATCTCTTAAACGAGTTAAGATTTGGGGTTGTCCGGCTTTTGTTAAAAAGCAGAATCCAGACAAACTCGAGACATGATAGGTCAAGTGTATATTTGTGGGATATCTGAAACATTCGTTTGGGTATCTTTTCTAACAAAAGGAAGAACAAAAGGTGTTGGTTTCTCAACATGCCACATTTTTGGAAAATGAGATTTTTCCAAATGATATTGATGGTAATGTGGTAGATCTAGAAGAGGTTCTAGAGACATAAGTTACAAATGACAACTTGGTTAGACCTGATGTTGCAACAGAACCTTATGAACCTCAGCCACTCCGTAGATCTAATATGACTTCTCGCTCACCAGAGAGATGTTAGTTATATGTATGCCCTAGAGGCCATTACTGTACATAGGATGTATATGGTAGTGGATGCTGGGACATATATAGGGAGGACTTTCTCGCTCGACATGATAGTATGCTATCTGGTTACACTTTACCTTAACGTGTATGCTGATTGTATCTCTGTTACATGTTGGTAAAGCCCTTAGGAAGTGTGCTTGACTACCTGGACTATGATGCGGATCATACTAGTGGGGACATGGTAGTCCGTAAGTACATCCTTCAAAGTCCCTAGTCGTGGGTGTATCGAGACGGGGCATCGATATACCAGTGTAGACTAGCGTGTACCTTCTCGACCCATACAGATGGGCGATGGATGATCCCATATCCATCGGTGTTTGACATCAGAGATGATATACGGATGCTCAGTAGAGACTGGGTACACTGGACGGACTCGCCGAGAACTCCCAGATAGTATTATACCTCACGTCAGATGGCAGTTCTCTGGTGACACTGGTACAGAGTAGTCTGTTGACCCGAGATCGTCATAGAGTCTTGTGTGGTTCCCACTGTGCTTTGATTTCCATCTTACCACGTCCAAGAGGGCGTACAAAACGGTGGTTTTTGGGTACAGTCCCGAGTCACATGGAGGCAATGAGCGATAGGAGGGGATTCGTCTCTCCCGGTATAGGGGGTTGATGTTGCGCTGTGTTCGATTGGCTATAACAGGAAATCCCTGGCCAGGGTTGCTGAGATTTACTGGTAAGTGTTACCAGTAGTTTCTCGAACAGTTATAGACCTCATATCGACACGACTTATCGAGCAATTGGGGTCTGACGTTTACCACCCCTAGGCGAGATATGCGACATATCAGACGATCAGACCGTACTGTACGGTAGTGTTACTGGTCGGATTCACTGGAGTGTGAGCGGGCTTGCTCGTCGATCTTCAGATCGCTCAATACCCGGGTGGCCGTTACGTTTAGCAGACCGCTTGCTTGTGGGTGTTTGATATGATCATCACCTGCTGCCGGCGTATTGACGAGTCTTTAGAGTCCTACACAGAGGTTTCCTGGCTCAAGCGAAACGAAATAGGAGCGCATATGAGATATGTGCGGGACCGAGAATAATACGAGTATGTGATACTGTATTCGATTCTCGCGATGTGACATTGATCGGTTATATGCGATATAGCCGGATTATCGGATCAAGTGTTGATTCGATAAGATGTTACAGATGATACCAGTCGGTTATGTATGACATGACCGGATCATTGAATCAAGTGTGGATTTAATGATTTAATGCATAATTATATATATTTGATATATTACTTTGCATTAACTAGTATCGGTTCACTTTAGATGGATTTTCTCACTTGGATTGTGCACATTGTATATGTGATATACATTTGTACATTTGATTGTATCATGTTTGATGATACATGATAGTTTGGTGTATGAATTAAACCATGGTTGGTCAATGGTTAGGGTTTCTTTTGCTTCATTTATTCATTTATTTATCCATTTTGTTTATTTTAGCAAAAGAAAATAATGAAGAGATAATGGTGGCTTTCTTTGTTTGTTTATGAATCTTCATGAAGGTTTGACCTAAGCAACCATTTTGTCTTCATGTCTTAACCCAACCATTCACTAACCCTTGTTAATTCTCTACACCTAACTATGGTTTGTTATGATAAGAATGGATAATTCTTTTCTTTTTGAATTATCTTATCTTATCATTTTCTTCTTCTTCTTCATCTTCTTCACATGAAGAAAGTTCACTTCATCAATGGTGATTGATGAAAACAAGTGAGAAATCCAATTCTAAAGTCTACCCACTTCCTATTTCTTCATCCTCTACCTCTTGCCAAGTAGTAGAGTGTGTTCTCTTCACAAGTTTTTGGACTTGGTGAAGTCGGAGCTTGATTTAGCGATGCCTCGACGTAGATCATCGTCGGCATGGACATCGACGACCTAGCTTGCCCATTCTCCGACGAAGCCGACGCTAGAGCCCGGATTTGATTTGGACAGCGGAGAGGACCTCGTTGCGGAGCTATGGAGGTGGAGCACCGGATCTACAAAGGTTGTATTTCCGTATTCCCTTAGTTAAGTGTTAACTAGTTAGCTTTTTCGCCTAGAAATCTAGCAAACGATCCGTAGTCGGGTCTCTCGGCACCCGTAAAATTTTAATATGGCATGTTCGATGCCTTGTGAGACCTCATGAGGATGCCTAGGAACCCTACAGTGGTATCAGAGCCAGGCTAGAGCCTTAGGCGAAGTCTAGACAGATTTTGAAGTCCGAACGACCCAAAACCGAAACCCAAATTATGCTCTCTGTACTTTTTTGAAAACAGTGGATTTTTCCATATTAAAAATTTCCAAAAAATTCAGCAGGGAATTAAATGAGAAACTGTGAAGCACGTGATTGTAATTCGACAACAGAGGCGCGGAACCGCGGCCCCCACCATAGGATGCGCGGCGGTTCCGTGGCCACTGTATTGAATTACAGCACGTGTCTTCCACAGTAACTCATGTCCTGTAGTGCTGAGTCTTCTGGGAATTTTTAATATTTTTTCAAGAGTTGAATTTTCTGGAGTTGATTTGGGGATTCGGTATTTCGATCGGAGTATCAAATTTTGTCTATGTGGCTTTCCGGATAAATTCTTGAAAATGTTAAAAAGTTCGACCGGATATAAATACCCAATTTTTCCCCTGTCGGGAAATTTCCAAGTGTTGGATTTTTCCGTAGTTTGACGACGTTCTAAGTAGTGCAAGTAACGCGATGGACCCTCTAGAAGACAACAAACCTTAACTCGATTATGTGACCGTCTTGAACTACCCTTTGAACCTTCGGGTTTGGGGAGTACGGCGTGCTACATGTGAGGCGTTGGCTTGACCCTTCTACGGCTGGACCGTTGGTACTGAGGCACGAACGGAATGTTGTTAGACTTATTTCATGTGTTGATCTGTATCGGGAAAACTTGGGTGTTCGATTGTTCGATCGGAAAGTTTAACATTTTCTGTTTATCTGGAATGGGATACAATAATTGGAATTCACAAGATGTTATGAGATAACGGAATGAATATTATAAACATAGCAGTTTAGTCTCCCTTGATCGGTTGCCACGGAATTTTGATGTGATCAAAAGTCCATCGCAATCACGTAGCGTACGCGGATACTCGCCGATAAACTTAATAGACAGCCTCACTCCATAGCCCCGACCAAGTGACTGTAGGAGAACCCCGTCGCCGAAAGCATCCGTTCGGGTGCTCGCGGCAGCGGTGTTCCGCCTTGGTGCACTTCGTCGACGGTATCAGGGGTGCGGCCGTCTACTGAAGTTTGCGACGAGCATTCGATCAAGATGTCGGGAATCTTGTTGAATTGCCCGACTTGATATTGAAAAGTGTTTTCGATAATGAGACTAAAATGCGGGGTTTATAATTGTTATGCATGCGATGTCTAAGTAATTCATTTGGTCAGGCATGCGATGTCTGAGGTGGTTGCGGATTCCAACTGTTGTAGTTTTACACTTTCTTTTCTGTGACCGTAAGTGTAATATGTGATATCGCCGGTTTCGTTGCTATATGTCAACGACAATTGGGATGGACATATTTACTTACGTTGATGACATGTGATGTTATGTGTTGCTGGATATGTTATATTGGATCGTCGTGTTTGAATAGCCGGGGGTTTTTATGTGAGATGAGTGTTTTTCATTTTCATTCATGTAAAAACTTGTATGTAATATTCTTTTATTGGGGCACTTCCAGGTAGCGGAAGATGTCACCTTTTGTATATTATTTACTTTTCGCACTAGGATAGACCCAAGGAGGAGGGCACAAGTAACCGGGTTCTGGAGTCCAGTGGGAGACCAACTCGAGGAGTCGAGTCCGGGTCTCCTAACTCTAGAATTGGTAGGGTTGCTTGCCGCTCTCGTAGGGGTCTAGGGGTGTGGGTTTGGCTATTCATCACGACCGTGGAATCCGTGTTTTATACTGGCTCGTATTGAAAACACGGACGTCCTAGTATATCCAATATTTCATATGTTTCTTCTGCTGCGATATCTGTGATGTGATCATGTGATGTTCTGTGATAGATACAGTATATATTATATATGATATATTATATAGACGTTACTTATGTTTTACACCCGCGCTAGCCCTGCCCCGCTCTGCCGTTAGTTACCTAACCTAACGGTGCACGAGGGGACATCGAGGCGAATGCGGATGGCATAAGTGTACGTCGTATTTATCTGTGATGTTTAGGTACTTTTATGATGGGACTTCATTAATGTGATTAATGAAATAAAAAGAAACCTAAGATGTTGTAGAATCGAATTTCAAAATAAAACAGGTAGCTACAGTTCTTGCTTTGCATAGCGGTATATGTGATATATCCTGCACCTTATTCGATGAGGAAAGGACCGAGATCCCTTCACCGGGAGTGACTCCTTTAGTAATAACTGGCAGATGCTACACATTCGGTTTGTCTTTTGATTGCTTTTAAGTGTTTTTGCTTTGCACAGTGATATATATGATATATCCCGCACCTCATTCGACGAGGAAAGGACCGACGATCCCTTCACCGGGAGTGACTCCTTTAGCAAAACTAGAAAAGCCTCAAAAACACTCCATTTCAAAATTCATTCGATCCTACAACGATATCAAGTTCATTACGCAATAGGTTTTCAGAAAAACCTGTCGTAGCCCTCCGTCATTTCAGATACGTACTAGTTAGTATTCGTGCTGCGGTTGTTTGGCCTCCGTCAAGGCGTAGTGTACGGTAGCTAACTAGTGCTTATCTGCTAGCATATGATGCGATTGGATTAGGGTATTCGTACGGCGTTGTTTGGCCTCCGTCAAGGGTCGTGCGGGTGGGTTTAATTCAATCAGGAAATGACGGGTTGAACTTGACTAGCGGACTATGGGTTGTTTGGCCTCCGTCAAGGTCATAGCGAGCTAGGGGCAAAATATTATCGGGAATTTCAAGTGTTGAAATTTGCAATGAGATTGCATACCTTCTATGAGATAGTTGGATCCTGATACCCGCTGCGAGTAAGTGTTACTCCTGGGAGAGTTTTATACATTACAATTAGCCGATCAAGTAGGTGTCTAGAAAGGTGTCAACGGGGTTACGCCTCTGGGAAAACGAGGTTTACATTAATTAGGTTCGTGCGAAAGCACGGGGGACCTCCCTCAAAGTACCGACACTGGCCTGGCTGAAAGATTGGCGAACTTGTAGTGTGTAATTAATCCCGGCTAGTCTTTCCTTTTAGGGTTTGAAGGAAGATTTGATAAAAAGCAGTGGGAGCCATCCTGATTAGATAAAATAATAACCAATCTATTCTTGCAGAGCGCACGCTGAGTGTTTTCTTCTCTCTCTCTCCAGGTAGCGACCATATCACACCTTAATCAAGATAATAAAACGGATTATTGACCGAACCCGCTTGTTATACTGAGCTGGGGAACGTTGGTCCCGCTCCAACTTATAATTGTTATAAGACAGAGCAGGAAATAGAGGATTACCAGAATTCCCGTGCCGCCCAAACGAAGAGAGTGCATATGATGCATCATCTTCGGGTGTGTTCATTATACAGAACTGTTTCTCAGTATCATTTACGTCCTGGGTATGTGATACCAGATCAGGATCCCAGATATGTAATATGTTACATAGGGCTACAGAAAGGTAGAGAACTGAGAACGGGTGATAAGTTTCATGAGGCAGAAAACGGGGCAAGTGTTGCAGCCAAGTCTGTTGGTCACTGTCACCCTGTATTACGAATACATTGATTCTGAACGAATGTTATTAGATACCGAACCTGATATACAAAATCATATCTGTCTCTTTATTAGTAAAGAAACGATAAAATTTTGTATTGTTGGATAATGTTTTGAACATTTCCTATATCAAAAGTTGATCGGTTCAGGCACGTTATCTAAAAGCATTAATGTTCTAAATCAAACTACAGTTCTTAGTATACGGATCACACACAAGAGGAAGAGTTCAGAAATGAACGAATTCTTCTTGAGGCATTGTAGACTAGGTCATATCAATGCGACCCGACTGGCTGAAGTTACATTTAGATGCATATTTAAATTAGTTTGAATTTACATCTTGTGAAACTCTCCAGTCATGTCACAAAGATAAGATGACCATAGCTCCGTTTACTGGAAACAGAGAAAGAGTTAGTGAACTCTTGGGATGATACATGTTGATGTATGTAGGTCCCCTGTCTACAAATGCCAGGACTGGTTCTTTATACTTCATTACATTCTCTGATAATCTCTTTAGATTCAGACATATGTTCCTGTTGAAACACAAGTCCGAACCTTTTGAGATATTCACAGAATATAAGTTAGAAGTAGAGAACCAAAATACGGGTATAAGTATTATGTCCTATGATGAGATCAAGGAGGAGAATACTTGAGCACGGAAATACTGGACCATTCTAAAGGAGAATGAGATTCTCTCTCAGCATTACTCCTCTGTATACACCATAGCACGATGGTATATCGGGGCGGAGCAGATACACCCTATTTGATATGGTGTGCTCTATGATGAGTAATACTGAGTTACCTTTTTCCTTTTGGGTGTTATGCACTTGAGAAGTTGCATACCTATTGAATAGGGTTCGAATCAAATCAATGCCTACCACTTCATATGTGATATGGAAAGGGAAGAGCCCATGTCTTAAGTTAGTTAAGATTTGGGGTTGTCCGGCCTATGTCTAAAAGCAAAATCCGGACAAACTCGAGGCAAGGTTAGTTATGTAGAACTGGAAAGGTTCCAGCTATACAAACTACAGCAGATGATTTGATAGAACCAAGGGATTCAGTAGATACCAACGAACCTCAGCCTCTCCGCCGATCTAGTAGGGTTCCTCACCCACCTGAGAGATACTTCGGTTTCTCTATGACAGTGGGAGCGAGGATTGCATCATGAGATGATGACCCAACTAGCTTCGAGCTGGCCATCGAGAGTAAGACTCTGTAAGAATGGCTGGATGTTTAGTGATCTGAGATGGAATCCTTATACACCAACAAAGTATGGACTTTGGTTGCTATATCCGAAGGGTTAAATCCCCATCAGGAGCAAGTATATCTTGAAAAGATTACTTGGTGTACATGGAAAAGTTCAGACTTTCAAAGCTAGAATTGTTAAAGGTTTTCGTCATCGACCAGGCGTGGATAATGATGAAACCTTTTCCAGTAGCTATGCTTAAGTCCATCCAGATCCTACTTGTTACGGCTACATACCTTGACTGCGATATCTGGTGGTTGGGTGTCTTGACTGCTTTTCTAAATGATGATTTAGAAGAGAATGTCTGTAAGTACACAGCCAGAGGGCTTCGTAAACAGTGGGAGCAGCGGAAACGTGTGCAAGATGCTTTATTTGATAAAGCAGGCATCGCGGAGTTGGAACATCTTTTTTGATGAATTAGTCAAAGAGTTTGACATCATCAAAATGGTAGATGAACCTTGTATAAACAAAAAGGTAGTAGGGAGTATGGTGGTGATCCTCGTAGAGTACGTGGATGACATACTCTTGATAGGGAAAGAGTTTCCTATGCTACGCTCGATCAATCTCCGATTATCACAATGATTCTCCATTTAGGATCAAAGTGATACCTCCTAAATCCTGGATTTTGGATCTATGAGATAGATCTAAATGGATGTTGGGATTCTCACTAGTTGTAGTGAGATAGTATCAATTGATCCTGGGGAGAATCACTGGAAGGGTTCCAGGGTGATAAAGACGACTGAATGTCAGTCGCAGGCATTGTCTTTACCCTCAGTAAAGGGACGGTATGGTGGAAGAGTTCCAAGCTAGATACCGTGACATACTAGACGATAAAGGCACGATACATCGCTATTTAAGATGCTACCAAAGAGGCTGTTTGGGTGTATATTGGTTCATGAGATGAACTATGTTCCTCCCATTGTGTGACAATGGAGTTGTGGCTTATGCCAAGGAACGCCCGTCCCATCAGTGATCCAGACATATTCTAAGGCAGTATCACTTGATCATGGAGATGGTTGATCTCCAGGGTGATCGAGGTTAGGAGAGTAGACTCAGAGGACAACACAGCGGATCCACTCACAAAGGCCTGTTCCCAGAGAGAGACTTTTATGGGATGGTTGAGTATGAGATACTACAACCACTGCTACAGATGGCCCTAGTGCAAGTGGGAGATTGTTAGTTATATGTATGCCCTAGAGGCCATTACTGTACATAGGATGTATATGGTAGTGGATGCTGGGACATATATAGGGAGGACTTTCTCGCTCGACATGATAGTATGCTATCTGGTTACACTTTACCTTAACGTGTATGCTGATTGTCTCTCTGTTACATGTTGGTAAAGCCCTTAGGAAGTGTGCTTGACTACCTGGACTATGATGCGGATCATACTAGTGGGGACATGGTAGTCCGTAAGTACATCCTTCAAAGTCCCTAGTCGTGGGTGTATCGAGATGGGGCATCGATATACCAGTGTAGACTAGCGTGTACCTTCTCGACCCATACAGATGGGCGATGGATGATCCCATATCCATCGGTGTTTGACATCAGAGATGATATACGGGTGCTCAGTAGAGACTGGGTACACTGGACGGACTCGCCGAGAACTCCCAGATGGTATTATACCTCACGTCAGATGGCAGTTCTCTGGTGACACTGGTACAGAGTAGTCTGTTGACCCGAGATCGTCATAGAGTCTTGTGTGGTTCCCACTGTGCTTTGATTTCCATCTTACCACGTCCAAGAGGGCGTACAAAACGGTGGTTTTTGGGTACAGTCCCGAGTCACATGGAGGCAATGAGCGATAGGAGGGGATTCGTCTCTCCCGGTATAGGGGGTTGATGTTGCGCTGTGTTCGATTGGCTATAACAGGAAATCCCTGGCCAGGGTTGCTGAGATTTACTGGTAAGTGTTACCAGTAGTTTCTCGAACAGTTATAGACCTCATATCGACACGACTTATCGAGCTATTGGGGTCTGACGTTTACCACCCCTAGGCGAGATATGCGACATATCAGACGATCAGACCGTACTGTACGGTAGTGTTACTGGTCGGATTCACTGGAGTGTGAGCGGGCTTGCTCGTCGATCGTCAGATCGCTCAATACCCGGGTGGCCATTACGTTTAGCAGACCGCTTGCGGCTTGTGGGTGTTTGATATGATCATCACCTGCTGCCGGCGTATTGACGAGTCTTTAGAGTCCTACACAGAGGTTTCCTGGCTCAAGCGAAACGAAATAGGAGCGCATATGAGATATGTGCGGGACCGAGAATAATACGAGTATGTGATACTGTATTCAATTCTCGCGATGTGACATTGATCGGTTATATGCGATATAGCCGGATTATCGGATCAAGTGTTGATTCGATAAGATGTTACAGATGATACCAGTCGGTTATGTATGACATGACCGGATCATTGAATCAAGTGTGGATTTAATGATTTAATGCATAATTATATATATTTGATATATTACTTTGCATTAACTAGTATCGGTTCACTTTAGATGGATTTTCTCACTTGGATTGTGCACATTGTATATGTGATATACATTTGTACATTTGATTGTATCATGTTTGATGATACATGATAGTTTGGTGTATGAATTAAACCATGGTTGGTCAATGGTTAGGGTTTCTTTTGCTTCATTTATTCATTTATTTATCCATTTTGTTTATTTTAGCAAAAGAAAATAATGAAGAGATAATGGTGGCTTTCTTTGTTTGTTTATGAATCTTCATGAAGGTTTGACCTAAGCAACCATTTTGTCTTCATGTCTTAACCCAACCATTCACTAACCCTTGTTAATTCTCTACACCTAATTATGGTTTGTTATGATAAGAATGGATAATTCTTTTCTTTTTGAATTATCTTATCTTATCATTTTCTTCTTCTTCTTCATCTTCTTCACATGAAGAAAGTTCACTTCATCAATGGTGATTGATGAAAACAAGTGAGAAATCCAATTCTAAAGTCTACCCACTTCCTATTTCTTCATCCTCTACCTCTTGCCAAGTAGTAGAGTGTGTTCTCTTCACAAGTTTTTGGACTTGGTGAAGTCGGAGCTTGATTTAGCGATGCCTCGACGTAGATCATCTTCGGCATGGACATCGACGACCTAGCTTGCCCATTCTCCGACGAAGCCGACGCTAGAGCCCGAATTTGATTTGGACAGCGGAGAGGACCTCGTTGCGGAGCTATGGAGGTGGAGCACCGGATCTACAAAGGTTGTATTTCCGTATTCCCTTAGTTAAGTGTTAACTAGTTAGCTTTTTCGCCTAGAAATCTAGCAAACGATCCGTAGTCGGGTCTCTCGGCACCCGTAAAATTTTAATATGGCATGTTCGATGCCTTGTGAGACCTCATGAGGATGCCTAGGAACCCTATAAGAGATACTACAGTTTTCTCGTTGATGGTGATGGAGAAGATTGCATCATGGATGATGATGACCCTACCAGTTTTCAGCAAGCTATCACGAGTGGTGACTCTGTGAAGTGGTTGGATGCCATGAGATCCGAAATGGAGTATATGTACACCAACAAAGTATGAACTTTGGATGTTGTACCCTCTGGGGTAAAACCCGTAAGGTGCAAATGGATCTTTAAGAGAAAGATCGGTGTAGATGGGCAGGTGGAGACCTATAAGGCAATGCTTATGGCGAAAGGATTTCGACAAAGACTAGGACAAGACTATGATGAAACCTTTTCTCCTGTAGCCATGCTTAAATCCATTTGGATCCTATTTTCTATTGCTGCTCACTAAGACTATGAAATCTGGCAGATGGACGTTAAAACTGCTTTTCTAAATGGTGCTTTAGAAGAATGCGTTTATATGGATCAGCCAGAGGGCTTCATTGATAGTGGGAGCAGAGGGAAAGCATGTAGGTTGCTTAAATCCATTTTTGGATTAAAGCAGGCATCACGGAGTTGGAACATCTGTTTTGATAATGTTATCAACGAGTTTGATTTCGTCAAAAATCCAGATGAATCTTGTGTTTATAAGAAGATTTTAGGAAGTACTGTCATATTCCTCGTATTGTACGTGGATGACATTCTTCTGATAGGAAACGATGTTCCTATGCTACAATCGGTCAAACTATTCTTATCACAAAGGTTCTCCATGAAGGACCTGGGTGATGCCTCGTACATATTGGGCAAGATCTATAGGGATAGATTTTAACGGTTACCGGGATTGTCCCAAACCAGGTACATTAACACCATCCTAAAGAGCTTTAGTATGGAAGACTCCAAGCGGAGTGCTTTACTCGCTAGTCATGGAGTCACTCTCTCCAAGGACTTTTGCCCAAAGACTAATGAAGAGAGAGCACGCATGAGCATTATACCCTACACTTCTGCTGTAGGATCTATAAGAGCATTATACCCTACGCTTCTGCTGTAAGATCTATAATGTATGCGATGTTATGTACATGCCCTGATGTAGCTTATGCACTGGGTGTAGTAAGCAAGTATCCATCTAACCCAGGGGAGAATCACTGGACAGCTATGAAGAACATTCTTAAGTACTTGCGAAGGACTAAAGAAATGTTCTTGGTGTATGGTAATGGGGATCTCCAAATGGAGGCCTTTACCGATTCGATCTTCCAGAGTGATAAGGATGATAGCAAATCTATCTCAGGGTTTGTCTTTACCCTCAATGGAGGGGCGGTGTGTTGGAAGAGTTCCAAACAGGACACCGTTGCAGACTCCACGATGGAAGCTGAGTTTATTGCTGTAAATGATGCTGCCAAGGAAGCCGTCTGGATGAGGAAGTTCATCTCGGAGCTAGGAGTAGTACCGACAATTATTGATCCAATACCCTTCTATTGTGATAATAATAGGGCTATGGCGTTGGCCAAAGAGCCCAAGCCCCATCAGCGATCCAGACACATCCTCAGGCGATATCATCTGACCGGGAGATAGTTGATCGCCGCGAGATCGAGATTCGGAGAGTAGATACAAAAGACCGCGGGTCCACTCACCAAGGCCCTTCCTCTGCCGCAGCATAAGCGACTTTATGAGATGTTGGGTATGACATACGCCAATAATTGGCCTTAGTGCAAGTGGGAGATTGTTGGATATATGTATGCCTTAGAGGCCATTATATGATAGTGTATGTACCAGTATGTGTGTGTGTGTGTGTGTGTGTATATATATATATTCGGGGGATATTCTTTCTCGACATGATAGTATGCTATCTGGTTGTACTTTATCTTGACATGTTCATTTGATCATGCTTTCACTCATTTGGTACATGTTAATATAGCCCTTAGGATATTTTCTTGACTAATGAGATTATGATGTGGATCATACTAGTGGGACATATATAGTTTATAAGCATATCCTTAAAATGTTCGTAGTCGTGGGTGTATCGAGACGGGGCATCGATATTTCCAGAGTAGACTGGCGTATACGTTACTTGTCCTATATGATGGGCGATGGATGATCCCATATCCATTAGTGTGGGGACACCAATGACCGTATGCGGGTGCTCAGTGAGACTGGGTACACTGAACGGACTCGCCGAGAACTCCTATGCGGTATTATATCTATCGTCGGATAGCAGTTCTCAGGTGACACTGGTACAGGTTAGTCTGTAGACCCGAGATCGCCATAGAGTCTTGTGTGTCCTCCCACTGTACTTTGATCTCGACCCTGCCACGGCTCTTCTGAGTCGTGCAAACATATGGATTTTGGGTACAGTCCTGAGGCACATGGAGGCAATAAGCGATAGGAGGGGTTTCGTCTCTCCCGGTATTGGGGGTTGATGGTGTGCTATGTACGATTCGCTATAATAGGAAGTCCCGAGCCAGGGCTGCTGAGATTTACTGATAAGTGTTATCAGTAGTTTCTTGATCTGTTATGAGCCATATACCGGTATAACTTATTGGGTTAATTGGGTTGATGATACCATCCCTAGACTTGATATGCAGCACTATTGACGAAGAGACCAGACTGTACGGTAAGTGTTGCCAGTTGGCTCGACGGGAGTTTTAGCAGATTCGCTTGTATTTCTTCTGATCGCTCAATACTTGGAAGCCATTACGTACACCTTGTGCCACTGACGGTTTGTGGGAATGTGATGTGATTACTGCCTACTGCTAGCGTATTGACGAGTCTTAGAGTCCTACAAAAGAGTCTCAAGCGAAAAGATGTGGGGTGCATATGAGATATGCGCGGGAGCTCGATTAAATGCGTGTACTTGATACCGTATTTTGATCGGGCATTTACTATTGGACGGGTCGTATGTGATATGACTGGGTTATTAAATCAAGTGTTGATTTAATATTAAGTCCATTAGCTCATTTATTAAAACCTATTTCTTTATGATGCATGCATTAGTGTATGTATATGTTGATATGGATGCACACATGCAAGCATACAAGTGTCATGGTTGATGATACATTGGTGGTGGCAATGCAAGACTTACATGGTAACATATTTATATATTTTGATAATTTGAGAAAAGCAAAAAGGGAATAAAATCATGTTTAACTATTCAACTCTCTTCTCTTGAGTTGACCAAAGTGAATACCATGGTTTTATTTGCCCATGGTTTTGTAGCCCATGGTTTTATTTAACCTCAAGTCATAAAATATCTAGATATTTTGTAATCATAGTTTAGCATGACATAATTCACTTACTCTCTTGAGATTATATTGAGTTAATTTATATTATTCACTTGAGTCATGTTTAGCCATCTCCTCCTTCCTCTCTCTCCTTCAAGATCTTTAGGGTTTCAAAAGCGAGAGAAGAACTTAAAAAGAAAAGGTTTTTGAGTGAGATCCAAACCCACATCACCAATCTATACTTGTATAACCCATTAGTGTAGGTTGTTTGCTCCACTTCTTCATAGATCAAGTGAAGCTAGGAGCTTAAGCAAAGGGACTTCGTGGTGGATCATCGTGGACTTGGAAGGATTCAAGCGAACTCGTTCAAACCCTACTAGATCCAAGGAGTCACAAGAGGAGGTCTATAAATGTTGTATTACTTACCTCTTAGTGTTAGACATTACTTAGTATGTGATACTATATGTTGTTACTCTATTTTTCTAGTACGATTCATGGTTGGTATTGTTTAGCACCCCCTAATTTTTTAATATAGCATGTGTGATGCAACCCAAAACATAGGATGGTGCTAGAGAATCCCTACATAACCTTCCTATTCTACATTAGAACATATCCCAAGTCTTTCTCAGATGCATCGCTGTGAATAACCGGCCCTCTGGAACCATCTGGCACTGTAAGAATAAGAGCGGTGGTCAATCTTTACTTCAACGCTTCAAAAGCTGATGCACATTTCTCGGTCCATACGAATGGTACCTCCTTTCTTGTTAGCTTGGTCAATGGTTCAGCTATTCGAGCGAAGTTCTCCACAAACCTTATATAATATCTGGCAAGCCCAAGAAAACTTCTAATCTCCCCTACATTCTTTAGAATTGGCCAATCATGAACTGTTGCAATCTTTTCAGAGTCAACAGCAATCCCATCTTCGGATACAACATGACCCAAGAACTTCACTTCTTCGAGTCAAAACTCGCACTTGCTCATCTTAGCATATAACCTTTCTCGTCTCAACGTTTGTAGTGCGATCCTCAAGTATTCTGCATGCTCTTCTTTACTCCTTGAATAGACTAGAATATCATCAATAAACACCACTATGAACTGGTCCAGGTACGGTAAAAAGATTCGGTTCATCAAGTTCATAAATATTGCCGGTGCGTTAGTAACTCCAAATGGCATCACAAAGTACTCGTAATACCCATATCGAGTTCGGAACGCTGTCTTTGCAAATGTCTTCTGATTTCACCCGAACTTGATGATATCCGGATCGCAAATCCAATTTCGAGAATACCCTTATGCCACTGAGTTGATCGAATAATTCGCGGATGCGAGAGATTGGGTACTTGTTCTTAATAGTCACCTGATTTAATTCTCGATAATCAATGCACATCCTCCGTGTGCCATCCTTCTTGTTGACTAGAAGAACTGGAGCTTCCCATGGTGAATTACTGCTGCGAATCCAACCCTTCTCTAATAATTCAGTAACTTGCTTCTTTACTTCTTCTAGTTCCACCGGCGCCGTTGGATAATAAGCCTTTGAAATTAGCACTGCTCCAGGAATAAGATCAATTGCGAAATCCACATCTCGTTTTGGCGGTAAACCCGAGATGTCCTCGAACACATCCATAAACTCTTAAACTACTGCCGGCGCTTCCTCCTTGTCTACTTCCATCGAAAAAAGAACGACACATGTCGGCCTAGCCCTAAATTCGACTGGCCCGACATATCTGCTACCTCCTAAAAATATAAACTCCGGATATCCGGGAATCTGGAAAATCACTTTCTTTGCCCTACAATCGATGTGAGCATGGAAAGTGCCAAGAAAGTCCATTCCCAAGACAACATCATAGCCGCCAGTATCAATCACCAAGAAATCCGTGAATAACTCTCGTCCGCAAATAACAATCGAACAATCCTTACACTCACTACTAGATATAATTTTCTCATTCCCAGTGTGTATGTACAAGCAACTAGATAGGGCCGAGTGTGGAATAGAGTGTACACGAATAAACTTGGACAACATGAAGCAATGGGATGCACCTGAATCGAATAATGCCAATGCGGGAAAATTAAAAATGAGTAGGATACTTGAAACAACTTCATCTGAAGCTTTGGCCTCCTCGGCCGTTAAAGTGAAGGCCCGTGCATGATCAGGCTTCTGCGTAATCAGCTTCTGCCTATGAATCTGCTTCTGCGGTGGCTTCTCAGTATCATCTCTCAATCGTAGCTTTGAAGGGCAAGCACTGATGGTATGGTCAGCTGATCCACAAACTAAACAAAATCCAAGCCTCCTTCGACAGTCCTTCTATAGGTGTCCGGGTAGACGGCAAAAGTGAAGGTGTTTGTTGGCACCACCACTGGATTTTACTAGCATCAAGTATGCCATTTAAAAAATTTTGGGATGCTAATTAACACTAAACAAGAATCGAAACTAGATGATTAGGGTTTTTGCTTGATATCATAAAAACTATACTAAGAGAAAGGTGGCTACAACCATTGTAGACCGTGTTCTTCTCTTCTCAAGCTCCGTGTAGTAGTCCACGCGACTCCACTAGGCTCCACTTGAAGTTGGATCGAGCTTCCTTTGCGATCTTCGTGTCGAAGATGATCCATCTGAAACTCTGCTAATCCAAGCTACCTCTTCACTAAACTCTTTAGTGAAGGAAACACACTATACCAAAGCGCTAATCTAGTGTAGGATGGTGAAATAGGAGTGTTGTTTGCTCACTAGGGTTCTCACAAGCTCAAGGTTTCACAACTCATGTGACAGATTGAGCTTGGAGGCGGAGGTGAACTAAATAGAGAGAGCTAGAGAGCAAATGAGCTCAAGTAAAATGGCTAAGGTGAAAATGAACCAAGTAAAGAATGGCTTAATACCCCACATTATTGAAGCAGCCAATATCCATTAATATAGAATTATAACCATGCTTCAATAGTGTAGGATGATGAATAAAAAATTCATCAAGCCATGCTTTACACCATGCCACAAAAGTCTCCTCTTTTTTCCACCTCATTTTCTATTTTCTAAAATAGAAAATCCATGCCATGCTTCATATAATATATATATATATATATATATATCATATATATATATATATTATGAAGAATAATTAGTAAGCTAATAATATTAGTTAATATATAATTATATCAAATATAAATATATATCATATTATTAAATCAACACTTGATTTAATAATTCAGTTATATCATATATAACCGACTAATATCATTTATCTATATATCACATATAACAGATTAATATCATTTATCTGTATATCACATTATCAAATCAACACTTGATTCAATAATCCGGTTATATCACATATAACCTAACTGATATCAAATAACTGCCAGATTAGAATACGGTATCACATACTCTTCTTTAATCAGGCCCCGCACATATCAGCATATGTGCCCTACTTCGTTTCGCTTGAACTAGGAAACTTTTGTGTGGGACTCTAAAGACTCGTCAATACGCTAGCGGTAGGTAATGATCACATCAGTTACCACAAGCCGTCAGCGGTACTAGCTGGACGTAACGGCTACCTAGGTATTGAGCAATTAGAAGATCAACAAGCAAGCTTGTCTAAATTCCTATGAATCCTATAAGTAACACTTAACGTACAGTCCGGTCTCTTCGTCTGATATGTCACATATCGAGTCTGGTGGTGATATCGTCAGACCCTAATAACTTGATAAGTCAAGCCGATGTGTGGCCTATAACGGTATGAGAAACTACTGATAACACTTACCAGTAAATATCATCAACAACCCTGTCCAGGGACTTCTTGTTATAGACAATCAAGCATAGCGCAATATCAACTCCCTATACCAGAAGAGACGAAACCCCTCCTATCGCTCATTGCCTCCATGTGACTCGGGATTGTACCCAAAATCCACTTGTTTGCATAACTCCTTTGAGCCGTGTTAGGGAGGAAATAAAAGCACAGTGGGAACCACACAAGACTCTATGACGATCTCGGGTCTACAGAATAACCTGTACCAGTGTCATCAGAGAACTGCTATCTGACGATAGGTATAGTACCATTTAGGAGTTCTCGGCGAGTCCTGTTCAGTATACTGATTCTCTAATGAACACCTATGTACAATCTTTGATTTCAAACACCAATGGATATCGGATCAACCACATACAGGGTTAAGAAACGTACACATTAGTCTACTCTGGAATATCGATGCCCTGTCTCGATATTCCCTCGACTAGGAACAATTGAAGGATGTGCTTGTGGACTACCCAGGTCCCAGTAGTAAGATCCACATCATAGTCCTGGTAGTCAAGCCAGCATACTAAGGGCTTTATCAACATGAATGTGAGAGACAGTATAATAATACCAGTGAACATGTTAAGATAAAGGCAACCAAATAGCATACTATCATGTCGAGCAAGAAAGTCCTCTATATATATGTCCAAGCTTCCATTATATCATACAATAATGGCCTCTGGGGCATACATATTCCTAACAATATCCCACTTACACTAAGGCCAGTTGTTGTAGTATCTCATACCCAACATACCAAAAAGTCTCTCGAATAAAATCTGGAGGAGGGCCTTCAGGAGTGGATCCACTGTGTTATCCTTCGTGTCAACTCTCTTGACCTCGATCTCTCGACGATCTACTATCTCCCTGATCAGGTGATACCACCTAAGATTATGTCTGGATCTCTGATGGGCTCGGGGTTCCTTGGCCAAAGCCACAGCTCCATTGTTATCACAATACACAGATATTGGATGCTCAATGGATGGAACCACACAAAGTTCATCTATGAACTTCTTCATCCAGACATCCTCTTTGGCAGCATCGTTGGTAACGATGTATTCAGCCTCCATCGTCAAGTCTGCTACGGTATCTTGCTTGGAACTCTTCCAATATACCGCCCCTCCATTGAGGGTGAAGAAAAAACCCAATACCGACTTACTGTCGTCCTTATCACTCTGGAAGATCAAATCGGTGAAGGACTCCACCCGGTGTTCACCGTTACCATAAACCAAAAACATCTCTTTAGTCCTTCTCAAGTACTTAAGAATGTTATTCACAGATGTCCAGTGTTTCTCCCCTGGATCTGATTCATACCTGCTCACTACACGTAGTGAGTAAGCTACATCCGGTCTGGTACATAATATTACATACATGATAGACCCGACTGCCGAAGCATAGGGTATCCCTTGCATGTGAGCTCTCTCCAAATCAGTGTTGGGAGACATCTCTTTGGAGAGAGTGATTTCTGAACAAGCGGGTAATTATCACGCTTAAAATCTTCCATACTAAACCTCTTTAGTATGGTGTTTATGTACCTTGATTGGGATAATCCCAACATCCATCTATATCTATCTTTATAGATCTTTATCCCCAAGATGTATGAGGCATCACCTAGATCTTTCATGGAGAACTTGTGTGATAAAAAGAGCTTGACCGAGTGTAGCATAGGAACATCATTTCCTATCAAGAGTATGTCATTCACATACAATACGAGGAAGACAACCATATTCTCTACAACCTTCTAGTATATACAAGGTTCATCTACGTTTTTTATGAAGTCAAACTCTTTGATAGCTTCATCGAAACAGATGTTCCAACTCCGTGAAACCTGTTTTAATCCGTAGATTGATTTAAGCAGCTTGCATACGCTTCTGCTGCTCCCATTGTCTATGAAGCCCTCTAGCAGTGTCATGTACATGCTCTCTTCTAAATCACCATTTAGAAAAGCGGTCTTGATGTCCATCTACCAGATTTTGTAGTCATGGTATGCAGCAATGGAAAGTAGGATCCTGATGGACTTAAGCATGGCAACAGGAGAAAATGTCTCATCATAATCGACACCAGGTCATTGACGAAAACCTTTTGATTCAAGTCTAGCTTTGAAAGTCTCAACTTTTCCATCTATACCAATTTTATTCTTAAAGATCCTCTTCCTCCCGATGGGTTTTACCCCTTCAGGAGCAACTTCCAAAGTCCATACTTTGTTGGTGTACATGGATTCCATCTTGGACCGCATAGTATCCATCCATTTCACAGAGTCTCCGATTGCGATGGCCTGCTCGAAACTAGTTGGGTCATCATCTTCCATGATGTAATCCTCACTCCTATCTTTTACGAGAAAATCGTAGTATCTCTCAGGTGGGTGAGGAACCTACTAGATCCGCGGAGTGGTTGTTGTTCATCGCGGACTATTGAATCCTCCCGTTCCACCAAATCGTCAGTTATAGTTTGTGTTGCTGGAACTTCTTCCAGTTCTACCTCATTACCACTAATTTCTTTCACAAGAAATTCCTTTTCTAAAAAGGTGGCATGTTGAGAAACAAAAACTTTTTGTTCATCAGCGCGGTAGAAGATTTACCCTTGCGAATGTTTGGGATATCCTACAAACTTGCACAAAACTGACCTTGCCTTGAGCTTGTCCGAATTTTGCTTTTTAACATAGACCGGACAACCCTATATCTTAACTCGTTTAAGAGATTTTCTTTTCCCATTCCATATCTCATATGGAGTGGTAGGCATGGATTTGGTCAGAACTCAATTCAATAGGAATGCAGCTATCTTAAGTGTATAACCCCAAAAGGAAATAGGCAACTCAAAATTACTTATGATAGAGCCCACCATATCTAATAGGGTGCGATTCCTCCACTCCGAAACTCCATTGTGCTATGGTTACAGGGTTGCCTAACATGGCAGCAAGGTTTCGGGAGGCATCGTCCATGCCAAATTCAAATTTTGCTCTTCTAGCTAACCCTAACCCTAGAATCGTATACTAGAAATCGACGGAATGTAAATGCAAACACTTTGCAAGTGAAAGAGAGCAAGGAATACAACCTTTGTAGACCGATCCTTCACTTCATTAGCTCCATGTAGTAGTCCCTTCGCTGCGATCAAGAAGTCCCGGACTCTAGAGAGGCTCCGATGAAGAAACGAACATGCTTGCTTCGAAATCTTCGAGGCCGAAGATGATCTACGTCGAGGAGACACTAACCCAAACTATCTCTTCACTAATCTTGGAATTAGTGAAGCAAACACCCTATACTAAATGGCAAGAAGTAGAGGATGATGAAGTAGGAATTTTGCTCACATTAGATTTCATATTCTCACAAGTTTTCATCACAAACTCAAACCCTAGAAAACTCTTTTCTCTTTGAGCTCATGAAGAAGATGAAGAATTATCTCAAGAGAGAATGAATTATTGTTGAGGTTAAAAATGCAACCAAGGGTTAAGCATGTCATGCTTAACCCTTGTAGAGAGTTAACCATGGCCATGGGTTAAAGGGTTGGATTAAATAAATATCCTAAGCTAGACAAAAGAGTGGACAAAGTCAAAGATGCTTACAAGCTTCTACAAGCTTTCAATAAATATCAACCATGATAAAATCCATAATTTTGAATAACTTAATGATAAATATAAAACCCTAATCTTAACCCTAGCATGGTTTAACCCTCAATAACCCTAGTTGCATTTGTAACCTAGCTTGATACATTTAATATATATCACATATACATCAATGTATCCAAAGCGAGAAAAGAAATCATAAGTGAGCTAATACTAGTTAATGTAATATAATATATCAAATATATAATTATACATTAGATTATCAAATCAACTCTTGATTTAATAATCCGGCTATATCACCTATAACCGACTAATATCATATGAATCCACTTAGCAAATCAACACTTGATCCGATAACCCGGCCATATCATATATAACCGACTGATATCTCATATCGCGAGAATAGAATACGGTATCTCATATCGTATCAATCTCTGTCCCGCACATATCGCATATGTGCTCCTACTCCGTTTCGCTTGAGCTAGGAAACCCCTGTGTAGGACTCTAAAAACTCGTCAATACACCGGCAGTAGGTGATGATCATATCAAACACCCACAAGCCGCAAGCGGTCTGCTAAACGTAATGGCCACGGGGGTATTGAGCGATCAGAAGATCAACAAGCAAGGCTGCTCGTACTCCTGCGAATCCAATCAGTAACACTACCGTACAGTCTGGTCTCTTCGTCTGATATGTCGCATATCTCATCTAGGGGTGGTAAACGTCAGACCCCACTAACGCGATAAGTCGTGTCGATATGAGGCTCATAACGGGTCGAGAAACTACTGATAACACTTACCAGTATATCTCTGAAGCAGCCTTGGCCAAGGACTTCCTGTTATAGCCAATCGAGCACAACGCAACATCAACTCCCAATACCGGGAGAGACGAAATCCCTCCTATCGCTCATTGCCTCCATGTGACTCGGGACTGTACCCAAAATCCACCGTTTTGCACGTTCTCTTGAACGTGGTAAGGTGGAAATCAAAGCACAATGGGAATCACACAAGACTCTATGACGATCTCGGGTCTATAGACTAACCTGTACCAGTGTCACCAGAGAACTGCCATCTGACGTTAGGTATAATACCATCTGAGAGTTCTCGGCGAGTCCATTCAGTGTACCCAGTCTCTACTGAGCACCCGTATACTGTCTCTGATGTCAAACATCAATGGATATGGGATCATCCATCGCCCATCTACATGGGTCGAGAAGTTATACGCTAGTCTACTCTGGTATATCGATGCCCTGTCTCGATACACCTACGACTAGGAACATTTGAAGGATGTACTTAGCGACTACACTGTCCCCACTAGTATGATCTACATCACAATCCAGGTAGTCAAGTACTCATCCTAAGGGCTTTATCAACATGTAACATAGAGACAATCAGCGTACATGTTAAAGATAAAGAGCAACCAGATAGCATACTATCATGTCGAGCAAGAAAGTCCTCCATATATATGTCCAAGCATCCACTATAATATACATCGTATGTACAGTAATGACCTCTAGGGCATACACATAACTAACAGCAGTGTATACGGAGGAGTAAGCTGAGAGAGAATCCCATTCACTTTTAAGCAGTCTCTGAATTCTGTGTTCAAGTATTCTCTTCCCTGATCAGATCGAAGGATTTTAATACTTTTACCCATCTGGTTCTCAACTTCGTATTTATATTGCTTGAATTTCTCAAAAGATTCAGACTTGTGTTTCAACAGGAAAACATGTCCGAATCTTGAGAGATCATCGGTGAATGTAATAAAGTACGAGGAACCATACCTGGCATGTGTAGACATAGGACCGCATACATCACTATGTATCAGTCCCAAGAGTTCAGTAGCTCTTTCTCCGTGTCCAGTAAACGGAGTTTTTGTCATCTTTCCTTTGAGACATGACTGGCAAGTAAAGATGACAAAAACTCCGTTTACTGGACACGGAGAAAGAGCTACTGAACTCTTGGAACTGATACATAGTGATGTATGCGGTCCTATGTCTACACATGCCAGGTATGGTTCCTCGTACTTTATTACATTCACTGATGAACTCTTAGGAGTTTTTGTCATCTTTGCCAGTCATGTCTCAAAGGAAAGATGACAAAAACTCCGTTTACTGGACACGGAGAAAGAGCTACTGAACTCTTGGGACTGATACATAGTGATGTATGCGGTCCTATGTCGACACATGCCAGGTATGGTTCCTCGTACTTTATTACATTCACCGATGATCTCTCAAGATTCGGACATGTTTTCCTGTTGAAACATGTCAGTCCCAAGAGTAGACATAGGACCGCATACATCACTATGTATCAGTCCCAAGAGTTCAGTAGCTCTTTCTCCGTGTCCAGTAAACAGAGTTTTTGTCATCTTTCCTTTGAGACATGACTGGCAAGTTTCATAAGATGTAAATTTGAATGGATTCAAATATCCATCCTTATGCAACTTAGCCAGTCTTGTCGCATTGATATGACCTAGTCTACAATGCCACAAGAAGGCTTCATTCATTTCTGAACTGTTCCTCTTGTGTGTGTTCTGTACACTTAAAACTGTTGTTTGATTTAGAACATATATACCGTTACACAACATACCATACCCAATCAACACTTGATTTAGGAAAACATTCACAATATTTTTGGTACAAAATAATAGTCGCTCAGAATCATTGTGTTACCACTTGGTAATACCAGGTGATATTCGCCAACTGCTTTGGCTGCAACAATTGCACCATTCCCTTCTCGGAGGGACATATCACCTTTTCCCAGTTCTCTACCTCTACTTAACCCATGTAACAAATTACATACGTGGGATCCTGATCCGGTATCCAATACCCAGAACGTAGAGCAAACTGAGAAACAGTTCTCGGTAATGAATACACCCGAAGAAAATACATCAACATGCTTATTCTTCGTTTGGGTGGCGTAGGAATCCTGATATTCCCCTGTTCCTTGCTCAGACTTATGGCAATCATAAAATAGAGCAGAACCTAGCCTAGTATAATAAGTGGGTTCGGTCAATACATCCATATTATTATCTTGATTAAGATGTGTGATTGGTCGCTACCAGGAGAGAGAGAGAAGGATAATCACTTTTGCATGTGCTCTTTGCAAGATTAGATTGGTTATTATTTTATCTAATTAGGATGGCTCCCACTGTTTTTATCAAATCTTCCTTCAAACCCTAAAAGGTAAGATTAGCCGGGATTAATTACACCCTACAAGTTCGCCAATCGTTCGTCCAGGCAGGTATTGGTACCCCGAGGGAGTCTCCCCATGCTTTCGCATGTAACTATTAAATAACCTCATTTCCGCAGGGGCATCACCCCGTTAACACCTTTCTTAGACACCTAATGGATCGGCTAATTGTATAGTGGATAACTCTCCCAAGAGTAACTCTTACTCGCAGTGGGTATCGGGATCTAACTATCATATAGAAGGTATTCAATCTCATTGCAAATTTCAACACTTGAAATTCCCAATATATGTTTTTACCCTTAACGTCCTATGACTTTGACGAAGACCAACAAACCATAGGCCGCTAGTCAAGTTCAACCTGTTCATTTCTTGATTGAATTAAACCCACCCGCACGACCCATGACGCAGGCCAACAAAGTCGCACAATTATCCTAATCCAATCGCATCATATGCGGCAGATACATACTAATCAGTTACCGTACACTATGCCTTGACGAAGGCCAACAAACGTAGCGCGAATACTAAATAACACTTATCTGAAATGACGGAGAGCTACGGCTGGTTTTGAAGAAAACCATTAACGTAATGAACTTGATATCGTTGTAGAATCTAGTGATTTGAAAAGGAGTATTTTTTGTAGCTTTTGCTAGTTTCGCTAAAGAGGTCACTCCCGGTGAAAGGATCTCGGCTCTTTCCTCATCGAATGAGGTGTTGGATATTCATCAAGGAATAGCACTATGCAAATAAAGACTAGAGAAGCTGTAAAAACAAAACCGAGTGGGTTATAGTATTTGCTAGTTTTGCTAAAGAGGTCACTCTCGGTGAAGGGATCTCGACTCTTTCCTCATCGAATGAGGTGTTGGATATTCATCAAGGAATACCACTATGAAAATAAAGACTAGAGAAGCTATAAAAACAAAACAGAGTGGGTTGTAGTATTTGCTAGTTTTGCTAAAGAGGTTACTCCCGGTGAAGGGATCTCGGCTCTTTCCTCATCGAATGAGGTGCTGGATATTAATCAAGGAATACTACTATGAAAAGCAAGAACTAGAGCTATCTTTTTAAAAAACTTTTGATTCTACAATATCTTTAGGTTTCTTTTCTTTTCATTAATCTTATTAATGAAGTCCCGTCATTTATGTTTCCCTAAACATCATAGAAAAAGAAACGACAATAGAACGTACGCTTATGCTATCCGCATTCGCCACGAGGTCCCGTCATTCACCGTTAGGTTACTTAACTAACAGCAGAGCGAGGGCTAGACTAGCGTAGGTGCAAAACATAAGCAACGTTTATTATATATATCATATATATATAGCATTCGTCTCACGCAGTTATATGATCACATCACAGAACACAGCAGCAGAAGTCAACATATGAAATATTGGATATACTAGGAGGTCCGTGTTTTAAATTCAGCCAGTAATGAAAAACATGGATTCCATGCGTGATGAATAGCCAAACCCACATCCCTAGACCCCTACAAGAGCGGCAAGCAACTCTGCCAATTCTAGAGTTAGGAGACCCGGTCTCGACTCCTCGAGATGGCCTCCCACTGGACTCTAGAACCCAGTTACTAGTGCTCCCCGCCTTGGGTCTATCCTAATGCGGAAAGGTAAATAATATACATCAAAGGTGACATCATCCTCAACCCAGAAGTGTCCCAATAAAATAACATTACATACAAATTTTACATGAATGAAAATTGAAAAAACTCCCATCTCACATAAAACCCCCGGCTATTCATTCATGACGATCCAATATAACATATCACAGCAACACATAACATCACATGTCATCAATGTAAGTAAATATGCGTATCCCAAATTCCGTTGACATATAGCAATAAGATCGGGGATACACCACATATTACACTTACGGTCGCAGAAAATATATGAAAAGCTATAATAGTTAGAATCCGCATTCCTTAGACATCATAAACCCGGAATATCTCATATTTCGAATTTCATGCCTAACCCTATAAACCTTGCATTTTAGTCTCATATCGAAAACACATTTCAATAACTTAGTCGGGTAATTCAACAAGATTCCCGACTACCCGATCGAATACTTGTTGGGAGCTTTAGTAGATGGCTGCACCCCCGATGCCATCGACCAAGTGCACTTAGGCGAAACACCGTGGTCTCGAGCACCTGAGTGGATGCTTTTTTGCAACGGGGTTCTCCTAAAGTCACTTGGTCGGGGATATGGGGCATGGCTATCTAGTAAAGTTATCTAGCGAGTATTTATGTATGATACGCGATTACGATCCGAATCGATACTTCGTAGCAATCGATCATTAGAGACTAACATCCTAGATTTACATACAAACTAGTTTTCAAAAAACTAATTTAATGCAGATTCCAACTACTGTATCACATATCAAATTTAAACCCAAAATGATGTAAAAATTATGACTACGAAACACTCCGAATAGCCCCAATAGAATTGTCAACATCACATGCAAACTGGGCTAATCAAACATAAACATGAAACCCTAAACCCAACACACCAAAACACCAAACAAAATCGAGGCCAAAACAATGATGGGGGACCGGCGACGCCGACCATATTGGCAATCTCACCGGGTCGATTTTTTCATTTTGGTCTCGAATTTCTATGGTGTTCTTTTTATATCTCATACAACATTCTGCAGTTGTTTAAATAATTTTCAGAGATCATTTTAAAATTTACAGAAACTTGATGTTTTGGGTTTCGATTTTTGAGTTGTTCGTTTTCGTAGTTTTACAAACATCGTCTAATCTTCTAGCTTTGGCTCTGATTCCATGAAAGTCAGGCAGCCATCCCATCCAATGGGGTCGCCGTAGCACCTACAGGTCCCTCAGCAGCTACTTTTTACGCATGACCCCTAATGAGGACTATAACCCGCCGGAATACCTTCCAGTCTCGGGAAACCCTGGGGGTAAGAGCCTATGCTTCGCCACACTGTTACACAATGAGAACCCCCCATAGGTTGACATCCAATGCCTAGTAGCTCTGATACCATGAAAGTGTTTGTTTACACCACTACTGGGTTTTACTAGCATTAAGCATGCCATTTTAAAATTTTTGGGGTGTTAATTAATACTAAACAAGAATCGAAACTAGATGATTAGGGTTTATGCTTGATATCATAAAAACTATACTAAGAGAAAGGTGGCTAACACCTTTGTAGACTATGTCCTTCTCTTCTCAAGCTCCGTATAGTAGTCCACGCGACTTCACTAAGCTCCACTTGAAGTTGGATCGAGCTTCTTTTGCGATCTTCGTGCCGAAGATGATCCACCCGAAACTTCACTAATCCAAGCTACCTCTTCACTAAACTCTTTAGTGAAGGAAACACACTACACCAAAGCGCTAATTTAGTGTAGGATGGTGAAGTAGGGGTGTGTTTGCTCACTAGGGTTCTCACAAGCTCAAGGTTTCACAACTCATGTGAGGGATTGATCTTGGAGGTGGAGGTGAACTAAATGGAGAGAGCTAGAGAGCAAATGAGCTCAAGTAAAATGGCTAAGGTGAAAATGAACCAACTAAAGAATGGATTAATACCCCACATTATTGAAGCAACCAATATCCATCAATATAGAATTGTTATCATGCTTCGATAGTGTTGGATGATGAATATGAAAGGTTATGTTAGCACCCTAGCCATCAACCGAGGCCGATTGTGGAACAAAATTTTTTCTAACGATGTAAGCATAGCGCTAGAGTAAGCCTAAACCGGATCTACCATAAACCTAACTAGAAACTAAAGAAGCTATCTACTATGAAAAGAGAATATACCAAGAAGCTCAAGTTCTTCGGGTCTTCACTACTCTCCTGTAGCATGCTCCTAGTGGCCTCCATAATCAAGCTTGATCGATGGCTTCCTCACGTCAAAGATGATCCACCCGAGAGTGTCTACTTTGAGCTCCTACCTTTAAACCAAGGTAACTAGATTACTTTTATGCTAATCAAAATACCCTAGATGATGTAGAGAGTGGTTAGGATTTGTTTAGTCTCTTGAACCCTAGGATTCTCAACTCATGAGACAAGTTAGGGTAAGAGGAAGAAGAAGAAGAAGAGAGCTTGTTGGAGAGAGAGTGTGAAAGATATTATCAAGTGAATAATGGCTCATGTTTCATATATATCAAGCAAAGATATTTTCCACAAAATATCTAGATATTTTCCACAAAATATCTAGATGCCACCTTACCTCAATAGTAACCCATGACTCATTAAGTGAGTCAACAAGTAGCCATGCTTCACTTAATAAAAGTTAACATCTCATACCTCCACCTCATTTAACATTTAATCAAAAAGATCAAGAATACCCCTCATCCGTATATACATACCCGTATCAGTATTCCGAAAAATACGAATACAAAAGAGACGAAAATAATCTAACAATGTAATGCTAGGATCCGGCTTAAACCAAAGCCCGCTAGTATTATCCGTCCGAACATCATACGTGCACAAGTACACGTATGTGATCGAACCCTGCCGTAAAACCATACGGCCTCTTCATCATTTCTCCCGAAGCAGAGAAGCCCTCTGTGTGGGACTCTAAAGACTCGACAGTACGCCGGCAGTGTGTTACTGGATAAATTCATAACTACAAGCACGTCAGCGGCACTAGTTGTACGTAATGGCTACCCGGGTACCTGTCGAAAAGGAAAGCTGACGAGCAAACTCATCCGGATCCCTACTGAGCCTATCCGTGACAATATCCGTACAGTCCGGTCTCTTCGTCTAAGAGTATCGCATACCGAATCTGTTAGTTATGTATATGCCCTAGAGACCATTATTGTACATATGATGTATATTGTAGAGGATGCTTGGATATATATAGAGAGGACTTTCTTGCTCGACATGATAGTATGCTATCTGGTTTCATTTTGTCTTAACATGTTGACTTGTATTGTGTTACTATCTTGCTCTCACATGTTGATAAAGCTCTTAGGATGTGTACTTGACTACTAGGACTATGATTGAGATTATACTAGTGGGGCCAGGGTAGTCCAAAAGTACATCCTATAATTGTTCCTAGTCGAGGGTGTATCGAGATAGGGCATCGATACTCCAGAGTTGACTAGCATATACATTTCTTGACCCATATGATGGGCAATGGATGATCCCACATCCATTTGTGTTTGACATCAAAGATGGTATACGGGTGCTCAGTGGAGACTGGGTACACTGAACGGACTCGCCGAGAACTCATAGTTGGTATTATACCTATAGTCAGATAGCGGTTCTCTGGTGACACTGGTACAGGTTAGTCTGTAGACCCGAGATCGTCATAGAGTCTTGTGTGATTCCTACTGTGCTTTGATTTCTACCTTACCACGTTCATGAGAACGTGCAAAACGGTGGCTTTTGTATATAGTCCCGAATCACATGGAGGCAATGAGCGATAGGAGGGGTTTTGTCTCTCTCGATATTGGGGGTTGATGTTGCGCTGTGCTCGATTGGCTATAACTGGAAGTCCCTGGCCAGGGCTGATATGGACATCTACTGGTAAGTGTTATCAGTAGTTTCTCAACCCGTTATGAGCCTCACATCGACATGACTTATCGGTTACCAGGGTCTGACGTTCACTACCCCTAAACTGGATATGCGACATATCATACGAAGAGATCGGACTGTACGGTAGTGTTACTGACTGGATTCGCAGGAGTATGTACAGGCTTGCTTGTTGATCTTCTGATCGCTCAATATCCGGGTGGCCGTTACGTTTAGCTGACCGCTTGCGGCTTGTGGGTGTTTGATATGATCATCACCTACTGTTGGCATATTGACGAGTCTTTAGAGTCCTACACAAAGGTTTCCTGGCTCAGGCGAAACGGAGTAGGAGCACATATGTGATGTGTGTGGGACCGAGATTGATACGAGTATGTGATACCGTATTCTATTCTAACTATATATGATATCGACTGGTTATATGTGATATAGCCTAACCGCAAATCGACCTGTAGCGCCAAGGGAAATTGAGAAAATGAGAAATGCCAGCTATATGAGGTCATCGGATCAAGTGTTGATTCGATGAAATGATACATTTTTATATTAGTCAGTTATATGAGATATAGCCGGATTATTGAATCAAGTGTTGATTTAATAATTTAATGTATAATTATATATTTGATATATTAAATTACATTAACTAATATATGCTCACTTAAGAATTTCATTTTCTCACATTTGGATACATTTAACATATATGTGATATATATTTAATGTATTCTTTTCTTTTGTTACAAAATTATATATATGTGATATGTATAATTGTAACATGCTAAGGTTATATATGCAACAAGTGTGTATGAGACTTAAACCAAGCTAGGTTTAATGTTGTTTAATATTTATTATTAAGTAATTAGAAATCATTTGGATTTTCTCATGGCATGGAGCTTGCATGAAGCTTGTAGAACATTGACTTAGTCTACTTGATTTGTTTTTATTTAAGATATTTGTTAACCTAACCATTACACCTAGCCATGGTTTATTCTCTACTTGAGTTAGTCATGACATATACTAACTCACCATGGTTGTATTTCTAACCTAAGCTCATTATTCATTCATCACTTGTTCATCTTCTTCTTCCTCATCAAAGCTTGTTAGCTTTTTCTTATGTGATGAAATAAAGTGAGAAAAAGAAAACTAAAGAGAGCCCACTTCCTACTTCATCATCCTCTTCTAAACTAGCCACTTAGATTAGGGTATTAGCTTCACTAATTTTATATTAGTGAAGAGATAGCTTGAGTTTGTGTTTTCTCGAAGTAGATCATCTTGGATTTCGAAGACTACAAGCAAGCATGAATCATACGACTTGTGGCGCCTCTCAAGAGTCCAGGAGTTCTTGGATCGCAGCGAAGGGACCACTACTCGGAGCTTATGAAGTGAAGGAGCGGACTACAAAGGTTGTAATCCCTAATCACTTAGAAGTAAAGTTGTTTACTTGATATTTCCGTTTGAATCTCTAGTTAAGATCTTGTTTAGGGTTGTTTAAGCATGGCAAAATTTTAATTTTGCATGGATAATGCCACCCGAAACCTTTCTGTTTTGCTTAGGAACCCTACAGTGGTATCAGAGCCAGGTTAGAGCTTTAGTCGATATCTAGACGAAGATAGAAGTCCAATCGAACCCCGAAAACCCAATTTTTGACCCCTCTCTGGAAATTTTTCAAAAAGTTAGAAATTTTCTTGTTAAAAATACTCTAAAAATCATGCAGGTAATTTCATGGACCTACCTGAAGAACGAGTCCCTAACTCGTCTAAGTGACCACGGAACCGCGGCCAAAACATGGTTTTGGCCGCGGTTCCGCAGTGCCACTTGAGAGGCTTGGGACGGGCCTTCAGCTGCTAGTCCATGGGCACTGTGGTATGGTTCTGGGTACTTCTAACACTGCTCAAGTGTTGAACTCTCTGGGCAATTTTGGGAATTCGTTGATTTGATCGAAACGTTTAACATCGTCTAGCTCTCTGTGATTGTGATACAATATTTGGAATCCACTATAATTAGTTATATGATAACTAGTTTAAATTTTATAAATCTAGCAATTTAGTCTCAATTCTTCGTTTGCCACGGAATTTTGATGTGGATCAAAAGTCCGTTGCAATTACGTAATGCACGCGGATACTCGCCGGGTAACGTTACTAGATAGCCACGCTCCATAGCCCCGACCAAGTGACTGTAGGAGAACCCTGTTGCCTAAAACATCTATTCAAGTGCTCCTGGCCGTGGTGTTCCGCCTAAGTGCACTTTGTCGAAGGCATCGGGGGTGCGGCCGTCTACTAATGTTTCCAACGAGCATTCGATATGGATGTCGGGAATCTTGTTAAATTGACCGACTTGATATTAGAAAGTGTTTTCAATGTCGAGACTAAATGCGGGGTTTATAATTGTTAGGCATGTAATGTCTAAGAAATTCATTTAGTTAGGCATGAAATCCAAAGTATGTGATACCTTGGGTTTATGATGTCTAAGGTGGTTGCGGATTCCAATTGTTGTAGTTTTTCATTTTCTTTTCTGCGACCGTAAGTGTAATATGTGGTGTATCGCCGGTTTCATTACTATATGTCAACGATAATTGGGATACGCATATTTACTTACGTTGATGACATGTGATGTTATGTGTTGCTGTGATATGTTATATTGGATCATCGTGTTTTGAATAGCCGGGGGTTTTATGTGAGATGAGAGTTTTTATTTTCATTCATGCAAAATTCAATGTATGTAATATTCTTTTATTGAGGCACTTCCGGGTTGAGGATGATGTCACCATTTTATATTATTTACTTTTCCGCATTAGGATAGACCCAAGGTGGGGAGCACAAGTAACCGGGTTCTAGGGTCCAGTGGGAGACCAACTCGAGGAGTCGAGTCCGGGTCTCCTAACTCTAGAATTGGTAGGGTTTCTTGTCGCTCTCGCAGGGGTCTAAGGACGTGGGTTTGGCTATTCATCATGACCGTGGAATCCGTGTTTTATACAGGCTCAAAATAAAACACGGACCTCCTAGTATATCCAATATTTCATATATTATCTTCTGCTACTGATATAATGTGATGTGATCATTTTATATGCATGAGACGAATGCTTTATTATTGTATATATGATATATAATAAACGTTACTTATGTTTTACACCCGCGCTAGTCCCTCCCCGGTATGTCGTTAGTTAAGTAACCTAACGGTGGATAACAGGACACTGTGGCAATGCGGATGGCATAAGCGTATATTGAATTTTCGTTTCTTCTATGATGCTTAGGAAGAATAAATGATGGGACATAATTAATGAGATTAATGAAAGAAAAGAAACCTAAAAGATGTTGTAGAATCAAATTTTCAAAAAGAGTAGCTCTAGTTTTTGATTTGCATAGTGGTGTTTCTTGTAGGATATCCAGCACCTTATTCGATAAGGAAAGAGCCGAGATCTCTTCACCAGGAGTGACCTCTTTAGTGAAACTAGCAGATGCTACAACTCACTCGGTTTTGTTTTTTATTGCTGTTAGTTGTATGTATGCCCTAGAGGCCAGTATTGTACAGATGATGTGTATTATATTGGATGCTTGGACATATATAGAGATGACTTTCTTGCTCGATATGATAGTATGCTATCTGGTTACTCTTTATCTTAACATGTATACTAGTCTCTTTAAACTGTCTTATGGTTACATGTTGGTAAAGCCCTTAGGATGTGTACTTGACTACCTGGACTATGATGCAGATCATACTAGTGGGGACATGGTAGTCCATAGGTACATCCTTCAAGTTCCCTAGTCGTGGGTGTATCGAGACGGGGCATCGATATACCAGAGTAGACTAGCGTATGCGCTTCTCGACCCATGAGATGGGCGATGGATGATCCCATATCCATTGGTGTTTGACATCAGAGATGGTATACGGGTGCTCAGTGGAGACTGGGTACACTGGACGGACTCACCGAGAACTCCCAGATGGTATTATACCTCACGTCAGATGGCAGTTCTCAGGTGACACTTGTACAGGTTAGTCTGTAGACCCGAGATCGTCATAGAGTCTTGTGTGATTCCCACTGTGCTTTGATCTCCACCTTACCACGTCCATCAGGGCGTGCAAAACGGTGGTCTTTGGGCACAGTCCCGAGTCACATGGAGGCAATGAGCGATAGGAGGGGTTTCGTCTCTTCCGGTATTGGGGGTTGATGTTGCGCTGTGCACGATTGGCCGTAACAGGGAAGTCCCTGGCCAGGGCTGATCAGAGATTTGCTGGTAAGTGTTACCAGTAGTTTCTCGACCCGTTATGAGCCTCACATCGGCACGACTTATCGGTTATTGGGGTCTGACATTTACCACCCCTAGACTTGATATGCGACATATCAGACGAACAGACCGGACTGTACGGTAAGTGTTACTGGTTGGATTCACAAGAGTGTGAGCGGGCTAGCTCGTCGATCTTCTGATCGCTCAATACCTAGATGGCCGTTACGTTTAGCAGACCGCTTGCGGCTTGTGGGTGCTTGATATGATCATCATCTGCTACCGGCGTATTGACGAGTCTTTAGAGTCCTACACAGAGGTTTCCTGGCTCAAGCGAAACGAAATAGGAGCACATATGAGATATGTGCGGGACCGAGAATAATGCGTGTATGTGATACCGTATTTCATTCTCGCGATGAATGTTTCGATTGGTTGTATGCGATATAACCTAGTTGTCGAATCATTGATTCGATAAATCGATACATTGTATACTAGTCAGTTATGTGCGACATGACCGGATCATTGAATCAAGTGTTGATTCAATGATTTAATGTATAATTATATATTTGATATATTACTTTGCATTTGTTGCGCCACGGCAGCGCCCCGGCCGTCTATCCGAGGCCAAAATGCGGAATCAAAATTTTTCCTTACTTGGAAACCGGCGCTACCGCGGACAATGAAAACCCGGATCGTTAACCATTAACCTATACTAGCTAACAAGAGATGGGAAGAGAAGTATACCGAGTGATCCGAGTCCTCCGGTCTTCTCGTCATCGTCCCGATCTCCCGCGGAAAGTCTTGTCTCCACATCGTCGCCTCCTCGCCGGAAGGGCACCACATGGCCTGCGTCTTTTACGGGCTCCCGTCTCAATACCGAGGCAACTCGGGCATGAAGCTAGCAACTCGACATGCTCAAGATATGCTGTAGAATGTGTAGTGTAGAGGCTATGTCTCATTTGGGGTTTGTTGCCTTTGAAGATGATGGAGGAATCAAGACTAGAAAAATGGTGCTTGCATTTTTCTAGCATGAAAATGAGATCAAGAAAATGAAACTCTCAAGAATGAAAACTCTCATCTTTTTCTTTCTCTCAACCATGAAAAACTTATCTTCTTAGAAAAATGGTGGAGGAAAAGAATATGAATCCATCACCTTAGAAGGAAGGTGAGTGTAGGAAAAGGTGGAGGGTAACCACAAGCTAAACATCATCATCACAAAATCAAATCAACTCCAAATCACTTCTAATCAACCAAAAGCAAGTGATGAGAATGGTATCTAAAGATTCTATCATAATAAATACATTTGCATGAAAAACCCTCCACAAAGTGTAATTTGCAAAACTGCAAATTACCCCCTCCATCAGAAAAGTCCGGCCGGGAAAGAACAAAGGAAAACCGGCCGGAACGGAATGCAAACTGGCAACTCCAGAAAACTGGTCCCGTAATAAATTACAGGAAAACCCCGATACTGTGCATACACACCCGCATCTGTATTCCGACCGGATACAAATGCAATGAGACAAAATCTACACTGTACTAAACTAGGACCGGCTTAAGCCAAAGCCGGCTAGTAAAATCCGTTCGATCCTGATCCGTGCAATACCGCACGTATCTGATCGAACCCTGCCATATATCCATACGGCCACTAGTACAAACATTCCGATCCTGATCCGTGCAATACCGCACGTGTCTGATCGGACCCTGCCATATCTCCATACGGCCTCTACAGCGTTTCGCCCGAAAGCTGAGTAACCGAAAGTGTGGTGGACTCTAAAGACTCGTCAATACTATGGCTGTGGATTTAACCACTAGCACGTCAGAGGTATTAGCCAATACGTGACGGGCCACCAGCTATTGACCAAATGGGACGTCGATGAGCGAACTCATCCTGACACCCTACTGAGCCTGTCAGTGACAATATCCGTACAGTCCGGTCCGTTCGTTTATGAGCATCGCATGTCGGGCCTAGGGGGTTGGTAAAAGTCAGACCCCCAAAAGCGGTACAAGTCGTGTCGGAGTGTAGCCCAGAACGCCCTGAGATACTACTGGAATACCTACCAGTAAATCTCCTGCCTCGGCCGAGGGCTTTGCGTAATGGCTCTCCTAGACACAGCGCGACCTCACCCCCAATACCGGGAGAGACGAACCCCTGCAGATCCGCTCACTGCCTCCATGTGGCTCGGGACTGTACCCAACTAAAACCTGTTTGCACGACTCCTTTGAGCCGTGGTAGGGTAGTAATCAAAGCACAGTGGGAACTCACACGAGACAAATGACGATCTCAGGTCGATGAACTAACCTGTACACATGTCACCTGGGAACTGCTATCTGACATCTGGTATAATCCCAACTAGCAGGTTCCCGGCGAGTCCTGTCCGGTGTACTCATAACCCAATGAGCACCTGTATACATCTTAGGTGAACCAACTGACACTAGTGGCTTGTGAGACCGGCCACCGCCCCTCGTCGGGGTCTCGACTGTATACACTAGTCTACTAATGGAGTATCGATGCCCTGTCTCGAAACTCCCACGACTAGGGACCATTTAAGGATGTGCTTATAGACCCCAGCTCCCACGTATATGATCGCCATCATACTGCTGGTCGTCAAGCAAGAATCCTAGGGGCTCTATCAACGTGTAATAGCGACCTGTAAGGTCACCTGAAACAGTACACGATGATAAAGGTAAACCAGATAGCATACTATCATCTCGAGTAAGACTGTTCTACCGGGATAGGTCCTCCCTCAATCATTGCAATCACGTGCCTGTGATCCAATAATTGACTCTGAGGGCACTATCTCCAACAATCTCCCACTTGCACTCAAGGCTAATTATTGCGATGTCGCATACTCACAGCCCGTGTGATACCGAACACCCAACTCCTCTACTAGTCAGTCGCACAAAGCCTGTTTGCGAAACTATTGCGTTCGAGGAAAAGCCTCAGTGAGTGGATCCGCTAAGATGTTTCTTTCTATGTCTCTCTATATCTCAAGTTCGCGGAGAAAGCCATCTCCCGAAATGAGCAATACCTGTCTTAGAATGTCTGGATGTCTGATGGGACCTAGCTCATAAATGAACTCCAAATCCAAACTTCTTAGACTGTATCGTCAACTGAACTTAATCAGTATCCTGCGCCATGCCTCCCTCAGTATTGCCTTGGATCACCTGTCCAAAATACTGTCCCTCGTCAGAGGGAGAACTAAAACTCTGACAACCTCCTTGTTGTCCATGTCACCTTGGAAGCCTGGAATGACAACCGTCTCCTAAAGGAGGCAGCCGTTATCATATCCCTAGAACATTCACTTATGATCTAAAAATGCTTCCGACTGTTTCTCCAGGATTGGATCAATGTCAACTTATTGCATCTAGTGCAAGAACAACATCTGGTGTGGTACTTGACATCTCATGATTGACTCAATTGCCTGAGCAAGTGATCTGCCAATCATGCACAACCTTCTCCCCTTTAGTCTGTAAGACACCTTTAGAGAGGGTGACTCCATCACCTGCAGGTACACTACCGTGCCAGGAGTCGTCCATTCTAAATACTCTTAGAATGCTGTCAAGGTACCCTGATTGGGAAACCACCCAAATCTAGATCTAAAACCATAGATCTAGTAACCAGAATGTCTGATATAATATCCAAGTCCTGTGTGGAGAAAATACTGTGTGACAACCAAAGTATAACCGATCGTAGTATAGGAGTTTCCTTTCCTACTCTGTGTATGTCATCCAAAACCAGGACGTCACACCCTACTACCTTCTCAACAGATCCATCCCCTATTCTGATGAAGTCAAACCTATGACTGTCATGTCAGAAATAGATGATCTATCTCCGCTATATCTGCTTTAGTCTATAGACATAAGCCTGATGTCCACCAATGTTTCCGCTGCTCCCACTGACTACGACAACCCTCTGGCAGAGTCATATAGACGCGCACTTCTAAAGCTAGTTTAGAACGACGCTATACTCATCCTCCTGCCGGGTCTCGCAGCCTGGAACAACAACAATGGCAAGTGTGGGTAAACAAGAACTTCCCTGTCACCGTCCTTGAGGCCACCGGAGTACCTCTCGGGTGCCTGAAGTTACCCACCTTATCTGCGGAGTTGCCAATGGAATGTCAAATCAAATTGAATCTTTAGGTTCCTTATCAAATCTTCAGTAATCGTTTGCGGTTCTGGAATCGCTTCCAGTTCTACCATACTCACACTACTGTTTTCTGAAAAATAACCATTTCCTTTAAAAAATGTGGCGAGTCAAGAACAATATCTCTATTGATCTTCCAGATGGTAGAAAGTCAACCCTCGTCATAGCCTGGGTCAACCCGCAAACAGCCATTACAGAAACATGCCTTGAGTTGTCTAGTGTCTGGTTTTAAACATAAGCCGGACAACTCCCCGTACCTTAACATCGTTAAGATATGAACTGTTCTATATGCAATATAGAACCAGAGGCACTGATTCAATTGAACCAGATTCAAATCATGCAGCTATCTCCAGTGCATGTCAACTAAATGGAAGGAGGCCGATCAGCGTTACTCAACTTAGGAGTACTTCCAATTATGAGTAACCTGAAAGAGAAGCAATTTCTCTTTATCATTACTATCAACTGAATACCACACACAAGTATCTACATCTTCGATCACCTTGAAGAATCCCGATACTTGCTACACCTGGTTCTCTACTCTATTCAAATACCTATAACTCCTCAAAACTTAGACCCTGTGTTTCCACGAAACAGCTGTCTAAAATCTAGAGAAGTCATAAGTAAACCGAATATAGTACGAGGACCAACCCCTCTGTCCTGATGGACGTTGGACAATATACAATACTCTGTATAAGTCCGCTGAGTCTAACAACTCTTTCACTGTGCGTCGTAAGTTGATAACTGTACTTATGGTTAAGAAGAATTACACCGCTGTTCAATGCTCCTTACCTAACCATCCACTGATATAGGTAAATGTCATCGACATAATGTCAAAAGGTATATCTCACTCTATGAAAATAGACGTACAGATATATCAATTTGAAATTGGTGCACAACAGCGGATATTCAAAACCAAATAATTGCCGTCCGGCAAACAACCCAGGTGACTTCCTCAAATATCACCGATTACAACGAATCCCGATATAATGAGGATGATCACCCAATTCCCAATAACTTACTCCCACTCATCATCTGTAAAACCATACAGATGTGAGAATCAAACCTGGTAAATACATACCCTGGAGCAAGTGTCTAATCGGGAAAACAGTTTTCTTTTAACAGTACACAGTTGAAACTGAAACATTGAAATGTTTCGGTGGGGTATCCTGGTATTCCTAGTAATGCCTCTACCATTATCCAAATTCACAACTGTAACCGTATATCTCTTTGCCATCTGTCCAAATCCCTTTATATGTCTTTAGTCATTACCTTCTGCACACCCCTTTAGGCCAATTGGTTTTCTTCCTTCCCTATCGTTCGGCACCAGCCTATGGTTTGGAAGAAGACTATCCAGTAAGCATAATGGGTGTACTGTCCTAATCCTAGGAGCACTCGCAATGCGAGAGAAGGTGAAGATAAAAGACAACCGAATAAACCTTATTCCTATTTCTCCTGGACCAGAATCCATCCCCGAACTGGAACAAGTTCCTTTCGAGTTCGTATATAACCATACGATGGAGTATCCAAATAAACTGTGGATCTTCGTAGTGATACGGAGTGTCCTGGAGAAATACAAAGATGATTTAGGATTGGCGAAGAAATACTTGGTTCGGTCGTGAATAGCAGTTGCAATTTACTTTGCCCTCTTACTAATCCCTTGCTTTGTCTTAATCTTAATACCTTCTGCACACCGTTTAGGCTAATTGGTTTTCTTCATTCCCTACCGGTCGGCACCAGCCTAAGGTTTGGAAGAAGACTATCCAACTTGCGTAATAGGTGTGCTATCTCCTAAACCAAGGAGTACTCACAACTTGAGAGAAGGTAAAAGGGAAAAGACAACTGAATAATCCTATTCGTTTTCTCCAGAACCAGAAACCATCCTCGAAGTCCTTCGAGTTCGTATATAACTATACGATGGTTTTGTCCAATGGAAGTGGACGTTCGTAGTAATACGGGGTGTCCTAGAGAAAAGGGTAAAATTAGGAGTGGCAATGAGGTCTGCAACTCTGACAATCCAAAAGCCTGCGTTAAGAAGGTTCGGTCAACTTGGTCACTGAGTCATAGTCCAGGGTCGGGCCAATGGTCGCTGCCAGAGAGAGAGAAAAGAAACACTCAGCGTGCACTCTAACCTAGATCAGAATGGTTACCAATTTATCTAATCTGGAAACCTCCCACTGTACCTCAAATTCTCCTCCAAACCTGAAAGAAGAATTAGTCGGGATCACCCGAGGAGTAAACCAACTCATCAGTGGGAATCGGGATCCAACTATCATCGCATGATAACTTGACGGAATCCACTCAAGTCACCACACTCCAGAAGGTATGCGCATGCCTGGCAAGTTTCAGTTCTTTTGAAACTCCCGATGTGATTTTTACCCCTAGGACCCAAGTGACCTTGACGAATAATCAACAAATCAAAAGGTCCTAGTCAAGTTCAACCCGTCATTACCTTGATTGCGTTAAACCCACCCGCACGACCCTTGACGAATAATCAACAAAGTCGTACGACTGTCCTAACCAATCCACATATCCATGCGACAGAATAGCACAACAAAGCTACCGCACACTACGCCTCGGCGAATAGCAACGACAAACGCAGCGCGAATACTAAGCAATACTGATCTGAAATGACGGAGGGCTACGACTGGTTTTTGGCGAAAAACCTTTAACGTAATGAACTTGATATCGTTGAAGGAACTGGATAACTTTTTATAAAAATGTAGTGACGAAAACCTTTACTAAAGAGGTCACTCCCGGTGAAGGGATCTCGGCTCTTTCCCCGTAGAATGAGGTGCAGGATATTCCAACTGAATACCACGATGCAAAGCAAAAGTAATCGGCTATAGTGAAGTTAATGCCCTGACGCAAACTTCTGTCCAAGGGGTCACTCCCGGTGAAGGGATCTCGGCCCTTGCCTCGTCGACTGAGGAGCAGGATATTCCAAATGAATACCACGATGCAAAACAAAAGTGAACGTCCTTGCAATAACAGCTTTTTGAAAAGTGTTCCAACAACATCAGAATAGGTTTGTTTATCTTGCATTGATCCGAATCAACGCAGTCCCATCAAATGATCACACCACAAAGAACGAAAATATACTGATGTACGTATATGCCATCCGCATTCGCCACTGGGTCCCGTCATCACCCGTTAGGTTACTTAACTAACGACAGAGCGGGGACTGGACTAGCGCGGATGCAAAACATATACAACATCTACTAATATATATACCAATATATTATATTTCGCTCAAGGCGTGAATAAAATCAACATTACAGAAATGTACAGCATCACAGAACAATACAGATATCTGGAAGCCCCGGGTTTCACAGAGCCGCTACAGAAACCCGACGTTCCCCTGGTCGTGTGGATAGCCTGTGCAATGAAAACCTAGACCCCTACGGGCGCGGCAAGTCACCCGCCAAAACCTGAAGCGAGGCAGCCTCCTTCAGCACCGTGAATGGACCACCCAGCACTTCATGGAATCTGGTAACTTGGGCACCCCTCCTGGGTCAACCTGTACCCCCTATGAGTGCGGCGAATAGCCCGCCAATTCCAGACTGAAGCCCCCTCCGTCTCAATGCCCTGAGATGCGGGCCCGTTGCCTTCTAGAACCCGGCTATCCGTGCACCCCTCCGCGGGGTAACCCTAGTACAGAAAGTAAAATATACATACAACGGGTACATCGACCGCAACCAGGTCGTGTCCCAAAATAATAATACAATCAGGCAGTGACGGCAGTCCACATGTCGGACGCTCGCCCCGCAATATCAAATGTACATAATACAACAAAAACTGTACTAGCATTGCATCCAGGCTATCCCCCATGACCGATCCGCAACAACACAGCATAAACATAGAACATCAACGTGAAAATCACGTTCGCAAATCCGTCTAACCGGGCTATAGCAGTTAGACGGGATTTACCGATCAAGTGACATTCACGGTCGCAGATATAATGTAAATACTGTGAAATAATGTGTTTAAAAATATCCGATCGATCAAACAGTTAACAAGTGGGCCCCCAAGTAATACTGTAGCAGTCACAGAAGATCTGGGCCCAAATTTAATATCCCAAAAGCCCTATTTTCAGCCCAGAAAGCAACTGAAGAAAAACGACCAAGTGAACTCACCATAGTGCGGCGGAACCGCGGCCCCAAGGGGGTTTTGGCCGCGGTTCCGCGCTCCAACTAGTGAATCACTTTATCGTTTTTCTACAGTAGCCTTATATTTTCTAGCACATCATTTTCCTGCAACCTGAAAAATTTTTAGACACCAAAAAATTCCAACAGAAAACTGATGTGAACAAAAATGATGTTTTTGGAATTTTGGTCGATTGAATAAGCAAAACGCATTAGAACAAGCTAGGCAAGGTTAATGGCGTGGCTCTGATACCATGTTGCGCCACGGCAGCGCCCCGGCCGTCTATCCGAGGCCAAAATACGGAATCAAAATTTTTCCTTACTTGGAAACCGGCGCTACCGCGGACAATGAAAACCCGGATCGTTAACCATTAACCTATACTAGCTAACAAGAGATGGGAAGAGAAGTATACCGAGTGATCCGAGTCCTCCGGTCTTCTCGTCATCATCCCGATCTCCCGCGGAAAGTCTTGTCTCCACATCGTCGCCTCCTCGCCGGAAGGGCACCACATGGCCTGCGTCTTTTACGGGCTCCCGCCTCAATACCGAAGCAACTCGGGCATGAAGCCAGCAACTCGACATGCTCAAGATATGCTGTAGAATGTGTAGTGTAGAGGCTATGTCTCATTTGGGGTTTGTTGCCTTTGAAGATGATGGAGGAATCAAGACTAGAAAAATGGTGCTTGCATTTTTCTAGCATGAAAATGAGATCAAGAAAATGAAACTCTCAAGAATGAAAACTCTCATCTTTTTCTTTCTCTCAACCATGAAAAACTTATCTTCTTAGAAAAATGGTGGAGGAAAAGAATATGAATCCATCACCTTAGAAGGAAGGTGAGTGTAGGAAAAGGTGGAGGGTAACCACAAGCTAAACATCATCATCACAAAATCAAATCAACTCCAAATCACTTCTAATCAACCAAAAGCAAGTGATGAGAATGGTATCTAAAGATTCTATCATAATAAATACATTTGCATGAAAAACCCTCCACAAAGTGTAATTTGGAAAACTGCAAATTACCCCCTCCATCAGAAAAGTCCGGCCGGGAAAGAACAAAGGAAAACCGGCCGGAACGGAATGCAAACTGGCAACTCCAGAAAACTGGTCCCGTAATAAATTACAGGAAAACCCCGATACTGTGCATACACACCCGCATCTGTATTCCGACCGGATACAAATGCAATGAGACAATATCTACACTGTACTAAACTAGGACCGGCTTAAGCCAAAGCCGGCTAGTAAAATCCGTTCGATCCTGATCCGTGCAATACCGCACGTATCTGATCGAACCCTACCATATATCCATACGGCCACTAGTACAAACCGTCCGATCCTGATCCGTGCAATACCGCACGTGTCTGATCGGACCCTGCCATATCTCCATACGGCCTCTACAGCGTTTCGCCCGAAAGCTGAGTAACCGAAAGTGTGGTGGACTCTAAAGACTCGTCAATACTATGGCTGTGGATTTAACCACTAGCACGTCAGAGGTATTAGCCAATACGTGACGGGCCACCAGCTATTGACCAAAAGGGACGTCGATGAGCGAACTCATCCTGACACCCTACTGAGCCTGTCAGTGACAATATCCGTACAGTCCGGTCCGTTCGTCTATGAGCATCGCATGTCGGGCCTAGGGGGTTGGTAAAAGTCAGACCCCCAAAAACGGTACAAGTCGTGTCGGAGTGTAGCCCAGAACGCCCTGAGATACTACTGGAATACCTACCAGTAAATCTCCTGCCTCGGCCGAGGGCTTTGCGTAATGGCTCTCCTAGACACAGCGCGACCTCACCCCCAATACCGGGAGAGACGAACCCCTGCAGATCCGCTCACTGCCTCCATGTGGCTCGGGACTGTACCCAACTAAAACCTGTTTGCACGACTCCTTTGAGCCGTGGTAGGGTAGTAATCAAAGCACAGTGGGAACTCACACGAGACAAATGACGATCTCAGGTCGATGAACTAACCTGTACACATGTCACCTAGGAACTGCTATCTGACGTCTGGTATAATCCCAACTAGCAGGTTCCCGGCGAGTCCTGTCCGGTGTACTCATAACCCAATGAGCACCTGTATACATCTTAGGTGAACCAACTGACACCAGTGGCTTGTGAGACCGGCCACCGCCCCTCGTCGGGGTCTCGACTGTATACACTAGTCTACTAATGGAGTATCGATGCCCTGTCTCGAAACTCCCACGACTAGGGACCATTTAAGGATGTGCTTATAGACCCCAGCTCCCACGTATATGATCGCCATCATACTGCTGGTCGTCAAGCAAGAATCCTAGGGGCTCTATCAACGTGTAATAGCGACCTGTAAGGTCACCTGAAACAGTACACGATGATAAAGGTAAACCAGATAGCATACTATCATCTCGAGTAAGACTGTTCTACCGGGATAGGTCCTCCCTCAATCATTGCAATCACGTGCCTGTGATCCAATAATTGACTCTGAGGGCACTATCTCCAACAGCATTAACTAGTATTGGTTCACTTTAAATGGATTTTCTCACTTGATGTGCAAGTTGTATATGTGATATACTTTTATGCACATCTTTGTATCATGTTTGATGATGCTTGCTCATTTGGTTAAGTGTAAAGAATTAAACCTAGGTTAAGAAAGTGATTAGGGTTTTTAATTATCCATTCTTTTATTTTTCATTTTGGAAAAAGGATGGCATAAGAATACAAAATGGTTGCTTTCATTCTTGAACTCTGATGAAGCTTCATGAAGTTTTGACTTAGTGACCATTTTGTCTTCACACTTAACCCTAACCATTCATCTAACCTTAGTCAATTCTCTACACCTAACTATGGTTCATATTATGATAAGTATTCATTTCTTTTACTTTTTTAAATAACTTATCATAATTCTAGCTTCATCTTCTTCTTCATCTTCAAAAGAAAAAGCTTGATGCCATCAATGGCAACTTGAGTTCTAAAGTGAGAAATCAAATTCTAAAGTGAACCCACCTCCTATTTCTTCACCCTCTACCTCTTGCCAAGTTGTTTTGGGTGTTTTCTTCACAAGTTTCACAAATTTGTGATGTCGGAGCTTGAACTTGTGATGCCTCGACGTAGATCATCTTCGGCACGAAGCCGACGACCTAGTCCGCCCATATTCCCGATAAAACCGACGATTGAGTTCGGGATTCAAGATGGACAGCGAGAGAACGCCTACATGGAGCTAAGGAAGTGGATATCCGGATCTACAAAGGTTGTAGCTTCTGATCTTTAGTTAAATTGTTAACTAGATTCGTTTTTCGCCTAGATTTCTAGTCAATGATCCGTATTAGGGTTTCTCGGCACCCATAATTTTTGAAATTGGCATGGTTGATGCCTTGTGAGACCTCTATAGTGTGCCTAGGAACCTTTCAGTGGTATCAGAGCCTAGCTAGAGCCTTAGGCGAAGTCCAGACGACGTTTGAAGTCCGATCGAACCAAAACCCTAACCCGAAAACGGCTCTCTGGACATTTTTTAAAAACTGGGTTTTTTCCAAATTAAAAATATGCAGAAAACTCAGCAAGAAATTCTAAGAATTATGGCACAAAATTTAAGTCATGAACAGTTCAACACGCGACGGAACCGCGGCATAAGCCTCCTTAGGCGGCGGTTCCGCGGCGGGATGATGACGTCATCACTCCTACTTTGCGCAGTAATTAATTATTTCAGAAGCTGAGTTTTATGGGTATTTTTATTATTTATTCCAGAGTTTAATTTTCTGGGGTGTTTTGGAGCTTTGATGTTTCGACCGGATTATCAAATTTCGTCTTTGTGTATTTCCGGATGACTTTAGAATATGTTAAAAAGTTCGACCGGATATAAATACCCAACTTTTCCCCTGTCAGGAAATTTCCAAGTGTTGGATTTTTCCGTAGTTTAACGACATTCTAAGTAGTGCAAGTAACGCGATGGACCCTCTAGAAGACAACAAACCTTAACTCGATTATGTGACCGTCTTGAACTGCCCTTTGAACCTTCGGGTTTGGGGCAGTACGGCGTGCCACATGTGAGGCGTTGGCTTGACCCTTCTACGGCTGGACCGTTGGTACTGAGGCACGAACTGAATGTTGTTAGACTTATTTCATGTGTTGAGCTGTATCGGGAAAACTTGGGTATTCGACTGTTCGATCGGAAAGTTTAACATTTTCTGTTTATCTGGAATGTGATACAATAATTGGAATTCACAAACAGTTATGAGATAACTGAATGAATGTTATAAATCTAGCGGTTTAGTTTCACTCGATATTGAAAAGAGTTTTCGATAATGAGACTAAAAGGCGGGGTTTATAACTGTTAGGCATGTGATGTCTAAGTATTTCATTTGATTAGGCATGCGATGTCTAAAGAGGTTGCGGATTCCAACTGTTGTAGTTTTACACTTTCTTTTCTGTGACCGTAAGTGTAGTATGTTCATATCGCCGGTTTCGTTGCTATACGTCAACGACAATTGGGGTATGCATACTTACTTACGTTGATGACATGTGATGTTATGTGTTGCTGGATATGTTATATTGGATCGTCGTGTTTGAATAGCCGGGGGTTTTTATGTGAGATGAGTGTTTTTCATTTTCATTCATGTAAAAACTTGTATGTAATATTCTTTTTATTTGGGGCACTTCCAGGTTGCGGAAGTTGTCACCTTTTGTATATTATTTACTTTTCCGCATTAGGATAGACCCAAGGAGGGGAGCACAAGTAACCGGGTTCTGGGGTCCAGTGGGAGACCAACTCGAGGAGTCGAGTCCGAGTCTCCTAACCCTAGAATTGGTAGGGTTGCTTGCCGCTCTCGTAGGGGTCTAGGGGTGTGGGATTGGCTATTCATCACGACCGTGGAATCCGTGTTTTATACTGGCTCGTATTGAAAACACGGACGTCCTAGTATATCCAATATTTCATATGTTTCTTCTGCTGCGATATCTGTGATGTGATCATGTGATGTTCTGTGATGGATACAGTATATAGTATATATGATATATTATATAGACTTTACTTATGTTTTGCACCCGCACTAGCCCTGCCCTGCTCTGTCGTTAGTTACCTAACCTAACGGTGCACGAGGGGACATCGAGGCGAATGCGGATGGCATAAGTGTACGTCGTATTTATCTGTGATGTTTAGGTACTTAAATGATGGGACTTCATTAATGTGATTAATGAAAGATAAGAAACCTACGATGTTGTGGAATCAAATTTTAAATAAAAAAGGTAGCCACAGTTCTTGCTTTGCACAGCGATATATATGATATATCCCGCACCTTATTCGATGAGGAAAGGACCGAGATCCCTTCACCGGGAGTGACTCCTTTAGCAATAACTGGCAGATGCTGCACACTCGGTTTGCTTTTGATTGCTTTTGACTTTTGCTTTGCACAGTGATATATATGATATATCCCGTACCTCATTCGACGAGGAAAGGGCCGACGATCCCTTCACCGGGAGTGACCCCTTTAGCAAAACTAGAAAAGCCTCAAAATCACTCCATTTCAAAACTTCATTTGATTCTACAACGATATCAAGTTCATTACGCAATAGGTTTTCAGAAAAACCTGACGTAGCCCTCCGTCATTTCAGATAAATCCTACTTAGTATTCGTGCTACGTTTGTTGACCTCCGTCAAGGCGTAGTGTGCGGTAGCTAACTAGTATTTATCTGCTTATGCATATGATGAAGATTGGATTAGGGTAGTCGTACGACCTTGTTGACCTCCGTCAAGGGTCGTGCGGGTGGGTTTGATTCAATCAAGAAATGACGGGTTGAACTTGACTTGCACCCTGTGGTTTGTTGACCTCCGTCAAGGTCATAGGATGCTTGGGGCAAAATATTATCGGGAATTTCAAGTGTTGAAATTTGCAATGAGATTGCATACCTTCTATGAGATACTTGGATCCCGATACCCACTGCGAGTAAGAGTTACACCTGGGAGAGTTTTGCATATTGCAATTAGCCGATCAAGTAGGTGTCTAGAAAGGTGTCAATGAGGTTATGCCTCTGGGAAAACGAGGTTTACATTAATTAGGTTCGTGCGAAAGCACGGGGGACCTCCCTCAAAGTACCGACACTGGCCTGGCTGAAAGATTGGCGAACTTGTAGTGTGTAATTAATCCCGGCTAATCTTTCCTTTTAGGGTTTGGAGGAAGATTTGATAAAAAGCAGTGGGAGCCATCCTGATTAGATAAGATAATAACCAATCTGATCTTGCACGAGCATACGCTAAAGTGTTTTCTTCTCTCTCTCCAGGTAGCGACCATTTCATGCCCTAATGAAGATAATAATATGGATGTATTGACCGAACCCGCATGTTATACTGTGCTGGGGAACGTTAGTTCCGTTCTTTCCTATAAGAGTTATAGGAATGAACAGGATATAGGGGAATACCAGGATTCCCATGCCACCCGAATGAAGAAAGTACATGTTGATGCATTTTCTTCGGGTGTGTTCGTTACTGAGAAATGTTTCTCCATTTGCTCTACGTCCTGGGTATTAGATACCGGGTCAGGATCCCATATATGTAATCAGTTACATGGGCTAAGGAAAGGTAAAGAACTTGGAGAAGTGATAAAGACATTAGAGTTGGAAATGGTGCAATTGTTGCAGCTAAGACTGTCGGGGAATATCACCTTGTATTACCAACTGGTAATACATTGGTTCTGAACGAATGCTATTACATGCCGAACCTGATATGCAACATTATATCGGTTTCTTTGTTGAGTAAAGAGGGATATAATTTTGTATTACAGGACAATGTTATGAACATTTTCCGTAACCAAAAGTTGGTTGGATCAGGCACGTTGTGCAATGGCATTTATGTTCTAAATCAATCAACAGTTCTGAGCATAACAAACACACACAAGAGGAAGAGTTCAGAAATGAACGAATCCTTCTTGTGGCATTGTAGACTGGGTCACATCAATGCGACACGACTGGCTAAGTTGCATAAGGATGGATATTTGAATCCGTTCGAATTTTCATCTTATGACACTTGCCAGTCATGTCTCAAAGGCAAGATGACCAAAACTCCGTTTACGGGACACGGAGAAAGAGTTACCGAACTCTTGGGACTGATACATAGTGATGTATGCGGTCCCATGTCTATACATGCCAGGGATGGTTCTTCGTACTTCATTACATTCACTGACGATCTCTCTAGGTTCGGGTATGTGTTCCTGATGAAACACAAATCAGAAGCTTTTGAGAAATTTAGAGAATATAAACAAGAAGTTGAGAACCAAACCGGAAAAAGTATTAAAATCCTACGATCTGATCGAGGAGGAGAATACTTGAGCATTGAATTCCTGGACTTCCTAAAAGAGAATGGGATTCTCTCTCAGGTAACTCCTCCATATACACCACAGCACAACGGTGTATCGGAGCGGAGAAAACGCACCCTATTAGATATGGTGCGCTCTATGATGAGTGTAGCTGAGTTACCTGTTTCCTTCTGAGGATATGCACTGGAAACAGCAGCATACCTACTGAACAGGGTTCCCACCAAATCTGTGCCTACCACACCATATGAGATATGGGATGGGAAGAGACCATATCTTAATTTTATAAAGATATGGGGTTGCCCGGCCTATGTCAAAAGACAAAAACCGGACAAACTCGAGGCAAGATCTGTTTTGTGTAAATTTGTTGGATATCCCAAACATTCGCGAGGGTATATCTTCTACCACAGTGAGGAACAAAGAGTATTTGTTGCTCAACATGCCATCTTTTTAGAAAAGGAATTTCTTGCAAAAGAAATTAGTGGCTCTGAGGTAGAACTAGAAGAGGTTCCAGCTGAACAAAACACAACAGAGGATTTAGTGGAACCAGAGCATTCAGTAGCTCCCGACGAACCTCAGCCTCTCCGCCGATCTAGTAGGGTTCCTCGCCCACCTGAGAGATACTACGGTTTTTTCATGGATGGTGGGAGCGAGGATTGCATCATGGAGGATGATGACCCAACTAGCTTCGAGCAGGCCATCACGAGTGGGGACTCAGTGAAATGGCTGGATGCTATGCGGTCCGAGATGGAATCCATGTACACCAACAAAGTATGGACTTTGGAAGTTGCTCCTGAAGGGGTAAAACCCATTGGGAGCAAGTGGATCTTCAAGAAGAAAATTGGTGTAGATGGGAAAGTGGAGACTTTCAAAGCTAGACTTGTTGCAAAAGGTTTTCGTCAAAGACCAGGTGTGGACTATGACGAAACCTTTTCTCCAGTGGCTATGCTTAAATCCATCCGGATCATGCTTGCCATCGCTGCATATCATGATTACGAAATCTGGCAAATGGATGTTAAGACCGCCTTTCTAAATGGTGATTTAGAAGAGTGCGTATACATGACTCAGCCAGAGGGCTTCGTAGACAGTGGGAGCAGCGGGAAGGTGTGCAAGCTGCTTAAATCCATTTATGGATTAAAGCAAGCATCGCGGAGTTGGAACATCTGCTTTGACGTCGTTATCAAAGAGTTTGATTTCGTCAAAAATCCAGATGAACCTTGTATCTACAAGAAGGTGGCAGAGAGTAAGGTTGTCTTCCTCGTATTGTACGTGGACGACATACTCTTGATAGGAAATGATATTCCTATGCTGCAATCGGTCAAGCTCTTCTTATCACAAAGATTCTCAATGAAAGATCTCGGTGATGCCTCCTGCATATTGGGGATCAGGATCTATAGAGATAGATCCAAACGGATATTAGGATTGTCCCAATCCAGGTACATTGACACCGTACTAAAGAGGTTTAGTATGGAAGAATCCAAGCGTGGGAACTTGCCCACGATCTCTGGAGTCACTCTCTCCAAAGAGATGTCTCCCAAGACTGATTTGGAGAGAGCTCGCATGCAAGGGATACCCTATGCTTCGGCTGTAGGCTCTATCATGTACGCGATGCTATGTACCAGACCCGATGTTGCATACTCACTAAGTGTAGTGAGCAGGTATCAAGCTGATCCTGGAGAGAGTCACTGGACAGCTGTGAAGAGCATTCTCAAGTACTTACGAAGGACTAAAGAGATGCTCTTGGTGTATGGTATCGGAGAACTCCAAGTGGAGTCCTTTACCGATTCGAGCTTCTAGAGTGATAAGGACGACTCTAAGTCGCAGTCGGGATTTGTCTTTACCCTTTACGGAGGGGCGGTTAGCTGGAAGAGTTCCAAGCAGGAAACCGTGGCAGACTCGACGATGGAGGCTGAATACATCGCTGCCAACGATGCTGCCAAAGAGGCTGTCTGGATCAAGAAGTTCATTACTGAACTTGGAGTGGTTCCATCCATTGAGCATCCAATACCTTTGTATTGCGATAACAATGGAGCGGTGGCTTTGGCCAAGGAACCCAGGTCCCATCAGCGATCCAGGCATATTCTGAGGCGGTATCACCTGATCCGGGAGATAGTTGATCGCCGGGAGATCGAGGTCAGGAGGGTTGACACGAAGAACAACACGGCGGATCCACTCACGAAGGCCATTCCCCAGATACAGTTTGAGAGACTCTTCGGGATGCTCGGTATGCGATACTACAGCAGCTGGCCCTAGTGCAAGTGGGAGATTGTTAGTTGTATGTATGCCCTAGAGGCCAGTATTGTACAGATGATGTGTATTATATTGGATGCTTGGACATATATAGAGATGACTTTCTTGCTCGATATGATAGTATGCTATCTGGTTACTCTTTATCTTAACATGTATACTAGTCTCTTTAAACTGTCTTATGGTTACATGTTGGTAAAGCCCTTAGGATGTGTACTTGACTACCTAGACTATGATGCAGATCATACTAGTGGGGACATGGTAGTCCATAGGTACATCCTTCAAGGTCCCTAGTCGTGGGTGTATCGAGACGGGGCATCGATATACCAGAGTAGACTAGCGTATGCGCTTCTCGACCCATGAGATGGGCGATGGATGATCCCATATCCATTGGTGTTTGACATCAGAGATGGTATACGGGTGCTCAGTAGAGACTGGGTACACTGGACGGACTCGCCGAGAACTCCCAGATGGTATTATACCTCACGTCAGATGGCAGTTCTCAGGTGACACTTGTACAGGTTAGTCTGTAGACCCGAGATCGTCATAGAGTCTTGTGTGATTCCCACTGTGCTTTGATCTCCACCTTACCACGTCCATGAGGGCGTGCAAAACGGTGGTATTTGGGCACAGTCCCATGTCACATGGAGGCAATGAGCGATAGGAGGGGTTTCGTCTCTCCCGGTATTGGGGGTTGATGTTGCGCTGTGCACGATTGGCCGTAACAGGGAAGTCCCTGGCCAGGGCTGATCAGAGATTTGCTGGTAAGTGTTACCAGTAGTTTCTCGACCCATTATGAGCCTCACATCGGCACGACTTATCGGTTATTGGGGTCTGACGTTTACCACCCCTAGACTTGATATGCGACATATCAGACGAACAGACCGGACTGTACGGTAAGTGTTACTGGTTGGATTCACAGGAGTGTGAGCGGGCTGGCTCGTCGATCTTCTGATCGCTCAATACCTGGATGGCCGTTACGTTTAGCAGACCGCTTGCGGCTTGTGGGTGCTTGATATGATCATCATCTGCTACCGGCGTATTGACGAGTCTTTAGAGTCCTACACAGAGGTTTCCTGGCTCAAGCGAAACGAAATAGGAGCGCATATGAGATATGTGCGGGACCGAGAATAATGCGTGTATGTGATACCGTATTTCATTCTCGCGATGAATGTTTCGATTGGTTGTATGCGATATAACCTAGTTGTCGAATCATTGATTCGATAAATCGATACATTGTATACTAGTCAGTTATGTGCGACATGACCGGATCATTGAATCAAGTGTTGATTTAATGATTTAATGTATAATTATATATTTGATATATTACTTTGCATTAACTAGTATTGGTTCACTTTAAATGGATTTTCTCACTTGATGTGCAAGTTGTATATGTGATATACTTTTATGCACATCTTTGTATCTTGTTTGATGATACTTGCTCATTTGGTTAAGTGTAAAGAATTAAACCTAGGTTAAGAAAGTGATTAGGGTTTTTAATTATCCATTCTTTTATTTTTCATTTTGGAAAAAGGATGGCATAAGAATACAAAATGGTTGCTTTCATTCTTGAACTCTGATGAAGCTTCATGAATCTTTGACTTAGTGACCATTTTGTCTTCACACTTAACCCTAACCATTCATCTAACCTTAGTCAATTCTCTACACCTAACTATGGTTCATATTATGATAAGTATTCATTTCTTTTACTTTTTTAAATAACTTATCATAATTCTAGCTTCATCTTCTTCTTCATCTTCAAAAGAAAAAGCTTGATGCCATCAATGGCAACTTGAGTTCTAAAGTGAGAAATCAAATTCTAAAGTGAACCCACCTCCTATTTCTTCACCCTCTACCTCTTGCCAAGTTGTTTTGGGTGTTTTCTTCACAAGTTTCACAAATTTGTGAAGTCAGAGCTTGAACTTGTGATGCCTCGACGTAGATCATCTTCGGCACGAAGCCGACGACCTAGTCCGCCCATTTTCCCGATGAAACCGACGATTGAGTTCGGGATTCAAGATGGACAGCGAGAGGACGCCTACGTGGAGCTAAGGAAGTGGATATCCGGATCTACAAAGGTTGTAGCTTCTGATCTTTAGTTAAATTGTTAACTAGATTCGTTTTTCGCCTAGATTTCTAGTCAATGATAAGTATTAGGGTTTCTCGGCACCCATAATTTTTGAAATTGGCATGGTTGATGCCTTGTGAGACCTCTATAGTGTGCCTAGGAACCTTTCAATTGCTTCTATAGTTCTTTCTTTGCATAGCAGTATTTGTGAAATATCCTGCACTTTATTCGATAAGGAAAGAGCCGACGATCCCTTTACCGGGAGTGACCTCTTTAGCAAAACTAGTAAAGGCCTAAAAAATACTCCTTTTCAAAAATCACTTGTTTCTACAACGATATCAAGTTCATTACGCAAAAAGTTTTCTGAAAAACCTGTCGTAGCCCTCCGTCATTTCAGATAAAGACTATTTAGTATTCGTGCTACGTTTGTTAGCCTTTGTCAAGGCGTAGTGTGCGGTAGCTGATTAGTACTTATCTATTTATGCATATGATGCGATTGGATTAGGGTAGTCGTACGACCTTGTTGGTCTTTGTCAAGGGTCATACGAGTGGGTTTAATTCAATCAAGAAATGACGGGTTGAACTTGACTAGCATCCTATGGTTTGTTGGCCTTTGTCAAGGTCATAGAAGGTTAGGGGCAAAAGTATTATCGGGAATTTAAAGTTTAGAAATTTGCAATGAGATTGCATACCTTCTATGAGATAGTTGGATCCCGATACCCACTGCGAGTAAGAGTTACTCCAGGGAGAGTTTTACACATTATAATTAGCCAATCAAGTAGGTGTCTAGAAAGGTGTTAACGGGGTAATGCCTTTGGAAAAATGAGGTTTATTTTAATTAGGTCCGTGCGAAAGCATGGGGAACCTCCCTCAAAGTACCAATAGCGGCCTGGCTGAAAAATTGGCGAACTTGTAAAGTGTAATTAATCCCGGTTAGTCTTACCTTTTAGGGTTTGAAGGAAGATTTGATTAGAACAGTGGGAGCCATCCTGATTAGATAAGATAATAACCAATCTAATCTTACAAGAGCATACGGTAAAGTGTTTTTCTTCTCTCTCTCTCTCTCTCCAGGTAGCGACCATGTTGGGCCTTAATCAAGATAATAATATGGATGTATTGACCGAACCCGCTTGTTATACTGAGCAGGGGAACGTTGGTTCCGTTCTTTCTTATACATATTATAAGACTGAGCAGGAAAAAGGGGAATATCCAGATTCCCACGCCGCCCAAACAAAGAACAAGCATGTTGATGCATCTTCTTCGGGTGTTTTTGTTATCGAGAACTGTTTCTCAGTTCACTCTACATCCTGAGTATTAGATACCGGATCAGGATCCCACATATGTAATATGTTGCATGGTCTAAGGAAAGGTAGAGAACTGGGAATGTGTGATCATTTCATAAGAGTAGGGAATGGTGCAAAAGTTGCAGCCAAAGTAGTTGGCGAATATCACCTTGTATTACCAAATGGTCATACATTGATTCTGAACGAATGCTATTACATTCCGACCCTGATATGCAATCTTATATCAGTTTCTTTATTTAGTAAAGAAGGATATAATTTTGTAGTACAGGATAATGTTATGAATATCTTCCTGGATCAAAAGTTGATTGGACCAGGTTCGTTAAATAATGGCATATACGTTCTAAATCAAGCCACAGTTCTTAACGTACAAAATACACACAAAAGGAAGAGTTCAGAAATGAACGAATTCTTCTTGTGGTATTGTATACTAGATCATATCAATGCGACATGACTAGCTAAGTTACATAAGGATGGATATTTGAATCCGTTCGAATTTTCATCTTATGGCACTTGCCAGTCATGTTTCAAAGGCAAAATGACCAAAACTCCGCTTATTGGACACGGAGAAAGAGTTACGGAACTCTTGGGACTGATACATAGTGATGTATGCGGTCCCATGTTTACACATGCCAGGAATGGTCCTCGTACTTCATTACATTCACTGACGATCTCTCAAGATACAAACATGTGTTCCTGTTGAAACACAAGTCTGAAGCTTTTGAGAAATTCAAAGAATATAAGCACGAAGTCGATAACTAAACGGGTAAAAGTATTAAGATCCTTCGATCTGATCAAGGAAGAGAATACTTGAGCAATAAGTTCCTGGACTATCTAAAAGAGAATAGGATTCTCTCTCAGCTTACTCCACCATATACACCATAGCACAACGGTGTATCGGAATGGAGGAATCACACCCTATTAGATATGGTGCGCTCTATGATGAGCATCCCTGAGTTACCTATTTCCTTTTGGGGTTATGCGCTTGAGACAGCAGCATACCTATCGAATCAAGTTCCATCTAAATCTGTACCTACCACACCATATAAGATATGGAGTAGGAAGAGACCATGTCTTAAACGAGTTAAGATATGGGGTTGTCCGGCCTATGTCAAAAGGCAAAATCCAGACAAACTCGAGGCACGGTCAGTTCTTTACAAGTTTGTGGGATATCCTAAACATTCACATGGATATCTTTTCTACCACGGTGGGGAACAAATGGTGTTTGTTTCTCGACATGCCACCTTTTTGGAAAAGGAATTTCTCGCAAAGAAAATTAGTGGCAACGAGGTAAAACTGAAAGAAACTTCGGCTACACAAACTGCAACTGAAGATTTAGTGGAACCAGAGGATTCGATAGCTCCCAACGAACCTCACCCTCTCCGCCGATCTAGTAGGGTTCCTCATCCACCTGAGAGATACTATGGTTTTCTCATCGATGGTGGAAGCGAGGATTACATCATGGAAGATGATGACCCAACTAGCTTCGAGCAGGCCATCACGAGTGGGGACTGCTGGATGCAATGCGATCTGAGATAGAATCCATGTACACCAACAAAGTATGAACTTTAGATGTTGCTCCTGAAAGAGTAAAACCCATTGGGAGCAAATGGATCTTTAAGAAGAAACTTGGTGTAGATGGAAAAGTTGAGACTTTCAAAGATGGACTTGTTGCAAAAGGTTTTCGTCAATGACCAGGTGTGGATTATGATGAAACCTTTTCTCCAGTGGCTATGCTTAAGTCCATCCGGATCCTACTTGCCATTGATGCATACCATGACTACGAAATCTGGCAAATGGATGTTAAGACCATCTTTGTAAATGGTGATTTAGAAGAGTGCGTATACATGACTCAGCCAGAGGGCTTCGTAGACAGTAGGAGCAGCGAAAAGGTGTGCAAGCCGCTTAAATACAACTATAGGTTAAAGCAGGCATCGCGGAGTTGGAACATCTGTTTTGATATGGTAGTCAAAGAGTTTGACTTCATCAAAAACGTAGATGAACCTTGTATATACAAGAAGGTGGCAGAGAGTAAGGTTGTCTTCCTCGTATTATACGTGGATGACATACTCTTGATAGGAAATGATGTTCCTATGCTGCACTCGGTCAAGCTCTTCTTATCACAAAGATTCTCAATGAAAGATCTAGGTGATGCCTCCTGCATCTTGGGGATTATGATCTATAAAGATAGATCTAAACGGATACTGGGATTGTCCTAATCCAGGTACATTGACACCATACTAAAAAGCTTTATATGGAAGAATCTAAGCGTGGGAATTTACCCATGACCTCTGGACTCACTCTCTCCAAAGAGATGTCTCCTAAGACTGATTTGGAAAGAGCTCGGATGCAAGGGATACCCTATGCTTCGGCAGTGGGCTCTATCATGTACGCGATGCTATGTACCAGACCCGATGTAGCATACTCACCAAGTGTAGTGTGTAGGTATCAAGCAGATCCTGGAGAGAGTTACTGGACAACTGTGAAGAACATTCTCAAGTACTTGAGAAGGACTAAAGAGATGTTCTTGGTGTATGGTAACGGAGAACTCCAAGTAGAGTCATTTACCGATTCGAGCTTCCAAAGTGATAAGGACGACTCTAAGTCGCACTCGAGATTTTTCTTTACCCTCAATAGAGGGGTGGTTTGTTGGAAGAGTTCCAAATAGGAAATCGTGGAAGACCCGACGATGGAGGCTGAATACATCGTTGCCAACGATGCTGCCAAAAAGGCTGTCGAGATGAAGAAGTTCATAACTGAACTTGGAGTGGTTCCGTCCATTGAGCATCCAATACCTTTGTATTGTGATAACAATGGAGTTGTGGCTTTGGCCAAGGAACCCAGGTCCCATCAGAGATCCAGGCATATTGTGAGGTGGTATCACCTGATCCGGGAGATAGTTGATTGCCGAGAGATCGAGGTCAGGAAAGTTGACACGAAGGACAAAACTGCGGATCCACTCACGAAGGCCATACCTAACATACACTTTGAGAGACTCTTCGGGATGTTGGGTATGAGATACTACAACAGCTGGCCTTAGTGCAAGTGGGAGATTGTTGATTATGTATATGCCCTAGAGGCCATTATTGTACATATGATGTATATTGTAGTGGATGCTTGGATATATATAGAGAGGACTTTCTTGCTCAACATGATAGTATGCTATCTAGTTTCACTTTGTCTTAACATGTAGACTTGTATTGTGTTACTGTCTTGCTCTCACATGTTGATAAATCCCTTAGGATGTGTACTTGACTACTAGGACTATGATGGAGATCATACTAGTAGGGCCAGGATAGTCCAAAAGTACATCCTATAATTGTTCCTAGTCGAGGTGTATCGAGACAGGGCATCGATACTCCAGAATAGACTACCGTATACGCTTCTTGACCCATATGATGGGCGATAGATGATCCCATATCTATTGGTGTTTGACATCAAAGATAGTATACGAGTGCTCAGTGGAGACTGGTGTTGGAGATAGTGCCATCATAGTCAATTATTGGATCACAGGCACGTGATTGCAATGATTGAGGGAGGACCTATACCGGTAGGACAGTCTTACTCAAGATGATAGTATGATATCTGGTTTATCTTTATCATCGTATACTGCTTTAGGTGACCCTACAGGTCATTATTGCGCGTTGATAGAGCCCCTAGGATTCTTGCTTGACTGCCAGCAGTATGAGGGCGATCATATACGTGGGAGCTGGGGTCTATAAGCAAATCCTTAAAAGGTCCCTAGTCGTGGGTGTTTCGAGACAGGGCATCGATACTCCAGAGTAGACTAGTGTATACAGTCGAGACCCCGACGAGGGATGGTGGCCAGTCTCACAAGCCACTGGTGTCAGTTGGTTCACCTAAGATGTATACAGGTGCTCATTGGATTATGAGTACACCGGAAAGGACTCGCCGGGAACATGCTAGTTGGTCTTATACCTGACGTCAGATAGCAGTTCCCTGGTGACATGTGTACAGGTTAGTTCATCGACCTGAGGATCGTCATTTGTCTCGTGTGAGTTCCCACTGTACTTTGATTACTACCCTACCACGCTCAAAGGAGACGTGCAAACGGGTTTTAGTTGGGTACAGTCCCGAGCCACATGGAGGCAGTGAGCGGATCTTCAGGGGTTCGTCTCTCCCGGTATTGGGGGTGAGGTCGCTGATTGATTTGATATTTCCGATTGTGTGTGTAAATCAAATGATCCCCGGTAACGGTGTCATTTGATTGATCTTTATCTTTTTCCGTCGGTTTAGAAAATGAATAGAATTCACAATCAAAGAATTATTTGACCGCAATCAATAACGGTGTCGTGTATAGATTTCGTTAGCAAGTGCGGATCGTCCACAGGGATTGTGCGATTCATTCTTAGTTGTTTTGTTTTTAATTGAAACTTTAATAGAAAAAAAAGCAAATGATTCAAGATTTTTATCGGTGAGTTTCAAGTGTCACTATTCTAATCAAGAATCGATAAAACGATAAATATCAAGAATCAAGATGTGATATAATTCCAATCGATTTGGGTTTCAAGATTTGTAGTAAAGCTCGTAGGAATCGATTAGATTGTAGATGTGACGAAGACTAAAGATTAACGTTTCTTATCCATTAACGAATTGATGCTAACTCGATGTCGATTGATCGAGGTTTAAGGATCTTGTGAAGAATTAGGGTTCTTCGTCCTATCCTTTGTCCTTTCGATGAATCACATTCGCTAGATAGCTTCTTGAAAATCCAATGATCGATCGTTCATTTTCTAGATCGTGCGAAAGGAATCAAGAACCATTTCACATCGATCTAGATCATCGATCATTCTATTTTCAAGAATTTACAATTGTTATAGGACTTAAGAGAACGTTTAAAGATTCATCAACATCATCATTCTACAATCATCTCGATTCCTCCACGAGCGGAGTTTATTCACACATCATCACAAAGAATACATTCAAGAATCGAAATGAAATCATGATACTTGAATTGAAATGTAAACAAGTTTAAAGAATCTTCACCTTTATTACATCAACAAGTAGTTACAACTCTCAAAAATTACAAGAGGTAGGAACTTCGCTCGTCGAATCTTGCATGGCTCGGCTCCTTGAGTCTTGGATCGCTTCGATCTCGTGCTCCGTTGAGGTCCACCTTTGCTTTAAAGGGTCATCGAAGACTTGCTTTGCTTGAACTCCATGAATCTTGAATTGGGTTTTTCTAGATTGGATTTGGGTTAGGGTTTGGAGGTGGCAAGAATGTGGGTAGATGAAGAACTAGGGTTTCTCAACAATTAATGATCAACCCACTAATGATTGACTAGAGATCAATGAATTCTACCAACAATCAATCATCTTCAACAAGTGAGCCTTGGGGTCTATTTATAGGTTTCCCAAACCCTAGGTCTTGGATTTTGAATTTGCAATTCCCTCCAAAAGTTTGTTGTAAAGAGAGGCTTCTAGATGTAGTTAGTTAGGAGCTTAGCTTAGACTTTAAGCTAGGAATGTTTAGTTTAGAAACCCTAAGGCTTGCTGATCTGGCAGAATCTTCTAGAGTCTTCTGGAAAATGCAGTGTCTTGAAGAGCTATAGGAGCTGAGGTAGGAGTTTTGGGCTGAAGCAGAGGGGGTGATGTGGCATAAACGCCGCGGAACCGCGGCGCAAGGCGGCTCCGGCCGCGGTTCCGCGGCCACTTGGCTGCTTTGGAGCTTCATGCTTCTACTGTGGACTCTTGATAACTTTTTGGTATTTTTATGATATGTTGAATCTCTGAATACTTTTTAGATCATTTCCAGTTTCTAAATCCTTGAGTTGTCGTATTCTTTAGCAGTCTTTGTTTTGTAAATTGACCATTCTTCTGGATTTTCCTGCACAAACTTCGGAACACAAGTTGCGCAATATAGGAATGATGCCATGCTATGAAATGCCGTCAATTTCCCTAGAAATGCCGGTTTTAAGATCTAACACATGTAATCTGATATTTTATGACTGTTTCGCTAATATGTGCTATATGAATGCCGAACACTTCTATATGAATGCAAATGATAGGGAAATTGCCGGTTTAAAGATGCAATATTTTCGACTAATCAAATTCCCCCAAACTTAATTTCGATCGTCTCGAGCGAATTGTTTTATTAAAAAGAGAAGGAGAAAATAAAGAAAGAGAAAAACTAACTAGCACACTTTCGTAGGCAACACGATTGCACTGAGCACGTACAACAAGCCTTTAAACCTCTAGGTGTCCCTAGTAGGAGGAGTGTTGTCTCCTGAGGGTTTTCAGCGGATTGCACCCACAAAATCCAATAATTAAAGGAAGATCATGAATATTACATTTAAAGAAAAGAATTGTAAAAGAAAAGCCTTGAAAATTAGGGTTTCCAACTAAGCTTGCTTTTCGGTTGTCATGAGCCCTATCTTAATGGTCATGAAAAAATGTCAGAAATCACGTCCTCCCTCAATAAAACATCGTCCTATTCTTCATTCCTATCTTTCTTCCAAACATCGATCATATCACCCTGCGTGTGTGTAAAGGACATCCCTACACCCAGAGAATTCAATTCAAGCTATCATACTCTTGCCCATCAGCCTCAGTACTTTTTAATTAATGAATATTTAGATGGGATTGCTCACACACTTTCATGCGACCGTTAATACTTCTTGAGGTACTAACCGACCGATTACTCATGTGCTAGCTTAATTGGTGTATTTTCCTCGTCTTGCACCACCTCAGGCATAGCAGTGACTCCCAGACCAGTTGGCCTTAGGGCACTAGGTGAAGAGGCACCCTTGCTATATATTTTTTTATTGCCCTCGGTGATAACAAAACCAGTGTCCATTTTTCTCACCACTTATATTTTTTTTCATTCACTTTTTCTTTTTATTTCCTTCATACATCGGCTTTAAGACAAGAGCATTTCAAGGTATCCTCTACTATCCCAGGCTTCAAGACGTGTGTAAGTGCGAATAGCAGGGTATCAACGTTCAAAATGTTTGGCTTCCAGAGTAGAAACTATTTTTCAGACCTATTTTTATCCTCAGATTAGTGACTTCCTTCATCTTACTAACCCTTGGGACTGTTAGTTATATGTATGCCCTAGAGGCCATTACTATACATAGGATGTATATTGTAGTGGGTGCTTGGACATATATAGGGAGGACTTTCTTACTCGACATGATAGTATGCTATCTGGTTGATCTTTACCTTAACGTGTACACTGATCGTCTCTCTGTTACATGTTGGTAAAGCCCTTAAGATGTGTACTTGACTACCTGGACTATGATGTGGATCATACTAGTGGGGACATGGTAGTCCATAAGTACATCCTTCAAAGTCCCTAGTTGTGGGTATATCGAGACGGGGCATCGATATACCAGAGTAGACTAGCGTATACCTTCTCGACCCATACAGATGGGCGATGGATGATCCCATATCCATTGGTGTTTGACATCAGAGATGATATACGGGTGCTCAGTGGAGACTGGGTACACTGGACGGACTCGCCGAGAACTCCCAGATGGTATTATACCTTACGTCATATGGCAGTTCTCTGGTGACACTGGTACAGAGTAGTCTGTTGATCCGAGATCGTTATAGAGTCTTGTGTGATTCCCACTGTGCTTTGATTTCCACCTTACCACGTCCAAGAGGGCGTGCAAAACGGTGGTTTTTGGGTACAGTCCCGAGTCACATGGAGGCAATGAGCGATAGGAGGGGATTCGTCTCTCCCGGTATAGGGGGTTGATGTTGCGCTGTGTTCGATTGGCTATAACCGGAAATCCCTGGCCAGGGTTGCTGAGATTTACTGGTAAGTGTTACCAGTAGTTTCTCGAACTGTTATAGACCTCATATCAACACGACTTATCAAGCTATTGGGGTCTGACGTTTACCACCCCTAGGCGAGATATGCGACATATCAGACGACGAGACCGGACTGTACGGTAAGTGTTACTGGTTGGATTCACAGGAGTGTGAGTGGGCTTGCTCGTCGATCTTCTGATCGCTCAATACCCGGGTGGCCGTTACGTTTAGTAGACCGCTTGCGGCTTGTGGGTGCTTGATATGATCATCACCTGCTGCCGGCGTATTGACGAGTCTTTACAGTCCTAAACAGAGGTTTCCTGGCTTAAGCGAAACGAAATAGGAGCGCATATGAGATATGTGCGGGACCGAGAATAATGCGTGTATGTGATACCGTATTCTATTCTCGCGATGAATGTATCGATATGGTTGTATGCGATATAACCTAGTTATCGAATCAAGGATTGATTCGATAAGACGATACATTGGATATTAGTCGGTCACATGCGATATGACCGGATCGTTAAATCAAGTGTTGATTTAATGATTTAATGCATAATAATATATATTTGATATATTACTTTGCATTAACTAGTATTGGTTCACTTTAAATGGATTTTCTCACTTGCATTGCACAAGTTGTATATGTGATATACTTTTGTGCACTTGTATGTATCATGTTTGATGATACATGCTAACTTGGTTAAGTGTATGATTAAACCATGGTTAGTTAATGGTTAGGGTTTCATTTGATTTATTTATGCCTTTATTTATTTTGTTTTGACAAAAGAAAAAGAGAAATGAAAACAAAAGGGTTGCTTTCAAAGATGAAGCTTGTTGAAGCTTCATGAAGGTTCAACCAAAGTGACCATTTTGTCTTCATGTCTAAACCTAACCATTCACTAACCCTAGTTAATTCTCTACACCTAACCATGGTTTGCATATGATAAGAATTCCTTTTCTTTTCTATTTTATTTATTCTTATCATAATATTCATCATCTTCTTCTTCTTCACAAGAAGAAAAGCTTGCTTCATCAATGGTGATTTGAGCAAAAGAGTGAGAAATCCAATTCTAAAGTGAACCCACCTCCTATTTCTTTATCCTCTACCTCTTGCCAAGTAGTATAGGGTGTTTTATTCACAAGTTTCATGACTTGGTGAAGTGGGAGCTTGATCTTGTGATGCCTCGACGTAGATCATCTTCGGCATCGTAGTCGATGACCTAGCCCGCCCATTTCTCCGATGAAGCCAACGCTAGAGCCCGGGATTTGATTTGGACAGCAAGGGGACTTCATCGCGGATCTATGGAGGTGGAGAACCGGATCTACAAAGGTTGTATTTCCGTTCACTTAGTTAATTTGTTAACTAGTTGCATCTTTCGCCTAAAATTCTAGTTAACGATCCGTATTAGGGTTTCTCGGCACTTGTAAAATTTGAAATTGGCATGGTTGATGCCTTGTGAGACCTCATTAGAGTGCCTAGGAACCCTACAGTGGTATCAGAGCCTAGCTAGAGCCTTAGGCGAAGCGTAGACGGAGTTTGAAGTCCGATCGAACCGAAACCCTATTCTCAAAATGCTCTCTGTACATTTCTTAAAATCTGGAGTTTTTCGATATTAAAAATATGCAGAAAAATCAGCAGGTAATTTGAAGAATTACTGTGGAGCCCGTACTCATGATTCCTCCAAAGAGCGGCGGAACCGCGGCAGAAGCATGGATTCTGCGGCGGTTCCGCGGCCAATTAGTCTCCTCTTGCATTGAATTTTGCACAGTAATTCCTATTTTGCAGTGCTTAGTTTTCTGGGAATTTTTAATATTTATTCAAGAGTTGAATATTCTGGGTTGTATTGGGAATCAAAGATTCGATCGGATTATCAAATTTTGTCTGTGTGTTTTTCCGGATAATTTTAGAATATGTTAAAAAGTTCGACCGGATGTAAATACCTAATCTTTCCTCTATCGGGAAATTTCCAAGTGTTGGATCTTTCCGTAGTTTAACGACGTTCTAAGTAGTGCAAGTAACGCGATGGTCCCTCTAGAAGACAACAAACCTTAACTCGATTATGTGACCGTCTTGAACTGCCCTTTGAACCTTAGGGTTTGGGGCAGTACGGCGTGCCATATGTGAGGCGTTGGCTTGACCCTTCTACGGCTGGACCGTTGGTACTGAGGCACGGACTGAATGTTTTTTAGACTTATTTCATGTGTTGAGCTGTATCGGGAAAACTTGGGTGTTCGACTGTTCGATCGGAAAGTTTAACATTTTCTATTTACCCGGAATGTGATATAATAATTGGAATTCACAAGTAGTTATGAGATAACTGAATGAATGTTATAAACATAGCAGCTTAGTCTCACTTGATCGGTTGCCACGGAATTTTGATGTGATCAAAAGTCCGTCGCAATCACGTAGCGTACGCGAATACTCGCCGGGTAATCTTAATAGACAGCCTCGCCCCATAGCCCCGACCAAGTGACTGTAGGAGAATCCCGTCACCGAAAGCATCCGTTTGGGTGCTCGCGGTAGCGGTGTTCCGCCTTGGTGCACTTCGTCGACGGTATCGGGGGTGCGGCCGTCTACTAAAGTTTGCGACGAGTATTCGATCAGGATGTCGGGAATCTTGTTGAATTGCCCGACTTGATATTGAAAAGAGTTTTCGATAATGAGACTAAAATGCGGGGTTTATAATAGTTAGGCATGCGATGTTTAAGGAATTCATTTGTATAGGCATGTGATGTCTAAAGAGGTTACGGATTCCAACTGTTGTAGTTTTACACTTTCTTTTTTGTGACCGTAAGTGTAATATGTGATATCCCCGGTTTCGTTGCTATATGTCAACGACAATTGGGATGCGCATATTTACTTACGTTGATGACATGTGATGTTATGTGTTGCTGGATATGTTATATTGGATCGTCGTGTTTGAATAGCCGGGGTTTTTTATATGAGATGAGTGTTTTTTCTTTTTCATTCATGTAAAAACTTGTATGTAATATTCTTTTATTGGGGCACTTCCAGGTTGCGGAAGATGTCACCCTTTGTATATTATTTACTTTTCCGCACTAGGATAGACCCAAGGAGGAGGGCACAAGTAACCGGATTCTGGGGTCCAGTGGGAGACCAACTCGAGGAGTCGAGTCCGGGTCTCCTAACCCTAGAATTTGTAGGGTTGCTTGCCGCTCTCGTAGGGGTCTAGGGGTGTGGGATTGGCTATTCATCACGACCGTGGAATCCGTGTTTTATACTGGCTCGTATTGAAAACACGGACGTCCTAGTATATCCAATATTTCATATGTTTCTTCTGCTGCGATATCTGTGATGTGATCATGTGATATGTTCTGTGATGGATACTGTATATAGTATATATGATATATTATATAGACGTTACTTATGTTTTACACCCGTGCTAGCCCTGCCCCGCTCTGTCGTTAGTTACCTAACCTAACGGTGTACGAGGGGACATCGAGGCGAATGCGGATGGCATAAGTGTACGTCGTATTTATCTGTGATGTTTAGGTAATTAAATGATGGGACTTCATTAATGTGATTAATGAAATAAAAGAAACCTAAGATGTTGTAGAATCGAATTTCAAAATAAAAAAGGGTAGCTACAGTTCTTGCTTTGCACAGCGGTATATGTGATATATCCTGCACCTTATTCGATGAGGAAAGGACCGAGATCCCTTCATCGGGAGTGACTCCTTTAGCAATAACTGGCAGATGCTACACACTCGGTTTGTTTTCTGATTGCTTTTAAGAGTTTTTGCTTTGCACAGTGATATATATGATATATCCCGTACCTCATTCGACGAGAAAAGGACCGACGATCCCTTCACCGGGAGTGACTCCTTTAGCAAAACTATAAAAGCCTAAAAAACACTCCATTTTAAAATCATTTGATTCTACAACGATATCAAGTTCATTACGCAATAGGTTTTCAGAAAAACCTTTCGTAGCCCTCCGTCATTTCAGATAAGTCCTGTTTAGTATTCGTGCTGCGTTTGTTGACCTTATCAAGGCGCAGTGTGCGGTAGCTAACCAGTATTTATCTGCTTATGCATATGATGCAGATTGGGTTAGGGTAGTCGTATGACCTTGTTGACCTTGTCAAGGGTCGTGCGGGTGGGTTTGATTCAATCAAGAAATGACGGGTTGAACTTGACTTACGGTCTATGGTTTGTTGACCTTGTCAAGGTCATTGATCGTTTGGGGCAAAATATTATCGGGAATTTCAAGTGTTGAAATTTGAAATGAGATTGCATACCTTCTATGAGATAGTTGGATCCCGATACCCGCTGCGAGTAAGAGTTACTCCTGGGAGAGTTTTACACATTATAATCAGCCGATCAAGTAGGTGTCTAGAAAGGTGTTAAAGAGGTTACGCTTATGGGAAAACGAGGTTTACATTAATTAGGTTCGTGCGAAAGCACGGGGGACCTCCCTCAAAGTACCGACACTGGCCTGGCTGAAAGATTGGCGAAGTTGTAGGGTGTAATTAATCCCGGCTAGTCTTTCCTTTTAGGGTTTGAAGAAAGATTTGATAAAAACAGTGGGAGCCATCCTGATTAGATAAAATCATAACCAATCTGATCTTGCAAGAGCGCACGCTGAGTGTTTTCTTCTCTCTCTCTCCAGGTAGCGACCATATCACGCCTTAATCAAGATAATAATATGGATATTTGACCGAACCCACTTGTTATACTGAGCTGGGGAACGTTGGTCCCGCTCCAACTTATAATTGTTATAAGACAGAGCAGGAAATTGGGGATTACCAGAATTCCCGTGACGCCCAAACGAAGAAAGTGCATACTGATGCATCATCTTCGGGTGTGTTCGTTACAAAGAACTGTTTCTCTGTATCCTCTACGTCCTAGGTATTTGATACCGGAACAGGATCCCAGATATGTAATCTGTTACATAGGGCTACAGATAGGTAGAGAACTGAGAACGGGTGATAAGTTTCATGAGACAGAAAACGGGGCAAGTGTTGCAGCCAAGTCTGTTGGTTACTGTCACCCTGTATTATCAGTACATTGATTCTGAACGAATGTTATTAGATACCGAACCTGATATACAAAATCATATCAGTCTCTTTACTAGTAAAGAAAGGATATAATTTTGTATTGTTGGATAATGTTTTGAACATTTCCTATATCAAAAGTTGATCGGTTCAGGCACGTTATCTAAAAGCATTGATGTTCTAAATCAAACTACAGTTCTTTAGTATACGGAACACACACAAGAGGAAGAGTTCAGAAATGAACGAATCCTTCTTGAGGCATTGTAGACTAGGTCATATCAATGCGACCCGACTAGCTGAAGTTACATGTAGATGCATATTTAAATTAGTTTGAATTTACATCTTATGAAACTTGCCAGTCATGTCACAGAGATAAGATAACCATAGCTCCGTTTACTGGAAACAGAGAAAGAGTTAGTGAACTCTTGGGATGATACATGTTGATGTATGTAAGGTCCCCTGTCTACACATGCCAAGACCGGTTCTTTATATTTCATTACATTCTCTGATGATCTTTCGAGGTTCAGACCTATGTTCCTGTTGAAACACAAATCAGAACCTTTTGAGATATTCACAGAATATAAGTTAGAAGTAGAGAACCAATACGGGTATAAGTATTATGTCCTTTGATGAGATCAAGGAGGAGAATACTTGAGCACGAAATTCTTGGACTATTCTAAAGGAGAATGAGATTCTCTCTCAGCATTACTCCTCCGTATATACCATGGCACGATGGTATATCGGGGCGGAGCAATCACACCCTATGTGATAAGGTGTGCTCTATGATGAGTACTACTGAGTTACCTGTTTCCTTTTGGGAGTTATACACTTGAGAAGCTGCATACCTATTGAATAGGGCTCAAATCAAATCAGTTGCCTACCACTTCATATGTGATATGGAAAGGGAAGAGCCCATATCTTAAGTTAGTTAAGATTTGGGGGTGTCCGGCCTATGTCTAAAAGCAAAATCCGGACAAGCTCGAGGCAAGATCTGTTATGTAGAACTGGAAATGTTCCAGCTATACAAACTGCAGCTGATGATTTGATAGAACCAAAGGATTCAATAGTTACCAACGAACCTCAGCCACTCCGCCGATCTAGTAGGGTTTCTCACCCACCTGAGAGATACTTCAGTTTCTCTATGACAGTGGGAGCGAGGATTGCATCATGAGATGATGACCCAACTAGTTTCGAGCTGGCCATCAGGAGTGGGACTCTGTAAGAATGGCTGGATGCTTAGCGATCTGAGATGGAATCCATGTACACCAACAAAGTATGGACTTTGGTTGCTATATCTGAAGGGTTAAATCCCCATCAGTAGCAAGTATATCTTGAGAAGATTACTTGGTGTAGATGGAAAAGTTGAGACTTTCAAAGCTAGACTTGTTAAAGCTTTTCGTCATCGACCAGGCGTGGATTATGATGAAACCTTTTAAGTGGCTATGCTTAAGTCCATCCATATCCTACTTGCCACGGCTACATATCATGACTACGATATCTGGCAGTTGGGTGCCATGACTGCTTTTCTAAATGATGTTTTAGAAGAGAACGTCTATAAGTACACAGCCAGAGGGCTTCGTAGACAGTGGGAGCAGCGGAAACGTGTACAAGATGCTTTATAGGCTAAAGCAGGTATCGCGGAGTTGGAACATTTGTTTTGATGTGTTAGTCAAAGAGTTTGACATCATCAAAATGGTAGATGAACCTTGTATAAACAATAAGGTAGTGGAGAGTATGGTGGTGATCCTCGTAGAGTACGTGGATGACATACTCTTGATAGGGAAGGAGTTTCCTATGCTACGCTCAGTCAATCTCCGCTTATCACAATTATTCTCCACATAGGATCAAAGTGATACCTACTAAATCCTGGGTTTTGGATCTATGAGATAGATCTAAATGGATGTTAGGATTCTCACTAGTTGTAGTTAGTTGGTATCAATCGATCCTGGGGAGAATCACTGGAAGGATTCCAGAGTGATAAGGACGACTGAATGTCAGTCACAGGCATTGTCTTTACCCTCAGTGGAGGGACGGTATGTTGGAAGAGTTCCAAGATAGATACCGTGGCATACTATACGATAAAGGCTCGATACATCGCTACTTAAGATGCTACCAAAGAGGCTGTCTGAGTGTATATTAGTTCATGAGATGAACTTAGTTCCTCCCATTGTGTGACAATGGAGTTGTAGCTTATGCCAAGGAACGTCCGTCCCATCAGTGATCCAGACATATTCTAAGGCAGTGTCACCTGATCGTGGAGATAGTTGATCTCCAGGGTAATCGAGGTTAGGAGAGTAGACTCAGAGGACAACACGGCGGATCCACTCACAAAGGCCTTTTCCCAGAGAGAGACTTTTATGGGATGGTTGAGTATGAGATACTGCAACCACTGCTATCAGATGGCCCTAGTGCAAGTGGGAGATTGTTAGTTATATGTATGCCCTAGAGGCCATTACTATACATAGGATGTATATTGTAGTGGGTGCTTGGACATATATAGGGAGGACTTTCTTGCTCGACATGATAGTATGCTATCTGGTTGATCTTTACCTTAACGTGTACACTGATCGTCTCTCTGTTACATGTTGGTAAAGCCCTTAGGATGTGTACTTGACTACCTGGACTATGATGCAGATCATACTAGTGGGGACATGGTAGTCCATAAGTACATCCTTCAAAGTCCCTAGTCGTGGGTATATCGAGACGGGGCATCAATATACCAGAGTAGACTAGCGTATACCTTCTCGACCCATACAGATGGGGGATGGATGATCCCATATCCATTGGTGTTTGACATCAGAGATGATATACGGGTGCAAAGTGGAGACTGGGTACACTGGACGCATTCGCCGAGAACTCCCAGATGGTATTATACCTTACGTCAGATGGCAGTTCTCTGGTGACACTGGTACAGAGTAGTCTGTTGACCCGAGATCGTCATAGAGTCTTGTGTGATTCCCACTGTGCTTTGATTTCCACCTTACCACGTCCAAGAGGGCGTGCAAAACGGTGGTTTTTGGGTACAGTCCCGAGTCACATGGAGGCAATGAGCGATAGGAGGGGATTCGTCTCTCCCGGTATAGGGGGTTGATGTTGCGCTGTGTTCGATTGGCTATAACCGGAAATCCCTGGCCAGGGTTGCTGAGATTTACTGGTAAGTGTTACCAGTAGTTTCTTGAACTGTTATAGACCTCATATCAACACGACTTATCAAGCTATTGGGGTCTGACGTTTACCACCCCTAGGCGAGATATGCGACATATCAGACGACGAGACCGGACTGTACGGTAAGTGTTACTGGTTGGATTCACAGGAGTGTGAGCGGGCTTGCTCGTCGATCTTCTGATCGCTCAATACCCGGATGGCCGTTACGTTTAGCAGACCGCTTGCGGCTTGTGGGTGCTTGATATGATCATCACCTGCTGCCGGCGTATTGACGAGTCTTTAGAGTCCTACACAGAGGTTTCCTGGCTCAAGCGAAACGAAATAGGAGCGCATATGAGATATGTGCGGGACCGAGAATAATGCGTGTATGTGATACCGTATTCTATTCTCGCGATGAATGTATCTATATGGTTGTATGCGATATAACCTAGTTATCGAATCAATGATTGATTCGATAAGCCGATACATTGGGTATTAGTCGGTCACATGCGATATGACCGGATCGTTAAATCAAGTGTTGATTTAATGATTTAATGCATAATAATATATATTTGATATATTACTTTGCATTAACTAGTATTGGTTCACTTTAAATGGATTTTCTCACTTGCATTGCACAAGTTGTATATGTGATATACTTTTGTGCACTTGTATGTATCATGTTTGATGATACATGCTAACTTGGTTAAGTGTATGATTAAACCATGGTTAGTTAATGGTTAGGGTTTCATTTGATTTATTTATGCCTTTATTTATTTTTTTTTGACAAAAGAAAAAGAGAAATGAAAACAAAAGGGTTGCTTTCAAAGATGAAGCTTGTTGAAACTTCATGAAGGTTTGACCAAAGTGACCATTTTGTCTTCATGTCTAAACCTAACCATTCACTAACCCTAGTTAATTCTCTACACCTAACCATGGTTTGCATATGATAAGAATTCCTTTTCTTTTCTATTTTATTTATTCTTATCATAATATTCATCTTCTTCTTCTTCTTCACAAGAAGAAAAGCTTGCTTCATCAATGGTGATTTGAGCAAAAGAGTGAGAAATCCAATTATAAAGTGAACCCACCTCCTATTTCTTCATCCTCTACCTCTTGCCAAGTAGTATAGGGTGTTTTCTTCACAAGTTTCATGACTTGGTGAAGTGGGAGCTTGATCTTGTGATGCCTCGACGTAGATCATCTTCGGCATCGTAGTCGATGACCTAGCCCGCCCATTTCTCCGATAAAGCCGACGCTAGAGCCCGGGATTTGATTTGGACAGCAAGAGGACTTCATCGCGGAGCTATGGAGGTGGAGAACCGGATCTACAAAAGTTGTATTTCCGTTCACTTAGTTAATTTGTTAACTAGTTGCATCTTTCGCCTAAAATTCTAGTTAACGATCCGTATTAGGGTTTCTCGGCACTTGTAAAATTTGAAATTGGCATGGTTGATGCCTTGTGAGACCTCATTAGAGTGCCTAGGAACCCTACAGGGACAACGGCTCATAACTACTTATTACTAGTTCGTATAAGAAAACTTCTAATTTTCTTAGTTTTCTTAAATTTTTCTAATCTCATGGATGTAATTGTTCACTATCTAAACTTTTATTATCTTATTTATATACAAAAGAGTGTAAATATTAAAATTATTTTTATACTTGAAAATTTTTAAATTTTTATGGGTTTTGAAAAATTTTTTATAAAATTTTTATAGATTTTTAAAAGAAATGTTTTGTGCTTATGCAAATGATATGCGAATGATGCAAAAATAAGCACAAACCTCCCCCAAACTTGTTTTCAACAGTGTCCTCACTGTTGCCAACCACTATACCTACAAAAACTGTAAGCCTGGGGGGAATTATTAGTGGGGGCAAAATATATAAGTGAAGATCCTCCCCCAAACTTACTTTTCTCACTCACCTCCATTCAAAAAGATGATGCAGTGATATGCAGGACATGAAGGTGAGACGGAGGAATTTTAATCCAAATAAAATGGCTCCTGTAAGAACATGAGCTCCTCCGTGGGGTCAGTGGAAAAATACGGCTTTAGTCTATGTCCATTCACTTTGAAAAATGTGCCGTTTTTAACATTTTCTACCTCTACTGCCCCGTGTGGGTATACAGACCGCACAACAAAAGGTCCCTTCCACCGAGATCGAAGCTTACCCGCGTGAAGGTGTAGTCGTGAATCATAAAGAAGGACTTGTTGACCAGGTGAAAATGTTTTCCTCAAAATGTTTTTATCGTGAAAAATCTTAGTCCTATTCTTTATGATTACAGTGTTATCATAAGCTTCATCGCGGAGTTCGCTTAGCTCATTTATTTGCAGCTTCCGAAAGTTGCAGGCTTGGTTTAGGTCAAAGTTGATTTCCTTAATAGCCCACAATGCTTTATGCTCAACCTCGACAGGTAAGTGACATGCCTTCCCGAACACTATCCTATTTGGAGACATCCCTAGGTCGGTTTTATATGCAGTTCGAAATGCCCAAAGAGCATCCGTCAGTTTGGTCGACCAGTCTTTTCTATTCTTAGCAACAGTCTTCTCCAGGATTAGTTTGATCTGTCTGTTTGAGATCTCAGCCTGCCCGCTCGTTTGGGGATGATAGGGTGTAGAAAGTCTGTGGTTGATTGCGTATTTCCGCATCAAAGTCTCGAAAAACCTGTTGCAGAAATGTGTCCCATTATCGCTAATAATAGCGCGTGGGTGTCCAAATCGCGAAAAGATATTCTCTTTTAAGAACTTAATGACAACTTTCCTGTCATTAGTGCGACATGGAATGGCTTCAACCCACTTTGAGACATAATCAACCGCCAGCAGTATGTATAAATTCCCAAAGGAGTTGGGAAAGGGACCCATAAAATCAATGCCCCAAACATCGAAAATTTCAACAACCAAGATGGGTTGCTGAGGCATTTCATATCTTTGGGAGATTCTACCCGTGTACTGACATTGTGTACAGGTTTTGCAATAGTTAAATGCGTCCTTGAATAAGGTCAGCCAATAAAAACCACATTGCAAAATCTTCTCCGCCGTCTTTTTAGGACCGAAGTGACCCCCACAGGCCTGATCATGACAAAAAGAAAGAACACTCTTGAACTCTTCTTTCGGGACACACCGGCGAATGATCTGATCAGGACAATATTTAAACAAATATGGATCATCCCAGTAAAAGTGTTTTACTTAGGATAGAAAACGGTACTCCTGTTTTGACCAATCGCTGGGTATAGGTCCTGTGACAAGATAGTTCACAATATCCCTAAACAAGGTTCATTGGATACGCTCAAGAGTTGTTCGTCGGGAAACGAATCATTGATCGGCAGGGTCACAGGGGAAGAAGAGATGTGTGAAAGATGGTCGGCTACAACGTTTTCACATCCTTTCTTATCTTTGATAACAAGATCAAATTCTTGTAATAGAAGGATCCAACGTATTAGTCGACCTTTTGCATCTTTCTTCGCCAGAAGATGTTTTAAGGCGGAATGGTCATGTACACAACTATAGAAGAGCCAATTAAGTAAGGCCTGAATTTTTCTAATACAAATACAACCGCTAAAAGTTCTTTCTCGGTGGTTGTATAGTTGATTTGTGCATCATTCAGGGTCTTACTTGCATAGTATATCACGTGTGGCATCTTTTCAATGTGTTGTCCTAAGACTGCACCAACTGCAAAGTCGGATGCATCACACATCAGCTCAAAGGGGTAGTCCCAATCTGGAGACGATAGAACGGGGGCTGTAGTGAGGGAGTGTTTAAGTGAGTCGAAAGCTGCCTCACAGTCCGAGTCAAAGTGGAAGGTCGTATCCTTAGCCAGGAGAAGAGTTAAAGGTCTAGCAATTTTGCTAAAATCCTTAATAAATCTCCTATAAAAGCCCGCATGGCCAAGGAAAGATCGAATATCTTTGACGCTTTTGGGATGAGGGAGGTTTTGAATGACATCTATCTTAGCTCTGTCAACCTCAATGCCTTTCTGTGAAATCACATGTCCAAGTACAATTTCTTCTTGGACCATGAAATGGCATTTTTCCCAGTTCAAAGTTAAGTTCTTCTCTTTGCAACGAGTAAGAACTGCGTCAAGATTTGATAGGCAATCAGAAAAAGAGTCTCCAAAAATCGAGAAATCGTCCATAAAGATCTCCAGAAAATTCTCTACCATATCAGAGAATATCCCCATCATACACCGCTAAAAGGTAGCGGGAGCATTGCATAGCCCAAAGGGTATGCGTCTATAAGCAAATATGCCAAAAGGACAAGTAAAAGTGGTTTTATCTTGATCCTTTTTGGCTATGGGGACCTGATTATAGCCTGAGTATCCTTCCATAAAGCAATAATACTCTCGTCCAGCTAAGCGTTCCAGCATTTGATCAATGAATGGTAGAGGAAAGTGGTCTTTCCTCGTGGCAGCATTGAGTTTTCTATAATCAATGCATACACGCTACCCAGTTTGGGCGCGTGTCTGAATCAACTCATTTGTCTCATTAGTAATAACAGTGATGCCGGATTTCTTAGGGACGACGTGTATAGGACTCACCCATTGGCTATCAGAGATTGGGTATATAATACCGCTATCAAGTCATTTGACGATCTCTTTCATCACCGCTTCCTTCATGACGGGGTTCAACCGTCTCTGTGGTTCTCGGGTTAGTCTGGAATCATCCATCACATGTATATGATGTTCAACAATCAAGGGACTAATCCCTTTGATGTCCGCCATAGTCCAACCAAACGCCTCTTTGTTAGATCTCAATACCGATAAAAGTGCATTCTCTTGCTCTGATGCTAGAGAAGCAGATATGATAACCGGTAAAGACTCATTCTCACCTAAATAAGCATATTTAAGATGAGAAGGTAAAATTTTTAGATCTAATACGGGCGGAGAAATGATAGAAGGAGGGATCATCGAGTGAATTTTGGAGTTACAAAGAAGCTCAGAGCCTGTGAAAGATACAGACTCGGGTGGAGAAAAGTCAGGAGTGTAGGACTCAAGTGTAGGAAAAGTGTCCTCACTAAGATCATGTGTAAGGTCAAACAGAGATGTGGTAATGTCGTCGAGATCTGTAAAGCAAAGTTCCTCAGCTCCGCAACTATCGGGAGCAATCTCGTGGACAGAGCACACATCTAGAATATGAGCAGAGGGTTCTGATGGCTGACTTCCAACTTTGTAGATATTTAGTTCAATGGTCATATTTCCAAATGATAAGTTCATTGAACCATTTCTACAGTTTATAACAGCGTTGGAAGTGGCAAGGAAAGGACGACCCAAAATCACCGGAATTTGGCCCCGGGGGTTTTCTACAGGTTGTGTGTCGAGAACAATGAAGTCCACGGGGAATAAAAATTCCCCAACCTTTATCAACACATCCTCTAGTTCACCCCTTGGTTTGGTGATTGAACGGTCTGCCATTTGGAGAGTGCAGTGAGCAGGTTTCAACTCTCCAATCCCTAGTTGCTCATATACAGAATATGGAAGTAGGTTAACACTTGCACCAAGGTCTAAAAGAGCACAATTTATGTTTTTACCCCCAATAGAAATCGATATTGTAGGATATCCTGGGTCCTTACATTTCTTTGGTAGCTGGGGGATAAAAGCAGTGCTAATATTATTAGACATGAAAACCTTCTTCGGCACTTGAGTCTTCCTCTTCCTATTGCACAAGTCCTTAAGAATTTTCGCATAAGCGGGGACTTGTTGAATCGCATCTAGGAGAGGGATATTGATGTTAACCTGTTTAAACATTTCCATAATTTTCTCCATATGTGGACTCGTTTTATTACCCCTTAACCGATTAGGGTAACGTGTTTTCGCAATAAGCGTCGGGTCCATCATAGGAGAAGGAAGAGGGGGTAGACGAGATCCCAAAAGAGGAGTGGGGACCGTCTGTGGAGAACAAGAAGGGCTATACTGAGGTGTCGAGCCTAGTAGGAAATGGAGAATAGGCTCGCGAGAAGGTGGTGGGGTAGAAGAACAAGGATCAGAAGGAGAAGTGTGTGTGTGAGGAAAGGTCTCAGCCGGGGTGTTGATATGATTTCCAATATCATCAACTTCTTCCCCAACATGGTTATTCAGCACTCTTCCTGATCTCAACGTTGTGATGGCATTTACATTGTAATGCCCAGGGTTCGGTAGGGGTTGAGACGGAAGTTTCCCTTTTTCTCTAGCACTCATTTCGGCTTTAAGTCGTGCGATTTCAGCTTCCATCGATCTGATACTCTCATCTTGGGACGCTGAGTTTTTCTTTATCTCACTGACGGAAGATCTAACCTCAGCCGAAACCTCTATGAAATTTGACAAAAGTGATTTCATGGTTTGAGTGAATTGAGAGAATTTGTCAGAACAGGACAACTGCATAGGATTAGACTGTGCAGGAGTGTTGACCTGGTTTTGGAAATTTTGTGACTGGTAAGGGTGCTGAGTGAGTTGAAGTGGTTGCTGTTGTGGTGGAAGAGCCCTTTGAAAATTATTTTGGCTTGCAACCGTGTTTTGAGATTGTTGTTGGTTCCAAGCAAAATTCGGGTGATTCTTCCAACCCTGATTGTACGTGGAAGAATATGGATCGTTTCTAGGTATTTGAAATGCGGCATTAGTATGCTCGTGACCTTGAAACGCAGATTTTAATGGACATTCTTCCGTTAAGTAAGACGGATCAGAACAGCAGCCACATACAGTTTTGGGGAGCGACATTGGGTTTAGGGAGGCTGCTGCAAATTTGTGTTCCATAGCTTCGAGCTTCTTTTGCATTGCTGCCATCTTAGCTCGAACACCTATGGACACATCAATTTGGTGTACACCACCCCTATTCAATGATTGGGTTCCACTCTCCCACTGTAGTGATTTTTCAGCGAACTCTTCTAAAAATTTCCACGCTTCCCCATCATCCTTAGTCATAAAAGTACCTTGACACATGTTTTCAAGGTTCTGTTTAGTGTTTGGGTTAATGCCCTCATATATGATTCGGCAAAGATCCCATCTCGGGATGCCGTGATGAGGACATTGAACCAATAGATCCTTGAAACGTTCAAAGCATTTAGAAAATGGTTCAGTCGGAAGCTAGGTAAATTGGTTGAGTTCGCTACGGATTCAAGTTGTCTTTTGCATAGGGTAAAATTTCTTAAGGAATACCGCGACGAATTCTTCCCAATTCGTAATAGAGTGTGCGGTAGTGTTATATAGCCACTTCTCGGCTATATCGCACAAAGTAAATGGAAGATGTCGTAGACGCATAGCATCCACTGAAAGTTGTAACGTACCCATCATTGCGCATACGTTTTCAAATTTGGTAATGAAAACGTAAGCGTCCTCAGTCTCGAGTCCGTGGAATTTGGGTAAAAGGTTGATGTATTGGGGTTTAATTTCAAAATTTTCCCCGTTGGCTGGTGGAATGGATAAGCAGGTCGAAAGAGGACCTCGAATAGGATAGCACCTCTCTTGGAGAGAGATGCGGGGTGGATTCTGCGCACCAACGGACGGCGGCAGATTAGTGTTAAAGAAGTCCGATGGAGACGGATCCATCGATGTGGGTGTGGTGGTGGGTAAAGAAGAAGTAAATGGAGAAATACCGACTTCGGAGTCGATAAAGGGTACGCGGACTAAACGGGCACTAGAATCCCGTGTCCAGCCTATCTTGCACTAAAAAGGGTTAGTACAAGTGGCAGCGTTGACTTATAATTAGGGGAAATGATATATGCGGTGTTTGCTTTAAAAAAGGGACGGATTTTTTTGAAAAAATGATGCGAGCACAACAAATGCAACAAACAAAGCCCTAAAATCTAGTGGTGACCTAGGTCCGGCTCTAGACCGCTCCTAACTGCCAAAAGACAAGTCGCAGGATAGAATTCTCCACTACCTCTTTGTCCCCCTGTGGCCAGGTAAGTGCCGGGTAAGTGGGAAGGTACTCCACTACGTAAGTAGTGGGCCTAATTAATAACCACTAGCCTTCGACACACTTGCCTTAGACACCATAAGAAAACGCGAATAAGCAATGAATTACCCACGGCCTTTTTCTGTCCTAAGTGAGCGCGACGGTCCTTAGAGTCATCTCTAGATATTTTTTAGTTAATATGGGTCAATGCGGATCCAAGTTTTGTGATTTTTGGGGCCTAGGAAGGGTAATGAACTCCCCACCTAATTTGGATTTGGCCATGCCCCTTAATATCCGTATTAGAATGCAAACAACCAAGAAACAAAAACACGCACAATTTTAATTTTGCTTTTTGCGGCGCTGCGATTTTTGCAAAGAAGCCTGCAGAAATTTGTTAGTTGGAGCAGACAGAGGAGGAGAGAAGAAAGATAGAAGTCACCTGAGGAAATTTGATGCAGAGAACTCTCCAAGAAGCCGCGGTTCCGCCGCAATTGCTCCCTTAGACCGCGCTTACGCGGTTGAATAAAGTCATCTCTGCACAAAATTTCACTAGCAAGCTAGGGTTCACTTCCTGAGTCCTCTGAAATCTTCTGAAAAATTTTACAGTTGCTCCACAGCTTCCAGAATTCCTCGCAATCACATCACAACAACACGTTTATATTTTTGCGCGAATTTTGATCTCAAAATTAAAATGGAATAAATCTTTCAATTCAAATTTCAATATAGAACGAATTAGCGCGAGATCCCCGGCAACGGCGCCATTTGATTGATTTGATATTTCCGATTGTGTGTGTAAATCAAATGATCCCCGGTAACGGTGTCATTTGATTGATCTTTATCTTTGTGTGTCGGTTTAGAAAATGAATAGAATTCACAATTAAAGAATTATTTGACCGCAATCAATAACGGTGTTGTGTATAGATTTCGTTAGCAAGTGCGGATCGTCCACAGGGATTGTGCGATTCGTTCTTAGTTGTTTTGTTTTGAATTGAAACTTTAATAGAAAAGAAAAGAAAATGATTCAAGATTTTTATCGATGAGTTTCAAGTGTCACTATTCTAATCAAGAATCGAGAAAACGATAAACATCATGAATCAAGATGTGATATAATTCCAATCGATTTGGGTTTCAAGATTTGTAGTAAAGCTCGTAGGAATCGATTAGATTGTAGATGTAACGTTTTGAAAATCGTTTCGGTGAAATTTCGGAAAATCGGTAAAATGAGGGGGTTTTCTGTAAAAAGTCAAAATACAAATATCTTTATTATAAAATTAAATATACATATTCTAGCTACATAATTGCTAGTATTTGATATTTATTGAGCCACTGGTGAAATTTCAAATTTTCTGAAATTTTTTCCGAAATTAATTATTTTAATATTATTTTAAGCCGTCACTAATACATTTAATTAGGGAAAATTACAAATTGGAATGAGTTGAAACAAATTTTGTGCATCATATCACATTAAACAAAATTTTATCATGTGATTTTTGAAATGAAATGGTTTGCCAAAACGGTTTAGAAAATATCGAAGAAAAAGGGCTTAAATGGTGAAATATATCTAAATAGAATTGGGGTTGGGTTGCACGTAGCTTAATATTCCTCATATACACAGACACACCCTCACCCTCTCCCCTATTAGGGCTGAATTCAGCAGCCCCCCACTCATCTCCTCACTTAAAAGTCAAAGGAAACCAAGAAAAGAAAAGGAAAAAGAAAGAAAAAGGAAAAGATGTTTAAGTGTTGACTTGAGATATGGCTCCTTTGACCTTACCAACACCCCCACCTCACTCTCTCTCCTCCTCCCTCAAAAATTCTGGTTGAAACCCCTCCCTCTTGCTGCCCCCATTTTTTCTCCTCTCATTTCATCACAAAAAAATTCATCAAAATGCTTCAAATCCCTACAAATTCAAAGCAAAATCAAAATCTACTCACTACCCATTATTCCTTGGCTATACTATTATGGATCTTGGTGATAAGTTGGCAATTTGGAGACATGTTTGCATGTGGGATCTCATGATCTTTGAGGTATAACTCTTTGTCCCATGGTTTGATTGTGGATTAGTTGCTTAATTAAAGTTGTTAGGTGTTTAATTGTGGGTTATTTGAGTGGTTGGAAATTTCTAGTGAGGATTTTGATTGAGTTAGGGTTTTGTTGTGGAATTGGGTTGTGATCAATTGTGCATGGATATGTGATGTGGATAAACATCTTAAGCCTTGTTGAAAGCTAATCTAGTTGTTTATTACAACCATTTCTTATAAATGCCCTAATTAAGCTAGTTTGCTAACTAGAGTTTTTGAAAAATTATCAAATGCTTAGATTAAAATATAATTAAGTTTTCATGTCATTATAAATATTATATTGAGTGGTTTAATACTTTTAGTTTATGAAAATCCAAGCTAAATTGTTGTTTGCGCATTTTTGCTATAAATTGTTAAAATTTGGGTATATTGTAAACTAGAATTTTGGGGTTAATGAAATTTATTGGGATTAAATTATGGAAATTGTTTTTATGACTTATTTAAGATATTTAATATGTATTATGGCCACTAGATTTGTTTAAACGTCGAGTTTTGCACTAAAACGGGTAATATTGCTTGCTAGATTTTTGGAAAAATGGCTTTTAAAGTGAGTTTGGGGTTTTTGTGAATTTTAACCCATTTTATATTATAATTAGTGTTTGTGAATGTGCAAATGAGTGTGTTTGGATTTTTCTCGATGGTTTGACATTTGTACATCAACATCGAGAGTTGGTTTGACTATTCTTGCATGCGTAGGCGATAGGTTTTGACCTATGCGTGATACGCGTGCCGATTTGATTTTCGTATGCCGTTTTGATTTCGAATTTGGTTTTAATGCGATACGGTGCGTTATGATATGTAGGTAACCCATGTGGACTTCGAGACGACAAGTAAGTGCGTGGCGACGTCGGCACCGGCGCGCGAGGACCAGGTGAGTAGATTTATATCTACGGGGAGAAGTCGGGTGGATGGCGTATAGCACCCCCGCAGTCCGTAGTATAGTTCATATATATATGTTTATATAGGTGTTTTATGATACGAGAATATTTATTCATGATATGTTTATGTGTTCATGGATTACCTTTGGGTTAGTTGTGAAACCCTAGAATAGTTGTTATACCCACATACGCACACACAGACTTACATACATTACTTTCTTATGCGTAGATGGGGATGTGTATATATGTATATATGCGTGGGTATGGGACTATGCATATATACATTCATATACACATGCATGGATAATGAGGATAGTACTTGGGATTTAAGATGAGTCGATGAGATTTGATTTGAGGCCGTGAGATCGGTGATATGGCAGGGTTCGTATTTGAGATACGACATGATGTTGTAGCGGGTCCTTGACGTAGTGTTTCACACACGTGCATGCAAACTTAGGCGGTATCAGTATTGTACTAGACGTAGATCGGTACCCCGATCATGATATTTGATAAAGAGGATACCGGATAAATAGTATGATGAATGTGATATTGACCCGTACCCAGATTTGGGATGCCGTACGACGGATTTACGTACGAGCTATATATTGATGATTGATCCGCACTCTTGACTTGGGATGTCTGATTATAGATATGGTATCGGATATGATATTATTGAGACGGGATCACCGACTATACATATACAGGTATGTATGTGTATCGACTCAGATGATGGGTGGTTTCCTTACCTGTAGTTAAGCTTGTTAGTTCAGCCGTATAGTTTAGTATAGTTGTTAGATTAGATTAGACTCTTACCTATTTCAAAACTAGCGGATCGTGGGTATTTTAAAAGACAGGTCAAGGGATCTATGGATATTTCAAAAGACGTATCCTTTTTTAAAACCACCGTAGCCCCTATTTTCAAAACCCCACGATTCGTGTTATTTCAAATGGCACCATTGTTTAATATTTAGCTCCCGCTCATTTTGGTTGCTCGCTCCGCATCGCATACTTACATTGCTATTTCATAATGCACTGTTGATATTATGCTGTTAGGACACCAGCACAATTACCGATGATGCGTATGTACCATGTACACTTACTTGCCGGCTCACACACATCTTCATCGGTAATTGCCATGTCACGTACACCTTAGAAAATATTATTGCTTGACTTAGCTTGTTAGTTAGTAGTTTGACATGATATTAGTGTACTTGCCTTATATGCTAGTTTAGACATTGTAGTTATTACTTACTACTTCAAGCATACTGTTATTCATTGTTATGCCGTATTCATGGATTCTCATGCCTATATTCATGGATTTATATACTATTGATGATTTGGATTCGGATTTCTATGAGATTTTCTGGATTTGGGGGAAAAACCGCAAAACTTGTATAAGCTTCTTTCCTCTCTTTTAAATAAAAAGTGCGGTTTTCCCATGATGTATAAGTCGTCCACCATGAGTTTGCTGATGGATTTCGAGACCCGATTCGAGGAGATGGATGAACCGTTTCGGGTACATGGTGGACCCGGTGCGGTACCCCGGGGCAAGAAGATCGTGTTGTTCACGTTGAGCCTGTGCAGGGGAGCACGACCGACCGGTGATTTTACCCGACACGTCGGATTTCCGGAGGATACCATCATGGTCATGAGATGGATGGTAGGGACCGGCCTGGACTGACGGCGCCCTAGTCATTGTGATTGAGACATTGAGATTTCGAGATATTGAGGTACAGAGACTGTGATACAGAGATATCGAGATATTGGGATTACGTTTTATGCTGATGCTAGGCACTGTTTTATGCTGATTTCATTATGATACCTCATTCTAAAAATACAGAAATCTCACTAATTTATGAAAGCAGTTTTCTTCAGTACATGCATTCTGTTTCATGCATTCATACATCATCCATATGATATATTGCTACCTGAGGCACTGACACGGGCATATGGGATTACACTTGGGTTAGATATTTACCCTAGTCATTGTTATAGACTGATGGTTATATTTGAGAATATATTATAATCATATGACCTAGGATTGCGTTGTTCATGCGACTTCTGTTCGTAAATGTTTTTCTATTCACGAGTTGGCAACTCACCCACGTTGTGCCCCAGTTTCTTGCAGGTTTGCCGTACAGGTTTCATTATGGCTTTGCGGGCACAGTTTCGTTCGAGTGACTTGCTAGTAGGTGGGTTTATTGGTATCGTACCCATCATATTACCTTGTATAATATTATTCAGTTGTATCTAGTAAATTCCATCAACCAAACATGTATTTATTTTTGAGATAGAGACCAGTGATGTTATTATTTCGACCTTAGAGTCGCGCGTTTTATTTCTTGTGGTTTTGAGTTTCCATTTGAGTTTTGATTCTCGCCCTTGGCGTTGTATATTATATTGCTTGTGTGGTTGTGACCGTCGATTGACGAAGAGCTAGCTCCCGCTTGGGGATGCCTTTTTATTGATTTCGTATACTATTCATGTTGTATCCCGTTTGGGGGTCAGTATTTACAAAGGAGACTTTGCCGAAATTTTCAGAAAATACTTGATGTTTTTAAACAAAAACGCATAATTCGGCTTATGCTATTAAAACTACTTGTTTTAAGTTGGTTTTCCTTCACTCTACTACTTTTCTTGGTTTGGATTTCTGGGTTCTCTGCTTACTTAGATTACGTACGCCTCGAGACGTTCGTAGTTGAAGTGCCGGTCATGTTCCATACTTTCGGGACGTGACAAAGTTGGTATCAGAGCGTTAGGTTTTACCTTCGGAGCGTAGGATGACCCTTGGTTGATGGAATAGGCGACTAAAGTAGAGTGACGTACCGTGGGTATGTTTCGCGGCATACTTACGATACGCTACTCCACTTAAGAAGCCTTAGGATGTACATTTCTTTGTTCTGTATTATATTCATTCCTGATTTAGCCTCATCGATATCAGTTATGGTTTTGCTGCCACGATTACGGGCAGGGAGAGCTACGGCTAGAGTTGCGGTCAGCACGAGCTCGTTATGAACGAGGACTGACCAGGGCGTGATTCCGGCGACACACGATTGCAGAGATGTGTCTTTTTATTGTGATTTCGCGCCACGAGCGTTTGATGCATTGCTGTATGAGATTACTCGGACATGCCGATTTGCACTAGAGGGTTGAGCCACTGATAGAGACCAGCCAGATTTTGATGACCGTTGACGTATGGATTATTCATGACGATTGAGGCACTGTTCAGCGTGCAAACGAATGAGCCAGTTGTTGCTGCGAACGACGAGATATCCTCCCAGACGTTGGAGCTTTCGCAGTACGAGTTGTACTAAGAGATGATAGAAGGTCGCTAGTCATCGAGGATGAATGACTAGGGCATGTGGTTCGTTCACTACCCCGATGCGAGATCATCAGATAGATTGATTCCAGTTAGAGACGACTTCACGCGGAGACGTTGAGAGTCCACAGAGACGATCGAGTGTCAGAAACCTATTATTCCATGTTTAAAGTATTCGGAAAGACATGCAGGCAATTCTATGGTCCCTCTAGAAGAATGAAACCCTAACTCGACATAATGACCGTGTGAAAGCCTTTGAACCTTAGGGTTTGCGGCAGTTCCGCGGCGCCATTAGTGAAGCTTGGGTTTGCCCTTCTACGGCTGGACCATCGATGCTGTGGTACGTACTCGATACTATTATACTGTATCCAAGATATTGAGCTCTTGGGGGATTATGAGGTTTTGACGAATCGATCGGATGGTTCGACTTCATTCGGATGCTAGGTGGTGAGATGCGTTTCTTGGGAGACTCCAGATACGAGGATAGCCGTTGGAGCTGTAGGGTTCCTAGGCACACTAATTAGGTCTCACAAGGCATCAACCATGGCTAATTCAAGAATTTCCTTGTGCCTACAAACCCTAATACGGATCGTTAACTAGAAAAACTAGGCGATGCAAGCAAGTAAACGGAAATATAGCTAAAGGGAAGGGGCTACAACCTTTATAGATCCGGTCCTCCACCTCCTAGGCTCCGCGATGAAGTCCCCTCGCTGTCCAAATCGGATTCCGGACTCAAGCATCGGCTTCATTGAAGAAATGGGCGGGCTTGGTCGTCGGCTTCGATGCCGAAGATGATCTACGTTGAGGCATCACTAGATCAAGCTCCACCTTCACAAAGCCATGAAAACTTGTGAAGGAAACACCCTATACTACTTGGCAAGAGGTAGAGGATGAAGAAATAGGAGGTGGGTTCACTTTAGAATTGGATTTCTCACTCATATGCTCAACTTGCCATTGATGAAGACAAGCTTCTTCATTTGTTGAAGATGAAGAAGAAGAAAAAGATAATATGATAGAAAATATGATAAGTATGTTTTTTTTTTTAAAAAAAAAAAGGAAAACAATATGATACTTATCATAATTCAACCATGGTTTAGTGTAGAGATTTAACTAAGGTTAGATGAATGGTTAGGGTTAGACATGAGACAAGAATGGTGGACTTGTTCAAAGCTTCAAGAAGCTTCAACAAAAAAAAAACTAAGCCACCATTTCTTTTTCTCTTTATCTTTTCCAAAACAATAATAAATGGATAAATAAATAAGAGAAAAGAAACCCTAACCATTCACTAAACATGGTTTAATCTTTACACAAACCCAAATGAGCAAGTATCATCAAACATGATACAATCTTGTGCACAAAAATATATCATATACACAATGTGCACTTCAAGTGAGAAAATCCTTTTAAAGTGAACCAATACTAGTTAATGCAAAGTAATATATCAAATATATAATTATGCATTAAATCATTAAATCAATACTTGATTTAACGATCCGGTCATATCGCATATAACCGACTAATATCTAATGTATCATCTTATCGAAACAATCCTTGATTTGATAACTAGGTTATATCGCATACAACCTTTCGACACATTCATCGCGAGAATGGAATACGGTATCACATACACGCATTATTCTCGGTCCTGCACATATCTCATATGCGCTCCTATTTCGTTTCGCTTGAGCCAGGAAACCTCTGTGTAGGACTCTAAAGACTCGTCAATACGCCGGTAGCAGATGATGATCATATCAAGCACCCACAAGCCGCAAGCGGTCTGCTAAACGTAACGGCCACCCGGGTATTGAGCGATCAGAAGATCGACGAGCAAGCCCGCTCACACTCCTGTGAATCCAACCAGTAACACTTACCGTACAGTCCGGTCTGTTCGTCTGATATGCCGCATATCTCGCCTAGGGGTGGTAAACGTCAGACCCCAGTAGCTCGATAAGTCATGCCGACGTGAAGTCCATGACATGTGTGAAACTACTGATAACACTTACCAGTAGGTCACTGCAACCCTGGCCAGGGATTTCCTGTTATGGCCAGTCGAGCATAGCGCAACATCAACCCCCAATACCGGGAGAGACGAATCCCCTCCTATCGCTCATTGCCTCCATATGAATCGGGACTGTACCCAAAAACCACCTGTTTGCACGACTCAGTAGAGCCGTGGTAGGGTGGAAATCAAAGCACAGTAGGAGACACACAAGACTCTATGATGATCTCGGGTCAACAGACTAAGCTGTACCAGTGTCACCAGAGAACTGCCATCTGACGTGAGGTATAATACCATCTGGGAGTTCTCGGCGAGTCCGTTCAGTGTACCCAGTCTCCACTGAGCACCCGCATACCATCTCTGATGTCAAACACCAATGGATATGGGATCATCCATCGCCCATCACATGGGTCGAGAAGATATACGCTAGTCTACTCTGGAATATCGATGCCCCGTCTCGATATTCCCTCGACTAGGAACATTGAAGGATGTACTCATGGACTATCCAGGCCCCACTAGTATGATCTGCATCACAGTCCTGGAAGTCGAGTACACATTCTAAGGGCTTTATCAACATGTAACAGAGAGACAGAAAGTATACATGTTAAGATAAAGAGCAACCAGATAGCGTACTATCATGTCGAGCAAGAAAGTCCTACCTACATATGTCCCAGCATCCACTACAACATACATCCAATGTACAGTAATGGCCTCTAGGGCATACATATAACTAACAATCTCCCATTTGCACTAGGGCCATCTGTAGCAGTGGTTGCAGTATCACATACTCAACCATCCCATATAAGTCTCTCTCTGGGAAAAAGCCTTCGTGAGTGGATCCGCCGTGTTGTCCTCTGAGTCTACTCTCCTAACCTTGATCAACCTGGAGATCAACTATCTCCATGATCAGGTGATGCTGCCTCAGAATTTGTCTGGGTCATAGATGGGACCAGGGTTCCAGGGCCGAAGCCACACTTCCATTGTCATACAATGGCAGGAACCCAGTTCATCTTATGAACCAATATACACCCAAACTGCCTCTTTGGTAGTATGTTAAATAGCAATGTTACCAGCCTTTATCGTCTAGTTTGCCACGGTATCTAGCTTGGAACTCTTCCAACATACCGTCCCTTTACTGAGGGTAAAGACAATGCCTGTGACTGACATTCAGTCGGCTTTATCACCCTGGAACTCTTCCAGCGATTCTCCCCAGGATCGATTGATACCATCCCACTACATCTAGTGAGAATCCTAGCATCCAATTACATCTATCTCATAGATGAAAACTCAGGATTTAGGAGGTATCACTTTGATCCTTTTGCAGAATCCTTGTGATAAGCGGAGATTGACCGAGCGTAATGCAGGAAATCCCATTCCTATCAAGAGTATGTCATCCACGTACTCTATGAGGATCGTCACCATACTCCCTACTACCTTTTTGTTTATACTTGGTTCATCTACCATTTTGATGATGTCAAACTATTTGACTAACTCATCAAAACAGATGTTCCAACTCCGCGATGCCTGCTTCATTATATAAAGCAACTTGCGCACGTTTCCGCTGCTCCCACTGTTTACGAAGCCCTCTGGCTGTGTTCTTATAGACGTTCTCTTCTAAATCAATATTTAGAAAAGTAGTCATGGCACCCAACCACCAGATATCGTAGTTATGGTATGCAGCAATGGCAAGTAGGATCTAGATGGACTTAAGCATAGTCCCTAGAAAAGGTTTCATCATTATCCACACCTGGTTGATGACTAAAACCTTTAACAAGTCTAGCTTTGAAAGTCTCAACTTTTCCATCTACACCAAGTAATCTTCTCAAGATTTACTTGCTCCTGATGGGGATTTAAGCCATCAGATATAGCAACCAAAGTCCATACTTTGTTGGTGTACATGCATTCCATCTCAGATCGCTAAGCATCCAGCCATTCTTACAGAGTCCCTACTCTTGATGACCTGCTCGAAACTAGTTGGGTCATCATCTCATGATGCAATCCTCGCTCCCACTGTCATCGAGAAACCGAAGTATCTCTCAAGCGGATGAGGAACCCTGCTAGTTCGGCGGAGAGGCTGAGGTTCGTCGGGGACTATAGAATCCTTTGGTCCAGTCAAATCAGCTGCAGTTTTGTATAGCTGGAACTTTTCCATTTCTACAGAACTGACCTTGCCTCGATTTTGTCTGGATTTTGCTTTTGACATAGGCCGGACAATCCCAAATCTTAACTTATTTAAGAGATAGGCTCTTCCCGTACCATATCTTATATGGAGTGGTAGGCACAGATTTGATTCGAACCTAATTCAATAGGTATGCAGCTTCTCAAGTGCACAACCCAAAAAGGAAATAGGAAACTCAGTAGTACTCATCATGGAGCACACCATATCTAATATTGTGCGATTGCTCTACCCCGATACACCGTTGTGCTGTGGTGTATTCAGAGGAGTAACACTGAGAGAGAATCTCATTCTCCTTTAGAATAGTCCAGGAATGCCATGCACAAGTATTCTCCTCCCTGATCTTATCATAGGACATAATACTTATACCCGGTTTTTGGTTCTCTACTTCTAACTTATATTCTATGAATACCTCAAAAGCTTCGGACTTATGTTTCAACAGGAACATATGACTGAATCTTGAGAGATTATCAGAGAATATAATGAAGTATAAAGAACCAGTCCTGGCATGTGTAGACAGGAAACCTTACATACATCATCATGTATCAATCCCAAGAGTTTACTAACTCTTTCTCTGTTTCCAATAAACAGAGCTATGGTCATATTATCTTTGTGACATGACTGGCGAGTTTCACAAGATGTAAATTCAAACTAATTTAAATATGCATCTAAAATGTAACTTCAGCCAGTCGGGTCGCATTGATATGACCTAGTCTGCAATGCCTCAAGAAGGATTCGTTCTTTTCTGAACTCTTCCTCTTGTGTGTGTTCCGTATACTAAGAACTGTAGTTTGATTTAGAACATCAATGCTTTTAGATAACGTGCCTGAACCGATCAATTTTTGATATAGGAAATGTTCAAAACATTATCCAACAATACAAAATTTTATCATTTCTTTACTAATAAAGAGAGTGATATGATTTTGTATATTAGGTTCGGTATCTAATAACATTCGTTCAGAATCAATGTATTTGGAATACAGGGTGACAGTGACCAACAGACTTGGCTGCAACACTTGCCCCGTTTTCTGTCTCATGAAACTTATCATCCGTTCTCAGTTCTCTACCTAGCTGTAGCCCTATGTAACAGATTACATATCTGGGATCCTGATCCGTCATCAAAAACCCAGGACGTAGAGGATACTGAGAAACAGTTCTTTATAATGAACACACCCGAAGGAGATGCATCATATGCACTTTCTTCGTTTGGGCGGCATAGGAATTCTGGTATTCCCCTAACTCCTGCTCGGTCTTATAACTATTATAAGATGGAGCGGGACCAACATTCCCCAGCTCAGTATAACAAGCGGGTTCAGTTAATACATCCATATTATTATCTTGATTAAGGCGTGATAAGGTCGCTACCTGGAGAGAGAGAGAAGAAAACACTCTGCGTGCGCTCTTGCAAGATTAGATTGGTTATATATTTTATCTAATCAGGATGGCTCCCACTGTTTTTATCAAATCTTCCTTCAAACCTTAAAAGGAAAGTCTAGCCGGGATTAATTACACTCTACAAGTTCGCCAATCTTTCAGCCAGGCCAGTGTCGGTACTTTGAGGGAGGTTCCCCATGCTTTCGCACGGACCTAATTACAGTAAACCTCGTTTTCCCAGAGGCATAACCCCGTTGACACCTTTCTAGACACCTACTTGATCGGCTAATTGCAAAGTGCAAAACTCTCCCAGGAGTAACAATTACTCGCAGTGGGTATCGGGATCCAACTATCACATAGAAGGTATGCAATCTCATTGCAAATTTCAACACTTGAAACTCCCGATAATGGTTTTTACCCCTAGCACTTATGACCTTAACTAAGGTCAACAAATCACAAGTACTAGTCAAGTTCTACCCGTCATTTCGTGATTAATTAGACCCACCCACATGACCCTTAACTAAGGTCAACAAAGTCACGCGACTGTCCTAACTAATCGCATCATATGCGGTGTAGGAAGACGTCACTTAGCTACCGTACACTGTGCCTTAACTAAGGTCAACAAACACAGCACGAATACTAAGTACTCTACTTCCTAAAATGACGGAGGGTTGCGAATGGTTTTTGTGAAAACCTTTAACGCTTTGAACTTGATCTCGTTGCGGAATCAAATATTTTTAAATGGAATGTTTTCGAGGCTTTTCTAGTTTTGCTAAAGGGGTCACTCCCGGTGAAGGGATCGTCCGCCCTTTCTTCGTCGAATGAGGTGCGGGATATATCATATATATCACTGTGCAAAGCAGAAACTATAGAAGCGATCAAAAGACAAACCGAGGGTTGTAGCATCTGCCAGTTATTGCTAAAGGAGTCACTCCCGATGAAGGGATCTCGGTCCTTTCCTCATCGAATAAGGTGCAGGATGTTCTATAATGAACACCGCGATGCAAAGCAAGAACTGTAGCTACCTGTTTTATTTTTGAAATTCGATTCCACAACATCAATTAGGTTTATTTTCTTTCATTAATCTCATTAATGAATATCCCATCATTTAAGTCCACCTAATCATCACAGATAAATATAACGTACGCTTATGCCATCCGCATTCGCCTCGATGTCCCGTCTGCATCGTTAGGTTAGGTAACTAACGCCAGAACGAGGCAGGGCAAGCGCGGGTGTAAAACATAAGCAACGTTTATATAATATATCATATATACTATATACAATATCTGACACAGAACATCACATGATCACATCACAGATAAATCACAGCAGAAGATACATATGAAATATTGGATATACTAGGACGTCCGTGTTTTCAATACGAGCCAGTATAAAACACGGATTCCACGGTCGTGATGAATAGCCAATCCCACACCCCTAGACCCCTACGAGAGCGGCAAGTAACCCTACCAATTCTAGAGTTAGGAGACCCGGACTCGACTCCTCGAGTTGGTCTTCCACTGGACCCTAGAACCCGGTTACTTGTGCCCTCCTCCTTGGGTCTATCCTAGTGCAGAAAAGTAAATAATATACAAAGGTGACATCTTCCGCAACCTGGAAGTGCCCCAATAAAAGAATATTACATACAAGTATTTTACATGAATGAAAATGAAAAAACACTCATCTCACAAAAAAAACCCCGGCTATTCGAACACGACGATCCAATATAACATATCCAGCAACACATAACATCACATGTCATCAACGTAAGTAAACATGCGTATCCCAATTGTCGTTGACATATAGCAACGAAACCGGCAATATCACATATTACACTTACGGTCACAGAAAAGAAAGTGTAAAACTACAACAGTTGGAATCCGCAATCTCTTTAGACATCGCATGCCTAATCAAATGAAATACTTAGACATCGCATGCCTAACAATCATAAACCCCGCATTTTAGTCTCATTTATCGAAAACTCTTTTCAATATCGAGTCGGGCAATTCAACAAGATTCCCGGCTTCCAAAACGAATGCTCGTCGCAAACTTTAGTAGGCGGCCGCACCCCCGATGCCGTCGACGAAGTGCACCAAGACGGAACACCGCTACCGCGAGCACCCAAAAGGATGCTTTCGGCGACGGGGTTCTCCTATAGTCACTTGGTCGGGGCTATGGGGCGAGGCTGTCTATTAAGTTTACCCGGCGAGTATCCGCGTACGCGCCGTGATTGCGACGGACTTTTGATCGCATCAAAATTCCGTGGCAACCGATCAAGTGAGACTAAAGTGCTGTGTTTATAACATTCATTCAGTCATCTCATAACTAGTTGTGAATTCCAATTATTGTATCACATTCCAGATAAAATAGAAAATGTTAAACTTTCCGATCGAACAATCGAACACCCAAGTTTTCCTGATACAGCTCAACACATGAAATAAGTCTAAAAACATTCAGTTCGTGCCTCAGTACCAACGGTCCAGCCGTAGAAGGGTCATGCCAACGCCTCACATGTGGCACGCCGTACTGCCCCAAACCCTAAGGTTCAAAGGGCAGTTCAAGACGGTCACATAATCGAGTTAAGGTTTGTTGTCTTCTAGAGGGACCATCGTGTTACTTGCACTACTTAGAACGTCGTTAAACTACGGAAAAATCCAACGATTGGAAAATTTCCCGGCAGGGGAAAAAGTGGGTATTTATATCCGGTCGAACTTTTTAACATATTCAAAAATTATCTGGAAAACACATAGGCAAAGTCAGATAATCCGATCGAATCTACGAACTCCTAATACAACCCAGAAAACTCAACTCTTTTGTTCAGATTAAAAATTCCCAGGAAAACCAACACTGAAAAATAGGAATTACTGTGCAAAATTGAACAACAGAGGACACTATACGACCGCGGAACCGCCGCATTAGGCATGCTAATGCCGCGGTTCCGCCGCGCATTTATGGATTCAGGTGGTCGGGCTTCACAGTAATTCTTACAATCACCTGCTGATATTTCTGCATATTTTTAATATTCAAAAAACCACGATTTCAGAAAATGTACAGAGAGCATTTTTGGGTTTGGGTCTCGGTTCGATCGGACTTCTAACTCCGTCTACGCATCGCCTAAGGCTCTAGCTAGGCTCTGATACCACTGTAGGGTTCCTAGGCACACTAATTAGGTCTCACAAGGCATCAACCATGGCTAATTCAAGAATTTCCTTGTGCCTACAAACACTAATACGGATCGTTAACTAGAAAAACTAGGCGATGCAAGCAAGTAAAGGGAAATATAGCTAAAGGGAAGGGGCCACAACCTTTATAGATCCGGTCCTCCACCTCCTAGGCTCCGCGATGAAGTCCCCTCGCTGTCCAAATCGGATTCCGGACTCAAGCATCGGCTTCATTGAAGAAATGGGCCGGCTTGGTCGTCGGCTTCGATGCCGAAGATGATCTACGTCGAGGCATCACTAGATCAAGCTCCACCTTCACAAAGCCATGAAAACTTGTGAAGGAAAAACCCTATACTACTTGGCAAGAGGTAGAGGATGAAGAAATAGGAGGTGGGTTCACTTTAGAATTGGATTTCTCACTCATATGCTCAACTTGCCATTGATGAAGACAAGCTTCTTCATTTGTTGAAGATGAAGAAGAAGAAGAAGATAATATGATAGAAAATATGATAAGTATGTTTTTTTTTTTAAAAAAAAAAAGGAAAACAATATGATACTTATCATAATTCAACCATGGTTTAGTGTAGAGATTTAACTAAGGTTAGATGAATGGTTAGGGTTAGACATGAGACAAGAATGGTGGACTTGTTCAAAGCTTCAAGAAGCTTCAACAAAAAAAAAACTAAGCCACCATTTCTTTTTCTTTTTATCTTTTCCAAAACAATAATAAATGGATAAATAAATAAGAGAAAAGAAACCCTAACCATTCACTAAACATGGTTTAATCTTTACACAAACCCAAATGAGCAAGTATCATCAAACATGATACAATCTTGTGCACAAAAATATATCATATACACAATGTGCACTTCAAGTGAGAAAATCCTTTTAAAGTGAACCAATACTAGTTAATGCAAAGTAATATATCAAATATATAATTATGCATTAAATCATTAAATCAATACTTGATTTAACGATCCGGTCATATCGCATATAACCGACTAATATCTAATGTATCATCTTATCGAAACAATCCTTGATTCGATAACTAGGTTATATCGCATACAACCTTTCGATACATTCATCGCGAGAATGGAATACGGTATCACATACACGCATTATTCTCGGTCCTGCACATATCTCATATGCGCTCCTATTTTGTTTCGCTTGAGCCAGGAAACCTCTGTGTAGGACTCTAAAGACTCGTCAATACGCCGGTAGCAGATGATGATCATATCAAGCACCCACAAGCCGCAAGCGGTCTGCTAAACGTAACGGCCACCCGGGTATTTAGCGATCAGAAGATCGACGAGTAAGCCCGCTCACACTCCTGTAAATCCAACCAGTAACACTTACCGTACAGTCCGGTCTGTTCGTCTGATATGCCGCATATCTCGCCTAGGGATGGTAAACGTCAGACCCCAGTAGCTCGATAAGTCATGCCGACGTGAAGTCCATGACATGTGTGAAACTACTGATAACACTTACCAGTAGGTCACTGCAATCCTGGACAGGGATTTCCTGTTATGGCCAGTCGAGCATAGCGCAACATCAACCCCCAATACCGGGAGAGACGAATCCCCTCCTATCGCTCATTGCCTCCATATGAATCGGGACTGTACCCAAAAACCACCTGTTTCCACGACTCAGTAGAGCCGTGGTAGGGTGGAAATCAAAGCACAGTGGGAGACACACAAGACTCTATGACGATCTCGGGTCAACAGACTAAGCTGTACCAGTGTCACCAGAGAACTGCCATCTGACGTGAGGTATAATACCATCTGGGAGTTCTCGGCGAGTCCGTTCAGTGTACCCAGTCTCCACTGAGCACCCGCATACCATCTCTGATGTCAAACACCAATGGATATGGGATCATCCATCGCCCATCACATGGGTCGAGAAGATATACGCTAGTCTACTCTGGAATATCGATGCCCCGTCTCGATATTCCCTCGACTAGGAACATTGAAGGATGTACTCATGGACTATCCAGGCCCCACTAGTATGATCTGCATCACAGTCCTGGAAGTCGAGTACACATTCTATGGGCTTTATCAACATGTAACAGAGAGACAGAAAGTATACATGTTAAGATAAAGAGCAACCAGATAGCGTACTATCATGTCGAGCAAGAAAGTCCTACCTACATATGTCCCAGCATCCACTACAATATACATCCAATGTACAGTAATGGCCTCTAGGGCATACATATAACTAACAGGAGCTCAGTCCATGCAGCCACGACGATACGAGTCCGAAGTAGTCGTGATGAGTATGCAGCCGTTCCGGAACAAGAAGCAGATGTAGTAAAGGGCGATGACTTCCGGACAGTTAGGCAGAGATGAGACTTGGAAGAGACCTTGAGCAGGAATCCTTCCAGGCTACTGCTGCAATGATATTTGCACCCAGGATCAGATGTGTCACGTGCATTAAGAGAGCCAGAGGCCGACGCCAGTGATATGCTGCCTTGACAGGGCCGATGAGCCGCTGGATCGTGAGATTGGTAATCCACGGAGAAGACTTGGACCCAGGAGTGCTCATGTTACGCACACCAGCAGGCCAGAGTTCAGGATCGCCGACGAGATACGTTATGAGTGATTACGACAGTTGGCCAGAGATTCTTAGAGGGTGTACTTGAGCGGGACTATTCCGCCATACTTGATTTCGATGTTTTGGGCGATCTATTCACATGACTGATTTTGATGATTGAGTTTTGTGGTATTTGTTTTCATGGACCATGGTTGCACCTATTGAGTATTTACGATTTTGCACAGTTGTTTCACTTGATATCGCTTTTGTGCCTTAGTTTCTCATGTTTATGATTTTATGGGCTTCATACGGTTGAGTTGATTCCGTGCGTATGCACGCACACGATTTGGTTTTTGCACTCGGTATAGTTCACGTATGCTGCAGTGCAGTGATTCGTATTTTGTGCACTTGGATGCACTGGACTTCGATTTCGAGGGTGATGCTCTTTATTTGTTTTGTGCATTTTATGAACCTGATTGGATTTTGCGCGTGTTCGACACTTGATATTGGATTTCATGATTTCGTGCATGATGAATGCACCGGATTTGGATTTTTAGCGCATGTCGGGCGCATGTTATGAGATGCGATTTTGGTGCACACCAGATGCACTAAATCGAGATTTTTCGTGCATGTCAGATGCATCTGATTTTGCTGTCAGGCATACACGTTGTCTATGACCGATGTTGTGTGCACACCCATTGCACCTTGATGTTGTTTCTGTGCACATGTATGGCACATTCATGAATTTTGATTTCCGTGCGCACCGGACGCACAGGGTTTTCATATGCACTTTTGGGATTGATTCCTATGGAGCAGTACATTTTCATGATATTACGATTTGTTTCGTACTGAGTAGGACTAGTCAGAGGACAGTACCAGAGTGTGTTTTGCATGCATTTCCTTCAGATATTTACATGTATAGTTCCGAATTATAGCATATCGGTTTTATTTTGGATTTGGCATTCGTGTCTTCACCTTAACTCCGATGATTGCAGGATGCTTGACGGAGTTTTGATTTTGAGTTATATGCTCATTTTTCATGCGCATGCGCTAAGCTACGATTTGTTTTATGTATTTACGATTTCGGAGCCCCGACGACTTGATGGTTTTGGATTAGATGTTTTAGTATTTGGGGGGAGAGTTTTAATTTAAATTCGGGGACCGTATTTCTTTAAGGGGGGAAGATTGTAACGTTTTGAAAATCGTTTCGGTGAAATTTCGGAAAATCGGTAAAATGAGGGGGTTTTCTGTAAAAAGTCAAAATAAAAATATCTTTATTATAAAATTAAATATACATATTCTAGCTACATAATTGCTAGTATTTGATGTTTATTGAGCCACTGGTGAAATTTCAAATTTTCTGAAAATTTTTCCAAAATTAATTATTTTAATATTATTTTAAACCGTCACTAATACATTTAATTAGGAAAAATTACAAATTGGAATGAGTTGAAACAAATTTTGTGCATCATATCACATTAAACAAAATTTTATCATGTGGTTTTTGAAATGAAATGGTTTGCCAGAACGGTTTAGAAAATATCGAAGAAAAAGGGCTTAAATGGTGAAATATAGCTAAATAGAATTGGGGTATGGTTGCACGTAGCTTAATATTCCTCATACACACACACACACCCTCACCCTCTCCCCTATTATGGCTGAATTCAGCAGCCCCCCCCCACTCATCTCCTCACTTAAAAGTCAAAGGAAACCAAGAAAAGAAAAGGAAAAAAAAAGAAAAAGGAAAAGATGTTTAAGTGTTGACTTGAGATATGGCTCCTTTGACCTTACCAACACCCCCACCTCACTCTCTCTCCTCCTCCCTCAAAAATTCTGGCCGAAACCCCTCCCTCTTGCTGCACCCATTTTTTCTCCTCTCATTTCATCACAAAAAATTCATCAAAATGCTTCAAATCCCTACAAATTCAAAGCAAAATCAAAATCTACTCACTACCCATTATTCCTTGGCTATATTATTATGGATCTTCGTGATAAGTTGGCATTTTGGAGACATGTTTGCATGTGGGATCTCATGATCTTTGAGGTATAACTCTTTGTCCCATGGTTTGATTGTAGATTAGGTGCTTAATTAAAGTTGTTAGGTGTTTAATTGTGGGTTATTTGAGAGGTTGGAAATTTCTAGTGAGGATTTTGATTGAGTTAGGGTTTTGTTGTGGAATTGGGTTGTGATCAATTGTGCATGGATATGTGATGTGGATTAACATCTTAAGCCTTGTTGAAAGCTAATCTAGTTGTTTATTACAACCATTTCTTATAAATGCCCTAATTAAGCTAGTTTGCTAACTAGAGTTTTTGAAAAATTATCAAATGCTTAGATTAAAATATAATTATGTTTTCATGTCATTATAAATATTATATTGAGTGGTTTAATGCTTTTAGTTTATGAAAATCCAAGCTAAATTGTTGTTTGTGCATTTTTGCTATAAATTGTTAAAATTTGGGTATATTGTAAACTAGAATTTTGGGGTTAATGAAATTTATTGGGATTAAATTATGGAAATTGTTTTTATGACTTATTTAAGATATTTAATATGTATTATGGCCACTAGATTTGTTTAAACGTCGAGTTTTGTACTAAAACGGGTAATATTGCTTGCTAGATTTTCGGAAAAATGGCTTTTAAAGTGTGTTTGGGGTTTTTGTGAATTTTAACCCATTTTATATTATAATTAGTGTTCGTGAATGTGCAAATGAGTGTGTTTGGGTTTTTCTCGATGGTTTGACGTTTGTACATCAACATCGAGGGTTGGTTTGACTATTCTTGCATGCGTAGGCGATAGGTTTTGACCTATGCGTGATACGCGTGCCGATTTGATTTTCGTATGCCGTTTCGATTTCGAATTTGTTTTTAATGCGATACGGTGCATTATGATATGTAGATAACCCATGTGGACTTCAAGACGACAAGTAAGCGCGTGGCAACGTCGGCACCGGCGAGCGAGGACCAGGTGAGTAGATTTATATCTACGGGGAGAAGTCAGGTGGATGGCGTATAGCACCCCTGCAGTTCGTAGTATAGTTCATATATATATGTTTATATAGGTGTTTTATGATACGAGAATGTTTATTCATGATATGTTTATTAGTTCATGGATTACCTTTGGGTTAGTTGCGAAACCCTAGAATAGTTGTTATACCCACATACGCACACACAGACTTGCATACATTACTTTCTTATGCGTAGATGGGGATGTGTATATATGTATATATGCGTGGGTATGGAACTATGCATATATACATTCATATACACATGCATGGATAATGAGGATAGTACTTGGGATTTAAGATGAGTCGATGAGATTTGATTTGAGGCCGTGAGATCGGTGATATGGCAGGGTTCGTATTTGAGATACGACATGACGTTGTAGCGGGTCCTTGACGTAGTGTTTCACACGCGTGCATGCATACTTAGGCGGTATCAATATTGTACTAGACGTAGATCAGTATCCCGATCATGATATTTGATAAAGAGGATACCATATGAATAGTATGATGAATGTGATATTGACCCGTACCCAGATTTGGGATGCCGTACGACGGATTTACATACGAGTTATATATTGGTGATTGATCCGCACTCTTGACTTGGGATGTCTGATTATAGATATGGTATCAGATATGATATTATTGAGGCGGGATCACCGACTATACATATACAGGTATGTATGTGTATCGACTCAGATGATAGGCGGTTTCCTTACCTGTAGTTCAGCTTGTTAGTTCAGCCATATAGTTTAGTATAGTTGTTAGATTAGATTAGACTCCTACCTATTTCAAAACTAGCGGATCGTGGGTATTTTAAAAGACAGGTCAAGGGATCTACGGATATTTCAAAAGACGTATCCTTTCTTAAAACCACCGTAGCCCCTATTTTCAAAACCCCACGATTTGTGTTATTTCAAATGGCACCATTGTTTAATATTTAGCTCCCTCTCATTTTGGTTGCTCGCTCCGCATCGCGTTGATATTATGCTGTTAGGACACCAGCACCATTACCGATGATGCGTATGTACCATGTACACTTACTTGCCGGCTCACACACATCTTCATCGGTAATTGCCATGTCACGTACACCTTAGAAAATATTATTGCTTGACTTAGCTTGTTAGTTAGTAGTTTGACATGATATTAGTGTACTTGCCTTATATGCTAGTTTAGACATTGTAGTTATTACTTGCTACTTCAAGCATACTGTTATTCATTGTTATGCCGTATTCATGGATTCTCATGCCTATATTCATGGGTTTATATGCTATTGATGATTTGGATTCGGATTTTTATGAGATTTTCTGGATTTGGGGGAAAAACCGCAAAACTTGTATAAGCTTCTTTCCTCTCTTTTAAATAAAAAGTGCGGTTTTCCCATGATGTATAAGTCGTCCACCATGAGTTTGCTGATGGATTTCGAGACCCGATTCGAAGAGATGGATGAACCGTTTCGGGTACATGGTGGGCCCGGTGCGGTACCCCGGGACAAGAAGATCGTGTTGTTGACGTTGAGCCTGTGCAGGGGAGCACGACCGACCGGTGATTTTACCCGACGCGTCGGATTTCCGGAGGATACCGTCGTGGTCATGAGATGGATGGTAGGGGCCGGCCTGGACTGACGGCGCCCTAGTCATTGTGATTGAGACATTGAGATTTCGAGATATTGAGATACAGAGACTGTGATACTGAGATATCGAGATATTGGGATTACGTTTTGTGCTGATGCTAGGCACTGTTTTATGCTGATTTCATTATGATACCACATTTTAAAAATACAGAAATCTCACTAATTTATGAAAGCAGTTTTCTTCAGTACATGCATTCTGTTTCATGCATTCATACATCATCCATATGATATATTGCTACCTGAGGCACTGACACAGGCATATGGGATTACACTTGGGTTAGATATTTACCCTAGTCATTGTTATAGACTGCTGGTTATATTTGAGGATATATTATGATCATATGACCTAGGATTGCATTGTTCATGCGACTTCTGTTCGTAAATGTTTTTCTATTCACGAGTTGGCAACCCACCCCCATTGTGCCCTATTTTCTTGCAGGTTTGCCGTACAGGTTTCATTACGGCTTTGCGGGCACAGTTTCGTTCGAGTGACTTGCTAGTAGGTGGGTTTATTGGTATCGTACCCATCATATTACCCTGTATAATATTATTCAGTTGTATCTAGTAAATTCCATCAACCAAACATGTATTTATTTTTGAGATAGAGACCAGTGATGTTATTATTTCGACCTTAGAGTCGCGCGTTTTATTTCTTGTGGTTTTGAGTTTCCTTTTGAGTTTTTATTCTCGCCCTTGGCGTTGTATATTATATTGCTTGTGTGGTTGTGACCGTCGATTGACGAAGAGCTAGCTCCCGTTTGGGGATGCCTTTTTATTGATTTCGTATACTATTCATGTTGTATCCCGTTTGGGGGCCAGTATTTACAAAGGAGACTCTGCCGAAATTTTCAGAAAATACTTGATGTTTTTAAACAAAAACGCGTAATTCGGCTTATGCTATTAAAACTACTTGTTTTACGTTGGTTTTCCTTCACTCTACTACTTTTCTTGGTTTGGATTTCTGGGTTCTCGGCTTACTTAGATTACGTACGCCTCGAGACGTTCGTAGTTTAAGTGCCGGTCATGTTCCGTACTTTCGGGACGTGACAAAGTTGGTATCAGAGCGTTAGGTTTTACCTTCGGAGCGTAGGATGACCCTTGGTTGATGGAATAGGCGACTAAAGTAGAGTGTCGTACCGTGGGTATGTTCCGCGGCATACTTACGATACGCTACTCCACTTAAGAAGCCTTAGGATGTACATTTCTTTGTTCTGTATTATATTCATTCCTGATTTAGCCTCATCGGTATCAGTTATGGTTTTGCTGCCACGATTACGGGCAGGGAGAGCTACGGCTATAGTTGCGGTCAGCACGAGCTCGTTATGAATGATGACTGACCAGGGCGTGATTCCGGCGACACACGATTGCAGAGATGTGTCTTTTTATTGTGATTTCACGCCACGAGCGTTTGATGCATTGCTGTATGAGATTACTCGGACGTGCCGATTTGCACTAGAGGGTTGAGCCACTGATAGAGGCCAGCCAGATTTTGATGACCGTTGACGTATGGCTTATTCATGACGATTGAGGCACTGTTCAGCATGCAAACGAATGAGCCAGTTGCTGCTGCGAACGACGAGATATCGCCCTAGATGTTGGAGCTTTCGCAGTACGAGTTGTACTAAGAGATGATAGAAGGTCGCTAGTCATCGAGGATGAATGACTAGGGCATGTGGTTCGTTCACTAACCCGATGCGAGATCATCAGATAGATTGATTCCAGCTAGTGACGACTTCACGCGGAGACGTTGAGAGTCGACAGAGACGATCGAGTGTCAGAAACCTATTATTCCAAGTTTAAAGTATTCGGAAAGACATGCAGGCAATTCTATGGTCCCTCTAGAAGAATGAAACCCTAACTAGACATAATGACCGTGTGAAAGCCTTTGAACCTTAGGGTTTGCGGCAGTTCCGCGGCGCCATTAGTGAGGCTTGGGTTTGCCCTTCTACGGCTGGACCATCGATGCTGTGGTACGTACTCGATACTATTATACTGTACCCAAGATATTGAGCTCTTCGGGGATTATGAGGTTTTGATGAATCCATCGGATGGTTCGACTTCATTCGGATGCTAGGTGGTGAGATGCGTTTCTTGGGAGACTCCAGATACGAGGATAGCCGTTGGAGCTCAGTCCATGCAGCCATGACGAGACGATTCCGAAGCAGTCGTGATGAGTATGCAGCCGTTCCGGAGCAAGAAGCAGATGTAGTAAAGGGCGATGACTTCCGGACAGTTAGGCAGAGGCGAGACTTGGAAGAGTCCTTGAGCAGGAATCCTTCCAGGCTACTGCTGCAATGATATTTGCACCAAGGATCAGATATGTCACGTGCATTCAGAGAGCCAGAGGCCGACGCCAGTGATATGCTGCCTTGACAGGACCGATGAGCCGCTGGATCGTGAGATTGGTAATCCACGGAGAAGACTTGGACCCAGGAGTGGTCATGTTACGCACACCAGCAGGCCAGAGTTCAGGATCGCCGACGAGATACGTTATGAGTGATTACGACAGTTGGCCAGAGATTCTTAGAGGGTGTACTTGAGCGGGACTATTCCGCCATACATGATTTAGATGTTTTGGGCGATCTATTCACATGACTGATTTTGATGATTGAGTTTTATGGTATTTGTTTTCATGGACCATGGTTGCACCTATTGAGTATTTACGATTTTGCACAGTTGTTTCACTTGATATCGCTTTCGTGCCTTAGTTTCTCATGTTTATGATTTTATGGGCTTCATACGGTTGAGTTGATTCCGTGCGTATGCACGCACATGATTTGGTTTTTGCACTCGGTATAGTTCACGTATGCTGCAGTGCAGTGATTCGTATTTTGTGCACTTGGATGCACTGGACTTCAATTTCGAGGGTGATGCTCGATATTTGTTTTGTGCATTTTATGAACCTGATTGGATTTTGCGCGTGTTCGACGCTTGATATTGGATTTCATGATTTCGTGCATGATGAATGCACCGGATTTGGATTTTTAGCGCATGTCGGGCGCATGTTATGAGATGCGATTTTGGTGAACACCAGATGCACTAAATCGAGATTTTTCGTGCATGTCAGATCCACCTGATTTTGCTGTCAGGCACACACGTTGCCTATGACCGATATTGTGTGCACACCCATTGCACCTTGATGTTGTTCTGTGCACATGTATGGCACATTCATGGATTTTGATTTCCGTGCGCACCGGACGCACAGGGTTTTCATATGCACTTTTGGGATTGATTCCTATGGAGCAGTACATTTTCATGATATTGCGATTTGTTTCGTACTGAGCAGGACTAGTCAGAGGACAGTACCAGAGTGTGTTTTGAATGCATTTCCTTCAGATATTTACATGTATAGTTCTGAATTATAGCATATCGGTTTTGCTTTGGATTTGGCATTCGTGTCTTCACCTTGACTCCGATGATTGCAGGATGCTTGACGGAGTTTTGATTTTGAGTTATATGCTCATTTTTCATGCGCATGCGCTGCACTACGATTTGTTTTATGTATTTACGATTTCGAAGCCCCGACAACTTGATGGTTTTGGCTTAGATGTTTTAGTATTTGGGGGGAGAGTTTTAATTTAAATTTGGGGACCGAATTTCTTTAAGGGGGGAAGATTGTAACGTTCTGAAAATCGTTTCGGTGAAATTTCGGAAAATCGGTAAAATGAGGGGGTTTTCTGTAAAAATTCAAAATACAAATATCTTTATTATAAAATTAAATATACATATTCTAGCAACATAATTGCTAGTATTTGATGTTTATTGAGCCACTGGTGAAATTTCAAATTTTCTGAAAATTTTTCCGAAATTAATTATTTTAATATTATTTTAAGCCGTTACTAATACATTTAATTAGGGAAAATTACAAATTGGAATGAGTTGAAACAAATTTTGTGCATCATATCACATTAAACAAAATTTTATCATGTGGTTTTTGAAATGAAATGGTTTGCCAAAACGGTTTAGAAAATATCGAAGAAAAAGGGCTTAAATGGTGAAATATAGCTAAATAGAATTGGGGTATGGTTGCACGTAGCTTAATATTCCTCATATACACACACACACCCTCACCCTCTCCCCTATTAGGGATGAATTCAGCAGCCCCCCCACTCATCTCCTCACTTAAAAGTCAAAGGAAACCAAGAAAAGAAAAGGAAAAAAAAAAGAAAAAGGAAAAGATGTTTAAGTGTTGACTTGAGATATGGCTCCTTTAACCTTACCAACACCCCTACCTCACTCTCTCTCCTCTTCCCTCAAAACTTCTGGCCGAAACCCCTCCCTCTTGCTGCCCCCATTTTTTCTCCTCTCATTTCATCACAAAAAAATTATCAAAATGCTTCAAATCCCTACAAATTCAAAGCAAAATCAAAATCTACTCACTACCCATTATTCCTTGGCTATACTATTATGGATCTTGGTGATAAGTTGGCATTTTGGAGACATGTTTGCATGTGGGATCTCATGATCTTTGAGGTATAACTCTTTGTCCCATGGTTTGATTGTGGATTTGGTGCTTAATTAAAGTTGTTAGGTGTTTAATTGTGGGTTATTTGAGAGGTAGGAAATTTCTAGTGAGGATTTTGATTGAGTTAGGGTTTTGTTGTGGAATTGGGTTGTGATCAATTGTGCATGGATATGTGATGTGGATTAATATCTTAAGCCTTGTTGAAAGCTAATCTAGTTGTTTATTACAACCATTTCTTATAAATGCCCTAATTAAGCTAGTTTGCTAACTAGAGTTTTGAAAAATTATCAAATGCTTAGATTAAAATATAATTAAGTTTTCATGTCATTATAAATATTATATTGAGTGGTTTAATGCTTTTAGTTTATGAAAATCCAAGCTAAATTGTTGTTTGTGCATTTTTTCTATAAATTGTTAAAATTTGGGTATATTGTAAACTAGAATTTTGGGGTTAATGAAATTTATTGGGATTAAATTATGGAAATTATTTTTATGACTTATTTAAGATATTTAATATGTATTATGGCCACTAGATTTGTTTAAACGTCGAGTTTTGTTCTAAAACGGGTAATATTGCTTGCTAGATTTTCGGAAAAATGGCTTTTAAAGTGAGTTTGGGGGTTTTTGTGAATTTTAACCCATTTTATATTATAATTAGTGTTCGTGAATATGGAATGAGTGTGTTTGGGTTTTCTCTATGGTCTGACGTTTGTACATCAACATCGAGGGTTGGTTTGACTATTCTTGAATGCGTAGGCGATAGGTTTTGACCTATGCGTGATACGCGTGCCGATTTGATTTTCGTATGCCGTTTCGATTTCGAATTTGGTTTTAATGCGATACGGTGCGTTATGATATGTAGGTAACCCATGTGGACTTCGAGACGAAAACTAAGCGCGTGGCGACGTCGGCACCGGCGAGCGAGGACCAGGTGAGTAGATTTATAACTACGGGGAGAAGTCGGGTGGAAGGCGTATAGCACCCTCACAGTCCGTAGTATAGTTCATATATATATGTTTATATAGGTGTTTTATGATACGAGAATGTTTATTCATGATATGTTTATGTGTTCATGGATTACCTTTGGGTTAGTTGCGAAACCCTAGAATAGTTGTTATACCCACATACGCACACACAGACTTGCATACATTATTTTCTTATGCGTAGATGGGGATGTGTATATATGTATATATGCGTGGGTATGGGACTATGCATATATACATTCATATACACATGCATGGATAATGAGGATAGTACTTGGGATTTAAGATGAGTCGGTGAGATTTGATTTGAGGCCGTGAGATCGGTGATATGGCAGGGTTCGTATTTTAGATACGACATGACGTTGTAGCGGGTCCTTGACGTAGTGTTTCACACACGTGCATGCATACTTAGGCGGTATCAGTATTGTACTAGACGTAGATCAGTACCCCGATCATGATATTTGATAAAGAGGATACCAGATGAATAGTATGATGAATGTGATATTGACCCGTACCCAGATTTGGGATGCCGTACGACGGATTTACGTACGAGCTATATATTGATGATCGATCCGCACTCTTGACTTGGGATGTCTGATTATAGATATGGTATCGGATATGATATTATTGAGGCGGGATCACCGACTATACATATACAGGTATGTATGTGTATCGACTCAGATGATAGGCGGTTTCCTTACCTGTAGTTCAGCTTGTTAGTTCAGCCGTATAGTTTAGTGTAGTTGTTAGATTAGATTAGACTCCTACCTATTTCAAAACTAGCGGATCGTGGGTATTTTAAAAGACAGGTCAAGGGATCTACGGATATTTCAAAAGACGTATCCTTTCTTAAAACCACCGTAGCCCATATTTTCAAAACCTCACGATTCGTGTTATTTCATATGGCACCATTGTTTAATATTTAGCTCCCGCTCATTTTGGTTGCTCGCTCCGCATCGCATACTTACATTGCTATTTCATATTGCACTGTTGATATTATGCTGTTAGGACACCAGCACCATTACCGATGATGCGTATGTACCATGTACACTTACTTGCCGGCTCACACACATCATCATCGGTAATTGCCATGTCACGTACACCATAGAAAATATTATTGCTTGACTTAGCTTGTTAGTTAGTAGTTTGACATGATATTCGTGTACTTGCCTTATATGCTAGTTTAGACATTGTAGTTATTACTTGCTATTTCATGCATACTGTTAGTCATTGTTATGCCGTATTCATGGATTCTCATGCCTATATTCATAGGTTTATATGCTATTGATGATTTGGATTCGGATTTCTATGAGATTTTCTGGATTTGGGGGACAAACCGCAAAACTTGTATAAGCTTCTTTCCTCTCTTTTAAATAAAAAGTGCGGTTTTCCCATGATGTATAAGTCGTCCACCATGAGTTTGCTGATGGATTTCGAGACCCGATTCGAGGAGATGGATGAACCGTTTTGGATACATGGTGGGCCCGGTGCGGTATCCCGGGGCAAGAAGATCGTGTTGTTGACGTTGAGCCTGTGCAGGGGAGCACGACCGATCGGTGATTTTACCCGACGCGTCGGATATCCGGAGGATACCGTCGTGGTCATGAGATGGATGGTAGGGGCCGGCCTGGACTGACGGCGCCCTAGTCATTGTGATTGAGACATTGAGATTTCGAGATATTGAGGTACAGAGACTGTGATACAGAGATATCGAGATATTGGGATTACGTTTTGTGCTGATGCTAGGCATTGTTTTATGCTGATTTCATTATGATACCTCATTTTAAAAATACAGAAATCTCACTAATTTATGAAAGCAGTTTTCTTCAGTACATGCATTCTGTTTCATGCATTCATACATCATCCATATGATATATTGCTACCTGAAGCACTGACACGGGCATATGGGATTACACTTGGGTTAGATATTTACCCTAGTCATTGTTATAGACTGCTGGTTATATTTGAGGATATATTATGATCATATGACCTAGGATTGCGTTGTTCATGCGACTTCTGTTCGTAAATGTTTTTCTATTCACGAGTTGGCAACTCACCCCCGTTGTGCCCTAGTTTCTTGCAAGTTTGTCGTACAGGTTTCATTACGGCTTTGCGGGCACAGTTTCGTTCGAGTGACTTGCTAGTAGGTGGGTTTATTGGTATCGTACCCATCGTATTATCTTGTATATTATTATTCAGTTGTATCTAGTAAATTCCATCAAACAAACATGTATTTATTTTTAAGATAGAGACCAGTGATATTATTTCGACCTTAGAGTCGCGCGTTTTATTTCATGTGGTTTTGAGTTTCCTTTTGAGTTTTGATCCTCGCCCTTGGCGTTGTATATTATATTGCTTGTGTGGTTGTGACCGTCGATTGACGAAGAGCTAGCTCCCGCTTGGGGATGCCTTTTTATTGATTTCGTATACTATTCATGTTGTATCCTGTTTGGGGCCAGTATTTACTAAGGAGACTCTGCCGAAATTTTCAGAAAATACTTGATGTTTTTAAAAAAAAATGCATAATTCGGCTTATGCTATTAAAACTACTTGTTTTAAGTTGGTTTTCCTTCACTCTACTACTTTTCTTGGTTTGGATTTCTGGGTTCTCGGCTTACTTAGATTACGTACGTCTCGAGACGTTCGTAGTTTAAGTGCCAGTCATGTTCCGTACTTTCGGGACGTGACAGTAGATGTGACGAAGACTAAAGATTAACGTTTCTTATCCATTAACGAATTGATGCTCACTCGATGTCGATTGATCGAGGTTTAAGGATCTTGCGAAGAATTAGGGTTCTTCGTCCTATCCTTTGTCCTTTCGATGAATCACATTCGCTAGATAGCTTCTTGAAAATCCAATGATCGATCGTTGATTTTCTAGATCGTGCGAAAGGAATCAAGAACCATTTCACATCGATCTAGATCATCGATCATTCTATTTTCAAGAATTTACAATTGTTATAGGACTTAAGAGAACGTTTAAAGATTCATCAACATCATCATTCTACAATCATCTCGATTCCTCCACGAGCGGAGTTTATTCACACATCATCACAAAGAATACATTCAAGAACCGAAATGAAATCATGATGCTTGAATTGAAATGTAAACAAGTTTAAAGAATCTTCACCTTTATTACATCAACAAGTAGTTACAACTCTCAAGAATTACAAGAGGTAGGAACTTCGCTCGTCGAATCTTGCATCGCTCGGCTCCTTGAGTCTTGGATCGCTTCGATCTCGTGCTCCGTTAAAGTCCGGCTTTGCTTTAAAGGGTCATCGAAGACTTGCTTTGCTTGAACTCCATGAATCTTGAATTGGGTTTTTCTAGATTGGATTTGGGTTAGGGTTTGGAGGTGGCAAGAATGTTGGTAGATGAAGAACTAGGGTTTCTCAACAACTAATGATCAACCCACTAATGATTGACTAGAGATCAATGAATTCTACCAACAATCAATCATCTTCAACAAGTGAGCCTTGGGGTCTATTTATAGGTTTCCCAAACCCTAGGTCTTGGATTTTGAATTTGCAATTCCCTCCAAAAGTTTGTTGTAAGGAGAGGCTTCTAGATGTAGTTAGTTAGGAGCTTAGCTTAGACTTTAAGCTAGGAATGTTTAGTTTAGAAACCCTAAGGCTTGCTGATCTGGCAGAATCTTCTAGAGTCTTCTGGAAAATGTAGTGTGTTGAAGAGCTATAGGAGCTGAGGTAGGAGTTTTGGGCTGAAGCAGAGGGGGTGATGTGGCATAAACGCCGCGGAACCGCGGCGCAAGGCGGCTCCGGCCGCGGTTCCGTGGGTACTTGGCTGCTTTGGAGCTTCATTCTTCTGCTATGGACTCTTGATAACTTTTTGGTATTTTTATGATATGTTAAATCTCTGAATATTTTTTAGATCATTGCCAGATTCTAAATCCTTGAGTTGGCGTATTCTTTAGCAGTCATTGTTTTGTAAATTGACCATTCTTCTGGATTTTCCTGCACAAACTTCGGAACACAAGTTGCACAATATAGGAATGATGCCATGCTATGAAATGCCGTCAATTTCCCTAGAAATGCCGGTTTTAATATCTAACACATGTAATCTGATATTTTATGACTGTTTCGCTAATATGTGCTATATGAATGCCGAACACTTCTATATGAATGCAAATGATAGGGAAATTGCCGGTTTAAAGATGCAATATTTTCGACTAATCAGTCGCGCTGTGTCTAGGAGAGCCCTTACACGAAGTCCTTGGCCAAGGCAGGAGATTTACTGGTAGGTATTCCAGTAGTATCTCAGGGTGTTCTGGGCTACACTCCGACACGACTTGTACCGCTTTTGGGGGTCTGACTTTTACCAATCCCCTAGGCCCACCATGCGATGCTCATAGACGAACGGACCGGACTGTACGGATATTGTCACTGACAGGCTCAGTAGGGTGTCAGGATGAGTTTGCTCATCGACGTCCCTTTTGGTCAATACCTGGTAGCCCGTTACGTATGGCTAATACCTCTGACGTGCTAGTGGTTGAATCCACAACCAAAGTATTGATGAGTCTTTAGAGTCCCCCACAGACAGTTGCTCAAGTTTCGGGCGAAACGCTGTAGAGGCCGTATGGAGATATGGTAAGGTTCGATCAGATAGGTGCGGTATTGCACGGATCATGATCGGACGGATAATACTAGCGGGCTTTGGTTTAAGCCGGATCCTTGTATTGTACAGTGTAGATTTTGTCTCATTGCATTTGTATTTCGGTCGGAATACAAATGCGGGTATGTATATATACAGTAGCGGGGTTTCCTGTAATTTATTACGGGATCAGTTTTATGAAGTTGCCAGTTTACTTTCCGTTTCGGCCATTTTCATTTGTATCTTTCCTTGGCCGGAAATTGGTGGAGAAGGGCTTATTTGCAAGCATGCAAATTTGGTTAATGGAGGGTGTTATTTGCATATTGTTGTATCATGATAATTCTACCACCATTTGACTTCTTCTTTCCATCATGGCTTGACTTTTGGAGTAATCATGGTTGTTGATGATTAGGTTGTTGGAGTGTTGGTTTTGGGGTGATCATTGTTTCTCATCATCACCTTTTCTCTCTCTTGTATTTTGTGAAGACTCACTCTTTTTTGATATGGATTCTCTCCTCTCATTTTTCCTCTCTCCCCATTCTTTAGTTGAGGCCGGCCACTAAGAGGAAGTGAGGGGGGGCTGTCCAAATTTTGGTGGCATGAGAATGGTTCTCATTCGGCTTGAAAACTCCTAAGTTCATCACAAAATTCCATAGTTCATTTCCTCCACCATAAAGGCAACTTCCATAAACCCCATGAGACACATAGCCTTCTACACTTCATTCTACAGCAATTCTTGGGCACGTCGGCTCGCCAACTTCATGCCCGAGTTGTCTCGGTCCAGAGGTGGGAGCCCGTAAAAGAAGCCGGCGAAGTGGTGCCCTTCCGGGGAGGAGGTGAAGACCGGAGATTCCGCGGGGAGATCGGGACGACGACGAGAAAACCGAAGGACACGGATCGCTCGGTATATCTTCTCTACCCGTTCTTTAGTTAGCTAGGATTAGATTAATGGCCCGATCCGGGATTTTTGTGCCCGTTGGTGCCGGTTCAAAATTTAAAGTAAATTATCGTTTCCGCATTTTGGCCTCGGATTGACGGCCGGGACGCCGCCGTGCACTTACACTGGTATCAGAGCCACGCCATTAACCTAGTCTAGCTTGCTCTAGCGTGTTTAAAACTTCGGTCGAACAAATTTCCCAAAACCCCATTTTCATTTTGACAGTTTCTGTCGATTTTCAGTTGTGCTCAGAAAATTTTTCAGTACGTTGCATAATGACATGCAGGGAGTTTTAAGACTTCTGTAAAAATTTGGTGTTGTGATACTGTAGACAGACCGCGGAACCGCGGCCAAACCCCTGTTCTGGCCGCGGTTCCGCCGCCGTAATATGTGATCACCCCACCAAAATTTTACAGAGGCTCTTGGACTTGAAAATGGGGGTTTTGGAATGTTCTGTTTGGGCCCAGATTTTCTTTGAGTGCTACAGTAGTGCTTGGGGCCCACTTGGTAAAATTTGATCGATCGAAAATTTTAAATATGTTAGTTCACAGTATTTACATTATATCTGCGATTGTGAATGTCACTTGATCGGTAAATCCTGTCTAACTGCTATAGCCCGGTTAGACGGATTTGCGAACGTGACATTCACGTTGATGTTCTGTGTTGTGCTGTGATGTTGCGGATTGGTCGTGGGGGATAGCCTGGATGCAATGCTAGTACAGTTTTGGTTGTATTATGTACATTTGATATTGTGGGGCGAGCGTCCGACATGTGAACTGCCGTCACTGTCTGTATATTATTCTTTTGGGGCACGACCGGGGTGAAGTCGATGTACCCGTTGTATGTATATTTTACTTTCTGTACTAGGATTACCCCGCGGAGGGGTGCACGGGTAGCCGGATTCTAGAGGGGAAACGGGCCCGCATCTCATGGCGTTGAGACGGAGGGGGCTTTACTCTAGAATTGGCGGGCTATTCACCGCACTCGTAGGGGGTACAGGTTGACCCAAGGAGGGGTGCCCAAGTTACCGGATTCCGTAAAGTGCTGGGTGGTCCATTCACGTTGCTGAAGGGGGCTGCCTCACTTCAGGTTTTGGCGGGTAACTTGCCGCGTCCGTAGGGGTCTAGGATTTCATTGCACAGGGAATCCACACGACCAGGGGAACGTCGGGTTTCAGTAGCGGCTCTGTGAAACCCGGGGATCCCAGATATTTGTATTGTTCTGTGATGCTTATTACATTTCAGTGATGTTGCATTTTATCACGCCTTGAGCGAAATATTATATATTGATATATATACTAGTAGATGTTGTATATGTTTTGCATCCGCGCTAGTCCAGTCCCCGCTCTGTCATTAGTTAACTAACCTAACGGGTAATGACGGGACCCAGTGGCGAATGCGGATGGCATATACGTACATCATTATTTTCGTTCTTTATTGGTGTGATCAATTGATGGGACTGCGTTGATTCGGATCAATGCAAACTAAGCAAACCTATTCTGATGTTGTTGGAACAATTTTTCAAAAAAAGCTGTTATTGCAAGGACGTTCACTTTTGTTTTGCACAGTGATATTCAGTTGGAATATCCTGCACCTCAGTCGACGAGGCACGGGTCGAGATCCCTTCACCGGGAGTGACCCCTTGGACAGAAGTTTGCGTCAGGGCAATAACTTCACTATAGTCATTTACTTTTGCTTTGCATCGTGGTATTCAGTTGGAATATCCTGCATCTCATTCTACGGGGAAAGAGCCGAGATCCCTTCACCGGGAGTGACCTCTTTAGCAAAGGTTTTCGCTACTATATTTTTATAAAGCTATCCAGTTCCTTCAACGATATCAAGTTTATTACGTTAAAGGTTTTCGCCAGAAACCATTCGTAGCCCTCCGTCGTTTCATATGGATAGTCAATAGTATTCAAGCTGTGTTTGTTGGCCAAAGTCAAGGCACAGTGTTTGGTAGCTATTGGGTATTCATATGCAGCATAGATAGATGCGTTGGTTTGGGACAGTCGTACTGCCTTGTTGGCCAAATTCAAGGATAGGTACTGGTGGGTTCAAATTAACCTGAAGAATGACGGGTAGAACTTGATATGTGACTTATGATTTGTTGGCCAAAGTCAAGGTCATAAGAGCATGGGGTAAAAATCATATCGGGAGTTTCTAAAGAAACTTAAATTTGCCAGATATGCGCATACCTTCTGGAGTGTGATAACGTGAGCGGATTCCGTCATGTTATCATGCGATGATAGTTGGATCCCGATTCCCACTGATGAGTTAGTTTACTCCTCGGGTGATCCCGACTAATTCTTCTTTCAGGTTTGGAGGAAAATTTGACGTTACAGTGGGAGGTTTCCTGATTAGATAAATTAATAACCATTCTGATCTAGGTTAGAGTGCACGCTGAGTGTTTCTTTTCTCTCTCTCTTTGGCAGCGACCATGACCCGACCCTAAGACTATAACTCAGTGACAAAAATTAACCGAACCTTTTTTAACACTGGCTTTTGGATTGTCAGAGTTGCATATCTCATTACCACTCCTACTTTTACCCTTTTCTCCAGGACACCCCGTATTACTACGAATGTCCACTTCCATTAGACAAAACCATCGTATGGTTATATACGAACTCGAAGGAATTTATTCGAGGATGGTTTCAGGTTCTGGAGAAAACGAATAGGACTATTCAGTTGTCTTTTCCTTTTACCTTCTCTCAGGTTGTGAGTACTCCTTGGTTTAGGAGATAGTACACCTATTACGCAAATTGGATAGTCTTCTTCCAAACCTTAGGCTGGTGCCAGACGGTAGGGAATGAAGAAAACCAATTAGCCTAAATGGTGTACAGAAGGTATTAAGTTAAGACAAAGAAAGGGATTAGAAGGAGGGCAAAGTAAATTGCGACTGCTATTCACGACCAAACCAAGTATTTCATTACCACTCCCACTTCATCTTTGTATTTCTCTAGAACACTCTGTATCACTACGAAGATCCACAGTTTATTTGGATACTCCATCGTATGGTTATATACGAACTCAAAGGAACTTGTTCCAGTTCGGGGATGGATTCTGGTTCAGGAGAAATAGGAATAAGGTTTATTCGGTTGTCTTTTATCTTCACCTTTTCTCGCATTGCGAGTGCTCCTAGGATTAGGACAGTACACCCATTATACTTATTGGATAGTCTTCTTCCAAACCATAGGCTGGTGCCGAACGGTAGGGAAGGAAGAAAACCATTTAGCCTAAAGGGGTGTGCAGAAGGTAATGACTAAAGACATATAAAGGGATTTGGAGATAAGGCAAAGAATTATACGGTTACAGTTGTGAATCTGGATAATGGAAGAGGCATTACTAGGAATACCCGGATACCCCTATCGAAACATTTCAATGTTTCAGTTTCACTGTGTACTGTTAAAAGAAAACTGATTTCCCAATTAGACACTTGCTCCAGGGTATGTATTTACCAGGTATGATTCTCACATCTGTATGGTTTTACAGATGATGAGTGGGAGTAAGTTATTGGGAATTAGGTGATCATCCTCATTATATCGGAATTCGTTGTAATTGGTTATATTTGAGGAAATCACCTGGGCTGTTTGCCGGACGACAAATATTTGGTTTTGAATATCCGCGGTTATGCACCAATTTCAAATTGATATATCTGTACGTCTATTTTCATAGAGTGAGATATACCTTTTTGAAATTATGTCCATGACATTTACCTATATCAGTGGATAGTTAGGTAAGGAGCATTAAACAGCAGTTTAATTCTTCTTAACCATAAGTACAGTTTTCAACCTACGACACACAGGGATTGAGTTATCAGACTCAAGGGACTTATACAAAATATTGTATGTTGTCCAGTGTCCATTAGGACAGAGGGGTTGGTACTCGTACTAGATTCTGTTTACTTGTGACTTCTCTGGTTCTTAGACATGTGTTTCGTAGAAACAGAAGGTCTGAGTTTTGAGAAGTTATAGGTATAAGAATAGAGTAGAGAACCAGGTGTTGCAAGTATCGGAATTATTCAAGGTGATCGAAGATGTAGATACTTATGTGTGGTATTCAGTTGATAGTAATGATTAAGAGAACTTGCTTCTCTTTCAGGTTACTCATAATTGGAAGTACTCCTAAGTTGAGTAACGCTGATCGGCCTCCTTCCATTTAGTTAACATACACTGGAGACAGCTGCATGATTTGAATCTGGTTCAATTAAATCAGTGCCTCTGGTCCTATATTGGATATAGAACAGTTCGTATCTTAACAATGTTAAGGTACGGGGAGTTGTCCGGCTTATGCTTAAAACCAGACTCTAGATAACTCAAGGCACGTTTCTGTAATGGCTGTTTGTGGGTTGACCCAGGTTATGACGAGGGTTGACTTTCTACCATCTGGAAGATCAATAGTAATATTGTTCTTGACTCGCCACAGTTTTAATAAAAATGGATCTTTTTTCAGAAAACAGTAGTGGGAGTATGGTAGAACTGGAAGTAATTCCAGAACCGCAAACGATTACTGAAGATTTGATTAGAACCTAAAGATTCAATCTGGCTTGACATTCCATTGGCCACTCCGCAGATACAGTGGGTAACCTCAGGCACCCGAGGGGTACTCCGGTAGCCTCAAGGACGGTGACAGGGAGGTTCTTGTTTACCCAGACTTGCCATTGCTGTTGTTCCAGACTGTGAGACCCGGCAGGAGGATGAGTATAGCATCGTTCTAATCTAGCTTTTGAAATGTACGTTTATATGACTTTGCCAGAGGGTTGTCGTGGTCAGTGGGAGCAGCGGAAGCATAGTGGACAAGTAGCTTATGTCTATTTGTAGACTAAAGCAGATATAGCGGAGATAGATCATCTATTTCTGATATGACAGTCATAGGTTTGACTTCATCAGAATAGGGGATGGATCCGTTAAGAAGGTAGTAGGGTGTGATGTCCTGGTATTTGGATGACATACACAGAGTAGGAAGTGATGTTCCTGTACTACGATCGGTTATAGTTTGGTTGTCACACAGTGGTTTCTCCACAAGGGACATGGATTTCATATCAGACATTCTGGTTACTAGATCTATGGTTTTAGATCTAGATTTGGGTAGTATCCTAATCTGGGTACTTAGATAGCATTCTAAAGGTGTTTTAGGATGGACGACTCTTGGCATGGTAGTGTACCTGCAGGTAATGGAGTCACCCTCTCCAAAGGTGTCTTACAGACTAAAGGGGAGAGGGATGTGCATGATTGGCAGATCACTTGCTTAGACAATTGAGTCAATCATGAGATGTCAAGTACCACACCAGATGTTGTTTTTGCACGAGATGCAATAAGTTGATATTAATCCAATCCTGGAGAAACAATCGGAAGCAGTTTTAGAACATAAGTGAATGTTCTAGGGATATGATAATGGCATCCTCCTTCGGGAGACAGTTATCATTCCAGGCTTCCAAGGTGACCTGGATGACAGAGAGGTTGTCAGAGTTATAGTTTTCCTTCTGACGAGGAGCAGTATTTTGGACAGGTGGTCCAAGGGGATACTGAAGGAGGCATGACGCAGGATACTGATTAAGTTCAGTTGACGATACAGTCTAAGAAGTTTGGATTTGGAGTTCATTTATGAGCTAGGTCCCATCAGACATCTAGACACATTTTAAGACAGGTATTACTCATTTCGGGAGATGGCTTTCTCCGCGAACTTGAGATATAGAGAGACATAGAAAGAAACATCAAAGCAGATCCACTCACTGAGGCTATTCCTCGAACGCAATAGTTTCGCAAACGGGTTTTGTGAGACTGACTAGTAGAGGAGTTGGGTGTTCGGTATCACACGGGCTATGAGTATGCGACATCGCAATAATTAGCCTTGAGTGCAAGTGGGAGATTGTTGGAGATAGTGCCCTCAGAGTCAATTATTGGATCACAGGCACGTGATTGCAATGATTGAGGGAGGACCTATAACGGTAGGACAGTCTTACTCAAGATGATAGTATGCTATCTGGTTTATCTTTATCATCGTGTACTGCTTTAGGTGACCCTACAGGTCACTATTGCGCGTTGATAGAGCCCCTACGATTCTTGCTTGACTGCCAGCAGTATGAGGGCGATCATATACGTGGGAGCTGGGGTCTATAAGCAAATCCTTAAAAGGTCCCTAGTCGTGGGAGTTTCGAGACAGGGCATCGATACTCCAGAGTAGACTAGTGTATACAGTCGAGACCCCGACGAGAGATGGTGGCCGGTCTCACAAGCCAGTGGTGTCAGTTGGTTCACCTAAGATGTATACAGGTGCTCATCGGGTTATGAGTACACCGGACAGGAATCGCCGGGAACATGCTAGTTGGTCTTATACCAGACGTCGGATAGCAGTTCCCTGGTGACATGTGTACAGGTTAGTTCATCGACCTGAGGATCGTCATTTGTCTCGTGTGAGTTCCCACTGTACTTTGATTACTACCCTACCACGCTCAAAGGAGACGTGCAAACAGGTTTTAGTTGGGTACAGTCCCGAGCCACATGGAGGCAGTGAGCGGATCTTCAGGGGTTCGTTTCTCCCGGTATTAGGGGTGAGGTCGCGCTGTGTCTAGGAGAGCCCTTACACGAAGTCCTTGGCCAAGGCAGGAGATTTACTGGTAGGTATTCCAGTAGAATCTCAGGATGTTCTGGGCTACACTCCGACATGACTTGTACCGCTTTTGGAGGTCTAACTTTTACCAACCCCCTAGGCCCGCCATGCGATGCTTATAGACGAACGGACCGGACTGTACAGATATTGTCACTGACAGGCTCAGTAGGGTGTCAGGATGAGTTCGCTCATCGACGTCCCTTTTGGTCAATACCTGGTAGCCCGTTACGTATGGCTAATACCTCTGACGTGCTAGTGGTTAAATCATAACCAAAGTATTGACGAGTCTTTAGAGTCCCCCACAGACAGGTGCTCAAGTTTCGGGCGAAACGCTGTAGAGTCCGTATGGAGATATGGCAGGGTTCGATCAGATAGGTGCGGTATTGTACGGATCATGATCGGACGGATAATACTAGAGGGCTTTGGTTTAAGCCGGATCCTAGTATTGTACAGTGTAGATTTTGTCTCATTGCATTTGTATTTCGGTCGGAATACAAATGCGGGTATGTATATACAGTAGCGGGGTTTCCTGTAATTTATTACGGGATCAGTTTTATGAAGTTGCCAGTTTGCTTTCCGTTTCGTCCATTTTCATTTGTATCTTTCCTTGGCCGGAAATTGGTGGAGGAGGGCTTATTTGCAAGCATGCAAATTTGGTTAGTGGAGGGTGTTATTTGCATATTGTTGTATCATGATAATTCTACCACCATTTGACTTCTTCTTTTCATCATGGCTTGACTTTTGGAGTAATCATGGTTGTTGATGATTAGGTTGTTGGAGTGTTGGTTTTGGGGTGATCATTGTTTCTCATCATCATCTTTTCTCTCTCTTGTATTTTGTGAAGACTCACTCTTTTTTGATATGGATTCTCTCCTCTCATTTTTCCTCTCTCCCCATTCTTTAGCTGAGGCTGGCCACTAAGAGGAAGTGAGGGGGGGCTGTCCAAATTTTGGTGGCATGAGAATGGTTCTCATTTGGCTTGAAAACTCCTAAGTTCATCACAAAATTCCATAGTTCATTTCCTCCACCATAAAGGCAACTTCCATAAACCCCATGAGACACATAGCTTTCTACACTTCATTCTACAGCAATTCTTGGGCATGTCGGCTCGCCAACTTCGTGCCCGAGTTGCCTCGGTCCAGAGGTGGGAGCCCATAAAAGAAGCCGGCGACGTGGTGCCCTTCCGGCGAGGAGGTGAAGACCGGAGATTCCGCAGGGAGATCGGGACGACGACGAGAAGACCGAAGGACACGGATCGCTCGGTATATCTTCTCTACCCGTTCTTTAGTTAGCTAGGATTAGATTAATGGCCCGATCCTGGATTTTTGTGCGCGGTGGTGCCGGTTCAAAGTTTAAAGTAAATTATCGTTTCCGCATTTTGGCCTCGGATTGACGGCCGGGGCGCCGCCGTGCACTTACAACTGGGTACACTGAACGGACTCGCCGAGAACTCCTAGTTGGTATTATACCTATAGTCAGATAGCAGTTCTCTGGAGACACTGGTACAGGTTAGTTTGTAGACCCGAGATCGTCATAGAGTCTTGTGTGATTCCCACTATTCTTTGATTTCCACCTTACCACGTTCATGAGAACGTGCAAAACGGTGGCTTTTGGGTACAGTCTCGAATCACATGGAGGCAATGAGCGATAGGAGGGGTTTCGTCTCTCCCGGTATTGGGGGTTGATGTTGCGCTGTGCTCGATTGGCTATAACTGGAAGTCACTGGCCAGGGATGATATGGAGATCTACTGGTAAGTGTTATCAGTAGTTTCTCGACCCGTTATGAGCCTCATATTGACACGACTTATCGGTTACTGGTGTCCGACATTCACCACCCCTAGAATGGATATACGACATATCAGACGAAAAGACGGGACTGTACGGTAGTGTTACTGACTGGATTCGCAGGAGAATGTATAGGCTTGCTTGTTGATCTTCTGATTGCTCAATACCCGGGTGGCCGTTACGTTTAGCTGACCGCCTGCGGCTTGTGGGTGTTTGATATGATCATCACCTACTGCTGGCGTATTGACGAGTCTTTAGAGTCCTACACAGAGGTTTCCTGGCTCAAGCGAAATGGAGTAGGAGCATATATGTGATGTGTATGGGACCGAGATTGATACGAGTATGTGATACCATATTTTATTCTCGCAATATGTGATATCGGCCGGTTATATGTAATATAGCCGGGTCAACGGATCAAGTATTGATTCGATGAAATGATACATTTTTATATTAGTCGGTTATATGTGATATAACCGGATTATTGAATCAAGTGTTGATTTAATAATTTAATGTATAATTATATATTTGATATATTAAATTAAATTAACTAATATATGCTCACTTAAGAATTTCATTTTCTCACATTTGGATACATTTAACATATATGTGATATATGGTTAATGTATTCTTTTATTTTGTTACAAAATTATATATATGTGATGTGTTTAATTGTGACATGCTAGGGTTATACATGCAAAAGAGTGTATAAGACTTAAACCAACCTAGGTATAATATTGGTTAATATTTATTATTAAGTAATTAGAAATCATTTGGATTTTCTTATGGCATGGAGCTTGCATGAAACTTGTAGAACATTGACTTAGTCCACTTGATTTGTTTTTACTTAAGATATTTGTTAACCTAACCATTACACCTAGCCATGGTTTATTCTCTACATGAGTTAGCCATGACATATACTAACTCATCATGGTTGCATTTCTAACCTAAGCTCATTATTCATTCATCACTTGTTCATCTTCTTCTTCCTCAAGCTTGTTAGCTTTTTCTTATGTGATGAAATAAAGTGAGAAAAAGAAAACTAAAGAGAGCCCGTTTCCTACTTCATCATCCTCTTCTAAACTAGCCACTTAGATTAGGGTGTCAGCTTCACTAATTTAATATTAGTGAAGAGATAGCTTGAGTTTGTGTTTTCTCGAAGTAGATCATCTTGGATTTCGAAGACTACAAGCAAGCATGCATCATACGACTTATGGAGCTTCTCAAGAGTCCGGGAGTTCTTGGATCGCAGCGAAGGGATCACTACTCGGAGCTTATGAAGTGAAGGAGCAGACTACAAAGGTTGTAATTTCTAATCACTTAGAAGTAAAGTTGTTTGCTTGATATTTACGTTTGAATCTCTTGTTAAAGATCTTGTTTAGGGTTGTTTAAGAATGGCAAAATTTTAATTTGGCATGGATGATGCCACCCGAAACCTTGCTGTTGTGCTTAGGAACCCTATAGGATCTAGGGGTGGTAAGCGTTGGACCTTAATAACCCGATAATTCATGCTGATTCGGCTTAGGACCAATCCGGGAAACTACTGATCAAAGTATCAGTAAATCCTAACTACATTGACCAAGGTCTTATGGTCCTGACCAATCGAACACAATGCAATATCAACTCCCAATACCTCGAGAGACGAATCCCTGACAATCACTCACTGCCTGCATGTGGCTCAGGACTGTACCCAACCAAAATCTATTTGCACGACTTAGTAGAGCCGTGGTAGGGTAGTGATCAAAGTACGGTAGGAACTCACACGAGACAAATGACGATCTCAGGTCCAAAGACTAACCTGTACACATGTCATAAGAGAATCGCTATCTGACGATAGGTATAATACCATCTAGAGGTTCTCAGCGAGTCCGTCCAGTGTACTCACCCCCCAGTAAGCACCCGTATATAATTTTAGGTGATCACACTAATGGTTGTAGGACCAACCACTGCCCCTCTTCGGGGTCTAGAAACGTACACACAAGTCTACTCTGGAGTATCGATACCCGATCTCGATACTCCTGCGACTTGGGACATTTAAGGATGTGCTTATAGACTATCCATCTCCCACAAGTATGATCTCCATCACAACGCAGGTAGTCAAGCAAGATCCTACGGGTTTTATCAACATGTAACCGCAATATGTAATAACGTGTATAACTTATGCCATGTTAAGATAAAGTCAAACCATAATAGTATACTACTATATCAGGTCTTTATCAATATGTGTGTAAGGCTAAGCCAGCGCCCCGGCCATCAATTTATGGCCAAACGCGGAACAAAACTTTTTAAAAAATCCGGTGCTAACGGAACCCTAATCGTCGGATCGTACCATTAACCCTATACTAGTTTACTGTAAAAGGAGTTTAGAGAGGTTATACCGATCGATCTGTGTCCTTCGGTCTTCAACCTCTGCCCCAAGCTCGTCGCTGCTTCCTCGATCAAGTTCGTTCTCCGGTCTCCCTCGTCGAAGACGATCCACATCGAGGATTAGTAATACGGGCTCCCGCTTCAAAAACCAAAGCAACTTGCGCATCCAGTTTGCTAGCCTAGATAACCAAGATGAAATAGAGATAGCGTGTGAATACTTTGTCTCAATGCACCCAAGGAGTTGGGTGGAGACGAATGAAGTTGCCAAGTATGAGAAATGTGAAGCATAAGAAATTGCTTGTGAGAAAAATAATGGCTAAGCAAAAGGAGAACGTTATCTGTGGTTTTTTTATAGTGTAGTGTGTTGTGGTTTTTGTAGTACTTAAAAGAAAAATTCACGCTTCAAAAAAATCAACAGCCACACACACCACCACCAAAATATCTCACTAAATATCCTAACCATGACAAAACCCATCAATACACAAATGCAAGCACCATCCAAGACTCACGAATTTGGCAGCATAAGAATTAGCCAATAAAACATGACTCACACTTCTTACAAAAATTAAACATTAAACCAAATGTTTAAACAAAAAAGAGAATGGCAACTTCGAAAGCAAACTCGTAACGAATTACAAGAATATCCCTCAACCGTATATACATAACTGCATCCGTATTCCGACTGAATACGAATACAACGAGATGAAAGTAATCCAACAATATAATATTAGGATCTGGCTTAAACCAAAGCCCACTAGTATTATCCGTCCGATCATGATCCGTGCACAAGTGCATGTATATGATCGAACCCTGCCATAAAACCATACGGCCTCTACAACATTTCACCCGAATCAAGGAAACCCTCTGTGTGGGACTCTAAAGACTCGTCAATACTCTGGAAGTGGGTTTAACCACAAGCATGTCAGTGGCACTAGCTGTACGTAACGGCTACCCAGGTATTGAGCGAAAAGGAAGCCGACGAGCGAACTCATCCTGAAACCCTACTGAGCCTGACAGTGACAATATCCGTACAGTCTAGTCCATTCGTCTATGAGTATCGCATATCGGGTCTAGGGGGTGGATAAAGTCAGACCCCTAATAACGCGATATTTAGTGTCGGTATGAAGCTTATCACCACCTGAGAAAATACCGATCCTAGATCGGTAATTCTCGACTACTCTGGCCAAGAATTTCTAGTGATGGCCACCCGTGCACACTGCGACCTCTACCCCTAATACCAGGAGAGATGAATCCCCTGACGATCCGCTCACTGCCTTCATGTGGCTCAGGACTGTACCCAACAAAAACCTGTTTGCATGACTCCTTTGAGCCGTGGTAGGGTAGTAATCAAAGCACAGTGGGGACTCACACGAGGTCGATAGACTAACCTGTACACATGTCACCAGGGAGCTGCTATCCAAAAATAGGTATAATACCAACAAGCATGTTCCCGGCGAGTCCGTCTGGTGTACTCATAACCCAATGAGCACCTGTATACTATCTTAGGTGAACCAACTGACACCAATGGCTTGTGATACCGGCCACCGCCCCTCGTCGGGGTCTCGATCCGTATACACTAGTCTACTCTCGGAGTATCGATGCCCGGTCTCGAAACTCCCACGACTAGGGACACTTTAAGGATGTGCTTATAGACCACCCAACTCTCACGTATATGATCGCCATCATACTAATAGTATCAAGAATCCTATGGGCTCTATCAACATGTAATACTGATCTGTAATGTCAACTGAAGCATGTACAAGATGATAAAGACAAAGCAGATAGCATACTATCATCTCGAGTAAGACTGTTCAACCGGTATAGGTCTTCCCTCAATCATTGCAATCACGTACCTGTGATCCAATAATTGACTTGAGGGCACTATAGCCAACAATCTCCCACCTGCACTTAAGGCTAATTATTGCGATGTCGCATACTCATAGCCCGTGTGATGCCGAACGCCCAATTTCTCTACTAATCAGTTTCACAAAGCTGGTTTGTAAAACTATTGCATTCGAGAAATAGCCTCAGTGAGTGGATCCGCTCTGATGTTTCAATCTATGTCTCCCTTTATCTCGAGTTCGCAGAGAAAGCCATCTCCTGAAATGAGCAATACCTGTCTTAGAATATATCTGGATATCTGATGGGACCCAGTTCACAAATGAACTCCAAATCCAGTAAACTTCTTAGAATGTATCGTCAACTGAATTTAATCAGTATCATGTGCCATGCTACCCTCAGTATCCGCTTGGACCACCTGTCTAAACTATTGCTCCTCAAAAGAGGGTAAACTATAACTCTGACAGTCACTCTGTCATCCAGGTCACCTTAGAAGTCTGGAATGATAACTGTCTCCCGAAGGAGACTGTCGTTATCATATCCCTAGAACATTTACTTATGTTCATAAACTGCTTCCGAACGTTTCTCCAGGATTGGATTAATATATCAACTTATTGTATCTAGTGCAAAAACAACATCTGGTGTAGTACTTGACATCTCATGATTGACTCAATTGCCTAAGCAAGTGATATGCCAATCATGCACATCCCTCTCCCCTTTAGTCTGTAAGACACTTTTAGAGAGGGTGACTCCGTCATCTGCAGGTACACTACCATGCCAGGAGTCGTCCATTCTAAAACACCTTTAGAATACTGTCTAAGTACCCAGATTGGGAAACTCCCCAAATCTAGATCTAAAACCATAGATCTAGTAACTAGAATGCTAGATATAATATCCAAATTCTATGTGGAGAAACCACTGTGTGACAAGCACAGTATAACCAATTGTAGTATAGGAATTTCACTTCCTACAATGCGTATGTCATCCAATTACCAGGATATCACACCCTACTACCTTCTTAACAGATTCATCCCCTATTCTGTTGAAGTCAAAAACCTATAACTCTCACATCAAAAAATAGATGATCTATCTCCGCTATACTCGCTTTAGTCTATAAATAGACACAAGCTACTTATCCACTATGCTTCCGCTGCTCCCACTGACTACAATAACCCTCTGGTAGAGTCATATGCACGTGCACTTCTAAAGCTAGTTTAGAACGACGATATACTCATCCTCCTGCCAGGTCTCATAGTCTAGAACAGCAGTAATGGCAAGTCTGGGTAAACAAGAACCTCCCTGTCACCGTCTTTGAGGATACCGAAGTACCTCTCGGGTGGCTAAGGTTACCCACCATATCTGCGGAGTGGCTAATGGAATGTCAAACCCGATTGAATTTTTAAGTTCTATTAAATTTTCAGTAATCGTTTGTGGTTTTGGAATCACTTCCAGTTCTACCATACTCCCACTACTGTTTTCTGAAAAAATCCTTTTTTACTAAAACTGTGGCGAGTTAAGAACAATATCACTATTGATCTTCCAGATGGCAGAAAGTTAACCCTCATCAAAGCCCGGGTTAACCCACAAAATGCCATTACTGAAACATGCCCTGAGTTATCCAGAATCTGGTTTTAAGCATAAGCCGGACAACTCCATATACTTTAACATCGTTAAGATATGAACCATTCTATATACAATATAGAAACAGAGACACAGATTTAATTGGAACCAGATTCAAATCATGCAGCTGTCTCCAGTGCATGGCAATTGAATGGAGAGAGGCCGATCAACATTACTCAACTTAGGAGTGCATCCAGATATGAGTAATCTGAAAGAGAAGCAAGTTCTCAAAACCATTACTATCAACTGAATACCAAACACAAGTATCTATATCTTCCATCACCTTGAAGAATTCTGATACTTGCAACTCATGGTTCTCTACTTTATTCTTGTACCTATAACTTCTCAAAACTTGGACATTGTATTTCTACGAAATACTTGTCCAAAACTGGGGAAGTCAAAAGTAAACAGAATATAGTACGAGTACCAACCCCTCTGTCCTAATGGACACTGGACAACATACAATACTTTGTATAAGTCCCCTGAGTTGAATAACTCAAACCCTGTGCATCGTAGGTTGAAAACTGTACTATGCTTATGAAGAATTACACCGCTGTTTAATGCTCCTTACCTAACCATCAACTGATATAGGTAAATGTCATGGACATAATTTCAAAAATTTATATCTCACTTTATAAAATAAACATACAGATATATCAGTTTGAAATTGGTGCATAACAACGGATATTCAAAACCAAAAATTTGCCGTCAGGCAAAACCCCAGGTGATTTCCTTAAATATCACCAATTACAACGAATTCTGATATAATGAGGATGATCACCTAATTCCCAATAACTTACTCCCACTCATCATCTGTAAAACCATACAAATGTGAGAATCAAGTCTGGTAAATACATACCCTGGAGCAAGGATCTAATTGGGAAATCAATTTTCAATTGACAACGGACGGTGAAACTGAAAGATGAAAATGTTTCGAAGGGGTATCCGGGTATTTCTAATAATGCCTTGTCCATTATCTAGATTCATGACTGTAACCGTATATTTCCTTGCCATCTCTCCAAATCCCTTTATTTGTCTTTACTCATTACCTTCTGTACACCTCCCTTAGGTTAAATGGTTTTCTTCCTTCCCTACCGTTCGGCACCAGCCTATGGTTTGGAAGAAGTCTATCCAATAAGCGTAATAGGTGTACTCTCATAATCCTAGGAGTACTCGCAACTCGAGAGAAGGTAAAGATAAAAGACAACCTGAATAAACCTTATTCTATTTCTCTTGAACCAGAATCCATCCTTAAACTGGAACAAGTTCCTTCGAGTTCGATGGATTATCCAATAACTGTGGATCTTCGTAGTGATACGGGGTGTTCTGGAGAAAATAAAAGGTGAAGTAGGAGTGGCGATGAAATACGTGGCTTGGTCGTGAATGATAGCAGTCGCAATTTACTTTGCCCTCTTTCTAATCCCTTTATTTGTCTTTACTTATTATCTTCTGTACACCACACTTTGGCTAATTGATTTTCTTCCTTCCCTACCGTTCGGCACCAGCCTATGGTTTGGAAGAAGACTATCCAATAAGTGCAATAGATGTACCCTCTCCTAATCCTAGGAGCCGTCATAACATGAGAGAAGGTAAAAGTAAAAGACAACTGAAAAGTCCTATTCAATTTCTCCAGAACCGGAAACCATCCTCGAATCTGAAACATGTTTCTTCGAGTTCGTATGTAACTATACGATGGTCATATCCGATAAATGTGGATCTTCGTAGTGATACGGAATGTTCCGGAGAAATGCAAAGGGTAAAAGTAGGAGTGGTAATGAAGTATGTAACTCTGACAATCCAAAGGCCAGTATTTTAATAAAGTTCGGTTAACTTGGTTCATGAGTTCTAGTCTAGGGTTAGGGTATGGTCACTGCCAAAGAGAGAGAGAAAAGAAACACTCAGCGTGCACTCTAACCTAGATCAGAATGGTTAATCACTTTACCTAATCAGGATGTCTCCCACTGTATCCTCAAATTCTCCTCGAAACCTGAAAGAAGAATTAGTCGGGATCATCTAAAATCACCCGAGGAGTAAACCAACTCATCAGTGGGTATCGGGATCAAACTATCATCGCATGATAACCTGATGGAATCCACTCACGTTATCACACTCTAGAAGGTATGCGCATGCCTGGCAAGTTTCCTGTATGTTTGAAACTCCCGATGTAATTTTTACCCCATGCTCTTATGACCTTGACGAAGGACAACAAATCATAAGTCACATGTCAAGTTCTAACCGTCATTGTCCAGGTTAATTTAAACCCACCCGTACTCGCCCTTGACGAAGGCCAACAACGCTATACGACTGTCCCAAACCAACGCATCTATCTATGCAACAGAAAGGTAACAAGCAGATACCATACAGTATACCTTGACGAAGGCCAACAAACATAGCATGAATACTAAGTGCTACCCATCTGAAATGACGGAGGGCTACGAATGGTTTTTGGCGAAAAACCTTTAACGTAATGAACTTGATATCGTTGAAGGAACCGGATAGCCTTTTACAAATATCTACTGGTGAGAACCTTTGCTAAAGAGGTTACTCCCGGCGAAGGGATCTCGGCTCTTTCCTCGTGGAATGAGGTGCAGGATATTCTCACTGAATACTATGATGCAAAGCAAAAATTAATCGACTATAGTGAATTTATTACCCTGACGCAAAATTCTACCCAAGGGGTCACTCCCGATGAAGGGATCTCGGCCCTTGCCTCGTCGAATAAGGTATTGGATATTCATAACCGAATACCGCTGTGCTAAACAAAAGAAAACGTCCTTCTAATAACAACTTTTTAAAAATTGTTCCAACAACATCGAATAGGTCTGTTTTCCTTACATTGATCTTAATCAACGCATTCCCATCAATTAATCACACCACAAAAGAATGAAAATATGATGTACGTATATGCCATCCAGACTCGCCAATGGGTCCCGTCATCACCCGTTAGGTTACTTAACTAACGACAGAGCGGGGACTGGACTAGCGTGGGTGTAAAACATATACAACATCTACTAGTATATATATAACAATATATAATAATCGCTCCAGGCGTGATAAATGCAACATGACATATAAGTAATAAGTATCACAGAACAATACAGATAATCTGGGAGCCCCGGGTTTCCTTTGAGCCGCAAGTGAAACCCGACGTTCCCCTGGTCGTGTTGATAGCTTGTGCAATGAAAACCTAGACCCCTACGAGCGTGGCAAGTTACCCGCCAAAACCGGAAGCAAGGCAGACCCCTTCATTAAAGTGAATGGGCCACCCGGCACTTCACGGAATCCGGTAACTTGAGCACCCCTCTTTGGGTCAACCTGTACCCTCTACGAGTGCGGCGAATAACCCGCCAATTATAGAGTGAGACCCCTTCCTTCTCAATGCCATGAGATGCAGACTCGTTGCCCTCCAGAACCCGGCTATCTGTGCACTCCATCGCGGGGTAATCCTAGTACAGAAAAGAAAATATGTACAACAGTGACATCGACCTCAACCCGGTCGTGCCCCAAACAAATAATATACAAACAGGCAGTGACGGCAGTCCATATGTCGGACACTCGCCCCACGATATCAAATGTACAAATAAAACTAAACCGTACTAATATTGCAGCGAAGCTATCCACCACAACGAATCTGCAACAACATAGCACAACACAGAACATCAACTTGAATGTCACATTCACAAACCCGTCTAAAAGGACTATAGCAATTAGACAAGTTGTACACTCGAATGACATTCACGGTCGCAGATAAAAATATATGTACTGTAAAACTTTAAACATTGTTAGAAATATCGACTTCGAAATAACCCGGAAAAGTCCCCAAACACCTAGATAAAACCATATCAAAACTGGGCTAAACTAGCAATACCAATAAACCAATATTCCAGAGTCTAAACCACACCCCAAATACGAAATCGAGAAGCTCATTCTTGGCCGGCCAGCTTGGTTTCATGGTGCATGTGCTCGGCCCAAATTGGTTAGAAGTGGCTCGTATTTGGTGTGTGCTCTAGTGGTCATGTTAGTAGTCTTTTGCAGTTGCTAAAATATTTTTAGAAGACACGTAAAATTTTGACAGAAACTGTACTGCATCGGGTATTGTTTGGGGTTGTTTCGGTTTCGATACATTAACATTGTCTAAACCAACTAGTATGCGGTTAATGGGTTGGCTCTGATACCATGTAAGGCTACGCTAGCGTCCCGGCCATCAATTCGTGGCCAAACGCGGAACAAAACTTTTAAAAAATCCGACGCTAACGGAACCCTAATCGTCGGATCGTACCATTAACCCTATACTAGTTAATTGTAAAAGGAGTTTAGAGAGGTTATACCGATCGATCCATGTCCTTCGGTCTTCAACCTATGCCCCAAGCTCGCCGCGGCTTCTTCGATCAAGTTCGTTCTCCGGTCTCCCTCGTTAAAGACGATCCACGTCAAGGATTAGTTATATGGGCTCCCTCTTAAAAAACCGAAGCAACTCAGGCATCCAGTTTGCTAGCCTAGATACCCAAGATGAAGTGGAGATAGTGTGTTAATACTTTGTCTCAATGCACCCAAGGAGTAGGGTGGAGGTGAATGAAGTTGCCAAGTATGAGAAATGTGAAGCATAAGAAATTGCTTGTTAGAAAAATAATAGCTAAGCAAAAGGAAAAGGTTCTCTGTGGTTTTTTATAGTGTAGTGTATTGTTGTGGTTTTTGTAGCACTTAAAGGAAAACACGATATTTAGTTTCGGTATGAAGCCTATCACCACCTGAGAAACTACCGATTCTAGATCAGTAATTCTCGACAACCTTAGCCAAGGATTTCTGGTGATGCCCACCCGTGCACACTGCGACCTATACCCCCAATACCGGGAGAGACGAATCCCCTAACGATCCGCTCACTGCCTCCATGTGGTTCGGGACTGTACCCAATTAAAACCTGTTTGCACGACTCCTTTGAGCCGTGGTAGGGTAGTAATTAAAGCACAGTGGGAACTCACATGAGACAAATGACGATCTCAGGTTGATAGACTAACCTATATACATGTCACCAGGGAACTGCTATCCGACAATAGCTATAATACTAACTAGCATATTCCCGGTGTCATGACCTAAAATTTGGCACGTGACCGGCACTTAAACCACGTGACGTCAATAGGCGTAACGCAATTTAAGTAAGCCGAAAACCCAGAAATCTAAACCATCAAAAGTTGTAAGTGATAAAAACATTGTTAAAAAAACATTTGGAAATCTCAAGTAAAAATCTTTAAACTTAAGTTTATTTTCTTAAAAATTTTGTCAGCACCTCCTTTGTAAAACCATCCCCGAAATAGGTACAAACATATGATATAAGTAAAGCATCCCCAAACGGGAGCAAATCACGCCCAAAGGCGGAAACAACCACCACAAGCATATATACGACGCCGTAGCAAAAAAATAGACAACATAAGTGAAAAACAGCATAAAGAGATAAAACTGCAAAATAAAAGCCGGTCCACACGAGCTCGACACCCAGAGTCATAAAATATACAATATCATCCTCACAACTCGTCTCTAAATCAATACATAAAGGTGGTAGATGGAGAATACTAGATACAATATGATGTACAATAGATGAAGTCGGATAACCGCAAACCCACCTATACCAAACGGCCTCACAGCCAACCGTAGCGGTATCCACAAAAATAGAGATAATAAGGACCCTGCCGCGACTACTCTGAGGGTCAATCCTGTTGGATATATGTATGCCTTAGAGGCCATTATTTGATAGTGGATGTATTTATACATGTATATATATATATATATATTCAGAGAACATTCTTGCTCGACATGATAGTATGCTATCTGGTTACTCTTTATCTGACATGTTCACTTGATCATGCTTCTATTCATTTGTATATGTTGATAAAACCCTGAGGATATTTGCTTTACTACTATGATTATGATGTAGATCATACTAGTGGGACATGTGTAGTTTATAAGCATATCCTGAAATGTCCCTAGTCATGGGCGTATCGAGACGGGGCGTCGATATTCCAGAGTAGACTAGCGTATATGATATTAGACCCATATGATGGGCGATGGATGTTCCCATATCCGTTGATGTTTGAAATCAAGATCGTATGCGGATGCTCAGTGGAGACCGGGTATACTGGACGGACTAGCCAAGAACTTTTATATGGTATTATATCTATCGTCGGATAGCAGTACTCACATGACACTGGTACATGTTAGTCTGTAGACCCGATATCGTCATAGAGTCTTGTGTGTTATCCTACTGTACTTTGATTACCACCCTACCACGGCTCTACTGAGTCGTGCAAATAGGTGGCTTTTGGGTACAGTCCAGAGACACATGGAGGCAATGAGCGATAGGAGGGGTTTCGTCTCTCCCGGTATTGGGGGTTGATGTTGTGCTGTGCTCGATTGGCTATATCAGTAAGTCCCTGACCAGGGCTGTTGAGATTTACTGATAAGTGTTATCAGTAGTTTCTCGATCTGTTATAGACCATTTATCGGCACGACTTATTGAGTTATTGGGATCGACGATGCCATCCCTATAATTTATATGCAGCATATCTGACGAAATGACCGGACTGTACGGTAGTGTTACTAGTTAGCTCGACGGGAGTTTTGACAAGTTCGCTTGTTTTCTTCTAATCGCTCAATACCCGGGTGGCCGTTATGTTTAGCTGACCTCTTGCGGCTTGGGGGTTCTTGATATGATCATCACCCACTGCCGGCGTATTGACGAGTCTTAGAATCCCACAAAGCAGTTTCCTAGCCCAGGCGAAACGATGTGGTGTGCATATGTGATATGCGCGGGGACCCGATTAAATGCGAGTATGTGATACCGTATATTAATCGGGTGTTTTACTATTGGTCGGGTCGTATGTGATATGACAGGTTTATTAAATCAAGTGTTGATTTAACATTGACTAAATAGCTCACTTTGTTTAAACCCTTTTCTTTATTGTATGCATGTATGTATGCATATGTTTATGTTGATGCACATGTTGATGTGCATGCACACATACATGCATACACTTGTGTGTATCATGGTTGTTGATACACTAGTGGTGGCAATGCAAGACTCACATGGAAGTATTTATCTTTATATTTATTTTTGAGTTAAAGGAAATTAGAATTAATTCATGGTTGATATTTATCCTTCATCCTTCACTTAACCTTGAATTAACCATGAGTTTATTTTCTATGGCTCTCCTTTCTCCAAAGTAAATATCTAGATATTTATTAACCCATGGTTTGGAATGAGAGTGGAAATTATATATAATTTCTATTCTCATTTTTATTCATTATCATTATCATAACTTGAGTTCTTGAGTCGCCATTATCTTCTTCCTCCTCTCTCTTGCTCTCTTGACTTAGTTAGTGAGTGAGATAGTGATAAAGTTAGGGTTTTGAAGTGAGAAAACAAACCACATCATCATTCTACACTAGTCTAGCCAATTAGTTTAGAGTGTTAGCTTCATCTTCATCTTTTGATCAAGTGGAACTTGAAGCTTGGACAAAGAGGACTCCGGGTGGATCATCGTGGACTCGGGAGATCACAAGCAAGCCCGTTCCAACTCTCAAGTAGCCAAGGAGTCAAGCAAAGAAAACTACAAAGGTTGTATTCTCTTTACTTAGTGTTATATTACTTGTAGTATGTGATACTACTTCATATGTTACTTTAAATTTCTAGTTTGATCCTAGGTTAGTTTACTTAGCACCCTAAAAAATTAAATTGTTGTATGTTTGATGCATTACAAACCCTTGTGAGGTGCTAGGTAGACCCAACAGTGGTATCAGAGCCAAGCTAGAGTATTAGAGTAACCTAGACGATGTTAAAACATTTCGAATGAACATCGATTGCCCGGAAAAACCATTCTCTAGAAATTTTTCAAAAAGTTTAAATTTTTCACATTAAAAATATTCAGAAAATCATGCAGATGATTCTATGAATCCTCTAGAAGAATGATACCCTAACTCAATTAAACGACCGTGGAACCGCGGCAGAAACCTGGTTTTGGCGGCGGTTCCGCGGCGCCGTTTGTGAGGCTCGGGTCGGCCCTTCTACGGTTGGTCCATAGGTACTGTGGCATGCTTCTGGGTAATTTTAATTCTGCTCAAGTGTTGAGCTTCTCTATGGATTTTTGGGTCATTTATCGATCGATCAAATGGTTTAACATCGCCTAGTTTATTAGCATATGTTGACATGAGATGTTGTATGTTGCTGTGAAATGAAGTATAGGATCGTCGTGATGAATAGCCGAGGGTTTTATGTGAGATGAGAGTTTTCTTTTTATTCATGTAAAATTCATTTGTATGTAATATTGTTTTATTGGGGCACATCCGGGTTGAGGATGATGTTTCCTTCGATGTATATTATTTACTTTTCCGCATTAGGATAGACCCAAGGTGGGGAGCACAAGTGACCGGATTCTAGAGTCTAGTGGGAGGCTATCTCGAGGAGTCGAGACCGGGTCTCCTAACTCTAGAATTGGTAGGTTCGTTTGTCGCTCTCGTAGGGGTCTAGGGTGTGGGATTGGCTATTCATCACGACCGTGGAACCCGTATTTTCTATCGTTGGCTAAATATAAAATACGGAATTCCTAGTATATCCTATATTTTCATGTATGTGCTTCTGCTGTTTATATTATGTGATGTGATCGCTTGAAATATCTGAGACGAATGCAATATTATATATGAGATATATAGTAGGCGTTGCTTATGTTTTTCACCCGCGCTAATCCCGTCCTGGTATGCCGTTAGTTAAGTAACCTAACGGTGCATAACGGAACATTATGGCGAATGCGGATGGCATAAGCATACGTTGTATTTTCGTTTCTTTTCTGTGTTTGTCTTAAGGACTTAAATGATGGGACTACATTAATATGATTAATTTAAGGAAAAATAAACCTAAAAAGATGTTGTAGAATCGAATTTAAAAACCACTCGGCCTTTTTGAGAAAAAGCTACATTTCAAAATTGCGGAGAATAAGCCACTCCTTTTGAAAACCGTTTGATTCTACAACGATATCAAGTTCAAAGCGTTAAAGGTTTTCTTAAAAACCATCTGCAACCCTCCGTCATTTTAGGAAGTAGAGTACTTAGTATTCGTGCTACATTTGTTTACTATAGTTAAGGCATAGTGTACGGTAGCTAAGTGATGTCTTCCTACACTGCATATGATGCAGATTAATTAGGACATTCATATGACTTTGTTGACCATAGTTAAGGGTCATGTGGGTGGGTCTAATTAATCATGAAATGACGGGAAGAAATTGACTAGTGCTTGTGATTTGTTGACCATAATTAAAGTCATAAGTGCTAGGGGTAAAAACCATATCGGGAGTTTCAAGAGTTGAAATTTGCGATGAGATTGCATACCTTCCATATGATGGTTGGATCCCGATCCCACTGTGAGCAAGAGTTGCTCCCAAGAGAGTTTTGCATTTTACAATTAGCTAACCCATTAGGTGTCTAGAAAGGTGTCAATGAGGCTACGCCTCTGGGAAAATGAGGTTTACTTTAATTAGGTCCGTGCGAAAGCACGGGGAACCTCCCTCAAGTACCGACACTGGCCTGGATGAACGGTTAGCAAAGTTGTAGAATGTAATTAATCCTGGCTAGTTTTCCTTTTAAGGTTTGAAGGCAAATTTGATAAAAATCAGTGGGAGACATCGATTAGATAAGATAATAACCAATCTGATCTTTGCAAGAGTTTTCGCTGAGTGTATTCTTTTCTCTCTCTTAATGGCAGATACCAATGACAGGACTTAAGCTTCTACTAGAGAAAAATAAACTGAATGGGACCAATTATAAAGACTAGCTGAGGAACATTAACATTGCCTTGACTTATGATAAGGTATCAAATGTCTTCACGGCGCCAGCCCCGCCCGTCCCAGGTCCTAAATCTTCAGTTGCGGATAGGGAAATCTGCAAGACATGGGACGCTGACTGTTCCACGGCCAAATGCCTCACGCTTGCATCGATGGATAACACACATCAAAAGCAGCATGAGCAGATGGATGTTCAATCCATTTTTTCTCCATACAAAAGAGTTGTATGGAGAGCAATCTCGTGTCCTTCGATACGAAGCATCTCGAAAGTTGTTTCTGATGCGGATGGCTCCTGGCACACCAATAGGTGACCGTGTTCTGAAGATGATAGCTCTTATAGAAGAGCTTGAGGACCTCGGATAGTCAATGGAAAACGAACAATATACTGATATTATTCTGCAGTCTCTCCCCCACCTTTGCTCAATTTGTAATAAACTTCAACATGCACAACATGGAGAAGTCACTACCTGAACTCCTCAATATGTTGAGGAGTGCAGAGAGCACGCTAAAATCAATGAAGACTCCTACTTTGATTGCTGGTCCATCTTCCTCCTCTCACCCGAAGGCCAAAGCCAAGGGAAAGATGAAGAAGAAACTCGCCAAACCTAGAGGTGGAGTTAAAAAGGTTAAGGGGAAAGACAAGTCTATGGCTTAGGAATCGGGGAAAGGGGAATGTTATCACTGCCACAAATCGGGACACTGGAAGCGCAACTGCACTGAGTACTTGGATCTCAAAAGGAAGAAGCATGGTGATGCTTCCGCTTCAGGTGTGTTTGTGACAGAAAACTGTTTTTCTATAAACTCTGCTTCCTGGGTATTAGATACCGGTTCAGGTTCTCACATTTGCAATTCCATGCAGGGGCTGAGAAATAGCAAAGTTTTGAAGACAGGTGACCATACTCTCCGGGTTAGAAATGGTTCCAATATACATGCGGTTTCAGTGGGAGAGTACACCTGGGGTTGCCGTCAGGGTGTATATTGGTTTTGAACCCATGTTATTATGTACTTAGTATGCTTTGTAATATAATATCCGTTTCTTTGTTAGAAAATGAAGGATATAATTTTGTATTGCAGAACAATGTTATGAACATTAACCTGAATCAAATGTTGGTTGGGTATGGTACACTTAATAACGGGATATACGTCCTAAATCAACACACAGTTTTCAGCATACAACACACTAATAAAAGAAAACTTTCAGATATAAATGAAGCTTTTCTTTGGCACTGTAGACTTGGTTATATTAACGAAACAAGACTAAACAAGCTACATAAAGATGGATATTTAAACCCTTTTGAATATAAATCTTATGCGACTTGCCAGTCTTGTATCAAGGGTAAAATGACCAAAACTCCATTTATAGGAAACAGAGAAAGAGCTACCGAGCTCTTAGGCCTCATACATAGTGATGTATGCGGGCCAATGTCTACACAGGCTATAGGCGGTTTTTCTTACTTCTTAACTTTTACTGATAATTTCTCAAGGTTCGGTCATGTGTTTTTACTAAAGCATAAGTCTGAAGTTTTCAAGAAATTCACTGAAAAAATTGAAGTAGAAAAACAAACCAGATTGAGTATCAAGATACTTCGATCAGATCGAGGTGGGGAGTATCTCAGTACAAAATTTGCAGACTTTCTAAAAGAGAATGGGATTCTCTCTCAGCTCACTCCTCCTTACACACTACAGCGCAATGGTGTATCAGAGCGGCGGAATCGGACCCTATTAGATATAGTTCGTTCCATGATGAGTGATGCTGAGTTACCGGTCTCATTTTAGGGGCATGCATTGGAGACTGCAGCGTTTCTATTGAACAGGGTTCTAACCAATACCGTGTCTACCACGCCATATGAGATATGGCATGGGAAGTGACCATCTCTTAAACGAGTTAAGATTTGGGGTTTTCCGGCCTATGTCAAAAAGAAAAATCCGGACAAGCTCGAGACACGGTCAGTCATGTGTAATTTTGTGGGGTATCCAAAGAATTCCTATGGATATCTATTCTACCACAAGGAGGAACAAAAGGTGTTTATTTCTCAGTATGCCACATTTTTAGAAAAAGAATTTTTAAAAATGATACTGATGGCAGTGTGGTAGATCTTGTAGAGGTTCTAGAGACACAAGTTACTAATGACGACTTGGTTGAACCAGCTGTTGCAACAGAAACTGAAGGACCTCAGCCACTCCATAGATCTGGTAGGACTTTTCGCCCACTGGAGAGGTACTACGGTTTCCTCATTGATGGTGATAGAGAAGATTGCATCATGGAGGATGATGATCCTACCATTTTTCAGCAAGTTATCACGAGTGGAAACTCTGTGAAGTGGCTGGATGCCATGAGATCTGAAATAGATTCTATGTACACCAACAAAGTATGGAATTTGGACGTTGTACCTCCTGGGATAAAACCCGTAGGGTGCAAATGGATCTTTAAAAGAAAGATTGGTGTAGATGGGCAGGTGGAGACCTATAAGGCAAGACTTATGGCAAAAGGATTTCGTCAAAGACAAGGTCTGGACTATGATGAAATTTTTTCTACCGTAGCCATGCTTAAATCCATTCGGATCCTACTTGCTATTGCTGCTCACTACGACTATGAAATCTAGCAGATGGACGTTAAAACTGCATTCCTAAATGCTGATTTAGAAGAATATGTTTATATGGATCAGCCAGAGGGCTTCGTTGACAGTGGGAGCAGCGGGAAAGCATGTAGATTGCTTCAATCCATTTATGAATTAAAGCAGGCATCACAGAGTTGAAAGATCTATTTTGATGATGTTATCAAAGAGTTTGATTTCATCAAAAATCCAGATGAACCTTGTGTTTATAAGAAGGCTGTAGAGAGAGTTGTCACATTCCTCGTATTGTACATGGATGACATTCTTCTGATAGGAAATAACATTCCATGCTGTAGTCGATCAAATCATTCTTATCACAAAGGTTCTCTATGAAGGACCTTGCTGATGCCACGTACATATTGGGCATTCGGATCTATAGGGATAGATCCAAAAGGCTATTGGGATTGTCCCAAACCAGGTACATCAACACCATCCTAAAGAGGTTTAGTATGGAAGACTCCAAGCGGGGTGCCTTACCCGCTTGCCATGGAGTCACTCTCTCCAAGTACTTTTGCCCAAAGTCTGATGAAGAGAGAGCTCGTATGAGCATTATACCCTATGCTTCAGCCGTAGGATCTATAATGTATGGGATGTTATGTACACGCCCTGATATAGCTTATGCACTAGGTGTAGTAAGCAGGTATCAGTCCATCCCAGGGGAGAATCACTGGATAGATGTGAAGAACATTCTTAAGTACTTACGAAGGACTAAAGAATTGTTCTTGGTGTATGGTAACGGAGATCTCCAAATGGAGGCCTTTACCGATTCGAGCTTCCAGAGTGATAAGGACGACCGCAAATCTATCTCTGAGTTTGTATTTACCCTCAATAGAGGGGCGTTGAGTTGGAAGAGTTCCAAACAGGATACCGTTGCAGACTCTATGATAGAAGCTGAGTAAATTGCTGCAAATGATGCCGCCAAGGAAGCCGTCTGGATGAGGAAGTTCGTCTCGGAGCTAGGAGTAGTTCCAACCATTATTGATCCAATACCATTGTATTGTGATAATAATGGGGCTATGGCGTTAGCCAAGGAGCCTAGGTCCCATCAGCGGTCCAGACACATCCTGAGGCGTTTTCATCTAATCCGGGAGATAGTTGATCGCCACGAGATCGAGATTAGGAGAGTAGACATAAAGAATAGCACCGCAGATCCACTCACCAAGGCCCTCCCTCAGCCGCAGCATGAGCGACTTTTTGAGATGTTGGGTATGAGATACGCCAATAACCGTCCTTAGTATAAGTGGGAGATTGTTGGATATATGTATGCCCTAGAGGCCATTATTTGATAGTGGATGTATTTATAAATGTGTATATATATTCAGAGGACATTCTTGCTCGACATGATAGTATGCTATCTGGTTACTCTTTATCTAAAATGTTCACTAGATCATGCCTCTATTCATTTGTACATGTTGATAATTCAGGGTTCCCTAGCACGGCAGCATGGTTTCGGGAGGTATCGTCCATGCCAAATTAAAATTTTTCCGTTCTAGCTAACCTTAACCCTAGAATCGTATATTAGAAATCGACGGAATAACATATGTAAACACTTTACATCCTAAGTGAGCAAGGAATACAATCTTTGTAGACCGGTCCTTTACTTCATTAGCTCCGTGTAGTAGTCTCTTCGCTGCGATCGTGAACTCTGGACTCTCGAGAGGCTCCGATGAAGAAACGAACATGCTTGCTTCGAAGTCTTCGAGGCCGAAGATGATCTACATCGAGGAGACACTAACCCAAGCTATCTCTTCACTAATTATGGAATTAGTAAAACAAACACCCTATACTAAATGGCAAGTAGTAGAGGATGATGAAGTAGGAAGTTTGCTCACTTTAGATTTCATTTTCTCACACTTTTTCCATCAACAAACTCAAACCCTAGAAAACTCTTTTCTATTTGAGCTCATGAAGAAGATGAATGAACTCAAGTGATGAATGAATTCATGTTGTGGTTAGAAATGCAACCAAGGGTTAAGCATGTCATGCTTAACCCTTGTAGAGAGTTAACCATAAGCTAGGGTTAAAGGTTAGGTCAAATAATATCTTAAGCTAGACAAAAGGAGTGGACAAAGTGAAAGATGCTTACAAGCTTCTACAAGCTTTCAACAAATATCAAGCATGACTAATTCCATAATTTTTGAATTACTTATTGATAAAATATAAACCCTAATCTTAACCCTAGCATGGTTTAATCTCTATAAACCCTAGTTGCATTTGTAACCTAGCATGACACAAACATGTACACAAATATACATATCACATATATACAATATACACATCAAGTGAGAAAAGAAATCATAAGTGAGCTAATACTAGTTAATGTAATGTAATATATTAAATATATAATTATACATTAGATTATCAAATCAACTTTTGATTTAATAATCCGGCTATATCACATATAACCGACTAATATTTATATGTAACAACTTATCGAATCAACTCTTGATCCGATAACCCGGCTATATCGCATATGACCGACCGATGTCACAAATCGCAAGAATAGAATACAGTATCACATATCGTATTAATCTCGTTCCTGCACATATCACATATGTGCTCCTACTCCATTTCGCTTGAGCCAGGAAACCCCTGTGTAGGACTCTAAAGACTCGTCAATACGCTGGCAGTAGGTGATGATCATATCAAACACCCACAAGCCGCAAGCGGTCTGCTAAATGTAACGGCCACCCGGGTATTGGACGATCAGAAATCAACAAGCAAGCCCGCTCGTACTCCTACGAATCCAATCAGTAACACAACCGTACAGTCTGGTCTCTTTGCCTGATATGTTGCATATCTCGTCTAAGGGTGATAAACGTCAGACCCCTGTAACTCGATAAGTCGTGTCGATATGAGGCTCATAACGGGTCGAGAAACTACTGATAACACTTATCAGTATATCTGTAAAGCAGCCCTGGCCAGGGACTTTCTGTTATAGCTAATCGAGGACAGCGCAACATCAACTCCCAATACCGGGAGAGACGAAACCCTTCCTATCGCTCATTGCCTCCATGTGATTCGGGACTGTACCCAAAAGCCACCGTTTTGCACGTTCTCTTGAACGTGGTAAGGTAGAAATAAAAGCACAGTGGGAATCACATAAGACTCTATGACGATCTCGGGTCTACAGACTAACCTGTACCAGTGTCACCAGAGAACTGCCATCTGACATTAGGTATAATACCATCTGGGAGTTCTCGACGAGTCCGTTCAGTGTACCCAATCTCCACTGAGCACCCATATACTGTCTCTGATGTCAAACACCAATGGATATAGGATCATCCATCGCCCATCTGCATGGGTCGAGAAGCTATACGCTAGTATAATCTGGTATATCGATGCCCTGTCTCAATACACCCATGACTAGGAACATTTGAAGGATGTACTTAGCGACTTTTTTGTCCCCACTAGTATGATCTGCATCATAATCGTGGTAATCAAGTACTCATCCTAAGGGCTTTATCAACATGTAATCAAGAGATAATCAGTGTAAATGTTAAGATAAGGAGCAACCAGATAGCATACTATCATGTCGAGCAAGAAAGTCCTCCCTATATATGTCCAAGCATCTACTACAATATACATCGTATGTACAATAATGGCCTCTAGGGCATACATATCACTAACAATCTCCCACTTGCACTAGGGCCATCTGTTGTAGTATCCCATACCCAACAATCAGCAGTGGTTGAAGTATCACATACTCAACCATCCCATAAAAGTCTCTCCTGGGAATAGGCCTTTATGAGTGGATCCGCCGAGTTGTCCTCTGTAGCTACTCTCCTAACCTCGATCTCCCTGGAGATCAACCATCTCCATGATCAGGTGATACTGCCTAAGAATATGTCTGGATCTCTGATGGGATGGGGGTTCCTAGGCCTAAGCCACAACTCCATTGTCACACAATGGTAGGAACGAAGTTCATTTCATGAACTTTTATACATCCAGACTACCTCTTTGGTAGCATCCTTGGTAGCAATGTATCCAGCCTTTATCATCTAGTTTGTCACGGTATCTAGCTTGGAACTCTTCCAACATACCGTCTCTCCACTGAGGGTAAAGACAATGCCTGTGACTGACATTCAGTCGACCTTACCACCCTGGAAGCTATCCAGTGATTATCCCCAGGATCGATTGATACCATCTCACTACACCTAGTGAGAATCCTAACATCCACTTAGATCTATCTTATAGATCCAAAACCCAGGATTTAGAAGGTATCCCCTTGATCCTATATGGAGAATCTATGTGATAAGAGGAGATTGACCAAGCGTAGCATAGGAAACTCCTTTCCTATCAAGAATATGTCATCCACGTACAATACGAGGATCACCACCATACTCCTTACTACCTTTTTTTATATACAAGGTTCATCTACCATTTTGATGAATTCAAACGCTTTGACTACCACATCAAAACAGATGTTCCAACTCCGCGATGCTTGCTTTAACTCATAAAGCAACTTGCACACGTTTCCACTGCTCCCACTGTCTACGAAGCCCTTTGACTATGTACTTATAGACGCTCTCTTCTAAATCACTACTTAGAAAAGCAGTCATGACACCCAACAGCCAGATATCGTAATCATGGTATGTAGCAATGGCAAGTAGGATCCGGATGGACTTAAGCATAGGGACTAGAAAAGGTTTCATCATAATCCACACCTGGTGGATGACGAGAACCTTTTGCAACAAGTCTTAGGTTTGAAAGTCTCAACTTTTCTATGTACACCAAGAAATCTTCTCAAGATATACTTGCTCCCAATGGGGATTTAACCCTTCAGATAAAGCAACCAAAGTCCATACTTTGTTGGTGTATATGAATTCTATCTCAGATCGTTTAGCATCCAGCCATTCTCACAGAGTCCCCACTCCTGATGGCCTGCTCGAAACTAGTTAGGTCATCATCTCATGATGCAATCCTCGCTCCCACTGTCATTGAGAAAACCGAAGTATTTCTCAAGTGGATGAGGAACCTGTAACACCTTGGAATGCGATTAGTGTTAATTAGACGATAATGCGGGTTTCCTGTAAGAAGTTTACCAATTTGGGTTCCTCACATTTTATAACAATTAATTAATAATTTTATTATTAATTGTTTTGGCTTGCACATACGTGTGCATGTTAATGTGAGGGTGTGTTTGTGTTATCTTGTTTAAGTAACCATGACAACTTAACCTAATCTTAATCCTTTCTTTGCTTTAAATCCTAAATCCCTTAATATTTGTGGAGAGATATTTCCTTGGTTGTTTTGGATTGGGAGGAGGTGGCATGGTGAATCACTTGAGGGCATAGTTAGCATTAATGGAGAGTTAATGCAATTGGTGCACTCACCCCTTACACTCACCTCTCTCTCTCTAACTCACTCACACTCTCACTCTTTCTCATTTTTCTCTATCTCTCATTATTTTTCATTTACTTCAACTCTCAAATAAAACTTGCTCATTCCCTCACAAAATCTTCACTAATTTTCATCAAAACAACACCAAATCATTTCATAAACCTTGTTTTGCCTCTTGGATGCCTTGGAGCTTGGAAAGATAGGATCATTGAGCTCGTGGGAGTAGGGAATGATCTCTATCTATTAAATAAGTCTTCTTAATGTTTCGTAACTTGTTAGTTTCAGTTTAGAATGCGTAAAGTTTAGTTTCGGGTAAATATCGTATTTTTAGTGTAGTTTTGGATCTCGGATGATCTGCTATCAAACCAGGTATTTGTTGGAAAAGTTCCCATCACATTGACCTAGTGTGGTGACCTAGAAGATACCCTCAAAATACGTGCCCATTCCCTTTGAAACAGGCCGCATATTTATTGCTTCTGGCCGCAATTTGTAGCCAGTCTGGTGAGTGGGGTGTTGAGTTTTGGTGTAGGGGTCTCTGGGGTTGTTTTTGGTCTCGTGGTACTTGCAACTTTCACAAATTGTTGGTATAGCAAAATCTGGGATCACTTTGCTTGTTTCTAGTGTTACGACTACGCGCGTTATGTTATACGATACGGTTCATGTTCTTGTGTTGTTGTTGCTCTTTGGTTGGTTTCGTAGTGTCGCTACGCACATTAGCTACTAAACGAACACTTGAGAGTATGTTTGGAGTTGGTGCGTCGGTCAAACGTAGTTTGTACGTATTATTGGTCAATTGCTAATATATACACTTGCTTTGTTGTTATGTGATTTTAGGATCGCAGGCGAGGACTTCGGACGCTGCAAAGAAGGGGAAGCGAGTGATTGGCTTTACTTAGCCAGGATCGTTGTGAGTAGATTTAAAATCTACAGGGGAATCGCCCACATGGCGTTATGCGTCTGGGCTAGATATGATATGATATTAGTCGCATGTTTATATTGCACATATAGAGTTTGCGCAAACACCTCATTGCATGTTATTACTTGTTGTGCTTGGACTTTTACCCTTTGGACATTGCACTATTATTGACGGTTCATGTTGCATGAGCACTGATTGTATGCCACACATACCGTCGATAATTGCCATGACACGTACAACCCATATACATACGAAATATACTTGACACCTACATACGTGATATTGTATGATTAGGGACATTGAGACATTGATTCATATTCCATTGCTCATATGATATATAGCATACCTGTATACCTACATGCTTACACGTATGCCTTGCCATGCCTACATGTTAGGTACCATATACCTATATGGTATTGTACCATTAGAGATAGGTATATACACATTTGAGACATAGCTACATGTACATCTTGCATACATACTTACATGTACACCCGTATACCTAGATATAGCAACACACATACCTGGAGGGTATTACATCATTATTGATAGGTAGATGCACATATCTTGCTATACCGACATGGTTATGCATACCTGGTTATAGCTACATGTTCACCTTTATATGATGTTGTATGGATTTAGAGAAATTAGGAACCGCATGATATATTTCATAACTTGTAGTTAAATAGTGGTTTTTCCTTTATATACTCATATTACTGTTTTATGTTGCATATATCATATTCATGGATTTTCGCATTGAGATATGGATTTCACATGATGTTTTCTGGATTTGAGGACCATGGTAGTTTCATGAAATTATGCATTATTTGAAAAACCCGGTTTCTCTTGATATGATATTTCAGCGTCCACCATGAAATTTCTCGGTTCTGATATATACCCCATGCGAGGAGTGGTGTGGGCCATGTGCGGGTACATAGTGGAGCCCGGTATGGTACCCCGGGGCAAGAAAGGTATGTCGACAGATTTTGCCAATGAGCCTGGCAGGGGATGTGCACTGCCTACCAGTGATAGTATTTTGGACTCGGCGGTGATCGTGGAGATATCGACCGGAGTCATGTACGTATGGATACGGGAAATTCGAGTATCGAAGCTAGACACTCGGGTTTCCGACGAACGTATGATACGTATATATCAGGGCCAGTCGTGGTAACGACGCCTGATAGATAAGTATATATGTGTCGTTGCTGGACACTAGTTTTCATGATATTTTACCACTAAGTATATATATCAGTGGTATGGGACGATGTTATATATGCATATATATATATATCAGTGGTATGGGACGCTGTTATATATATATATATATATAAATTATATCATCATAATGATCTGTGCAAGTATTCTTATTCATTATTTATGAGCGCCGATCCGAGGGCCGATATGAGGGCCGATCCGAGGGCCGATTTGAGGATATTTGGGATTTGGATTGTCTTGATGGACATTGGTCCTGACACGATGAGGATTGCGCTAGGATGACATGTTTTATCCCATATTCCGTATTTATTTATATGTATTGCTTCATGTATTAGTAGTACCTGATATAGTACCTTTCATGACTATTGCATATACATATTGCCATATTATTGCTTCATGTATTAGTTGTGTAGGGTTACTAGGCACACTCACAAGGTTCTACAAGGCATCAACCATGCCTGATTTAAAATTTATACGTGCCGAACAACCCTAACCAAGATCTTTAAACTAGAGATTAGGCGAAACAAAGCATGTTAAACACTTTAACATCCAAGAGTTTGGGATTACAACCTTTGTAGTCCGGTCCTTCACTTCTAATGCTCCGTATTGAGGTCCCTTCACTGCGATCATCGAGTACCCGGACTCTAGAGAGGCTCCACGAAGAGAAAGATGCAAGCTTGCTTCCGATCTTCGATAATAAAGGTGATCTACCTTGAAGTTTTTTTAACACAAGCTCTCACTCACTAATGAAGTGAACACCCTAATCTAAACGGTTAGGATAGATTAGGATGATGAAGTAGGATTTTTGCTCTCATTTTTTCTTCTGAATCTCACCCATTTTCATCACCTCTCAAAAAGCTAGAAAGCTTTTCAAGCAAGAAGGAAGAAGAAGAAGAAGCTAACTTTTTTGTGATGAATAATGAAAGTGTAGTGTGGTTAGAAATGAAACCATGGGTTAAGTATGATAACTTAACCCATGTAGAGACTTAACCATGGTCAAGGGTTGGGTTGGGTTAACAAATATCTACAAAAATATCTTTACAAAATATCTTTACAAAAACAAAATAAAAGCTTCTAGAAAAATTAACCAAAATCAAACCTTAATCATGTTTAATCTCAACTAATCATGTTGCATTAATAACCCTAACATGTTACAATATTATATATCACATATACAATATTTATTGTAACAAAATAAAATAATACAATTAACATATATCGCATATATATCAATGTATTACCCGAGTGAGAAAAATAATCTTTTAGTGAGCTTATATTAGTTAATATAATTTAATATATCAAATATATTATTATACATTAAATTATCAAATCAACACTTGATCCGATAATTCGGCTATTTCACAAATAACCGACTAATATAATCTGTATCAGTTCATCGAATCAACACTTGATCCGATGACCCGGCTATATCACATATACCCGGCCGATATCTCATATCGCGAGAATCTAATACGGTATCATATACACGTATTGTTCTCGGTCCCGCACATATCATATATGTGCTCCTACTCCGTTTTGCCCGAGCCAGGAAACCTCTGTGTAGGACTCTGAAGAATCGTCAATACGCCGGCAGTAGGTGATGATCATATCAAACACCCACAAACTGCAAGCGGTCAGCTAAACGTAACAGCCACCCAGGTATTGAGCAATCAGAAGATCAACAAGCAAGCCTGTACATTCTCCCGTGAATCCAATCAGTAACACTTCCGTACAGTCCGGTCTCTTCGTCTGATATGTCGAATATCTCGCCTAGGGGTGGTAAACGTCAGACCCCAATAGCTTGATAAGTCGTGTCGATATGAGGTCTATAACAGTTTGAGAAACTACTGATAACACTTACCAGTAAATCTCAGCAACCCTGGCCAGGGATTTCCAGTTATAGTTAATCGAACACAGCACAACATCAACTCCCTATACTGGGAGAGACGAAACCCCTCCTCTCGCTCATTGCCTCCATGTGATTCGGGACTGTACCCAAAAGCCACCTTTTTGCACGCCCTCTTGGACGTGGTATGATGGAAATCAAAGCACAGTGGGAATCACACAAGAATCTATGACGATCTCGGGTCTACAGACTAACCTATACCAGTGTCACCACAGAACTGCCATCTGACGTGAGGTATAATACGATCTGGGAGTTCTCGGCGAGTCCGTCCAGTGTACCCAGTCTCTTCTGAGCACTCGTATACCTTCTCCGATGTCAAACACCAATGGATATGGGATCATCCATCGCCCATCATATGGGTTAAGAAGCGCATACGCTAGTCTACTCTGGAGTATCGATGCCCTGTCTCGGTACTCCCACGACTAGGAACATTTGAAGGATGTACTTGGCGACTACACTGTCCCCACTAGTATGATCTGCATCATAGTCCTTAGTCAAGTACTCATCCTAAGGGCTTTATCAACATGTAACATAGAGACAATCAGAGTACATGTTAAGATAAAGGGTAACCAGATAGCATACTATCATGTCGAGCAAGAAAGTCCTCCCTATATATGTCCCAGCATCCACTACAATATACAACGCATGTACAGTAATGGCCTCTAGGGCATACATATAACTAACAATCTCCCACTTGCACTAGGGCCATCTGTTGTAGTATCTCATACCCAACAATAAGCTGTGGTTGAAGTATCTCATACTCAACCATCCCATAAAAGTCTCTACCAGGAAATAGGCCTTTGTGAGTGGATCCGCGCTGTTGTCCTCTGTGTCTACTCTCCTAACTTCGATCTCCCTGGAGATCAACCATCTCCATGATCAGGTGATACTGCCTAAGAATTATATCTGGATTTCTGATGGGACGAGGGTTCCTTGGCATAAGCCATAACACCATTGTCACATAATGGTAGGAACGAAGTTCATCTCATGAACTTATATAGGTCCAGACATCCTCTTTGGTAGCATCCTTGGTAACGATGTATCTTGCCTTTAATCGCCTAGTAAGCACGGTATCTAGCTTAGAACTCTTCCAACATACCGTCCTTCCACTGAGGGTAAGACAAAGCCTGCGACTGACATTCAGTCGTCCTTATCACCCTGGAACCTTTCCAGTGATTCACCCCAGGATCGTTTGATACCATCTCGCTACAACTAGTGAGATTCCTAACATCCAATTAGATCTATCCCATAGATCCATAACCCAGGATTTAGGAGGTATCAGCTTGATCCTATATGAAGAATCTTTGTGATAAGAAGAGATTGACCAAGCGTAGCATAGAAAACTCCTTCTCTATCAAGAGTATGTCATCCACGTACTCTACGAGGATCACCACCATACTCTCTACTACCTTTTTGTTTATACAAGGTTCATCTATCATTTTGATGAAGTCAAACTCTTTGACTACCACATCAAAACAGACGTTCCATCTCCGCGATGCCTGATTTATCACATAAAACATCTTGCACACGTATCCGCTGTTCCCACTATCTACGAAGCCCTCTGGCTGTGTACTTATAGATGCTCTTTTCTAAAACATCATTTAGAATAGCAGTCATGACACCCAACCGCCAGAAATCGTGGTCATGGTATGTAGCAATGGCAAGTAGGATCTGGATGGACTTAAGCATAGCTTTGAAAGTCTCAACTTTTCCATGTACACCAAGTAATCATCTCAAGATATACTTGCTCCTGATGGGGATTTAACCCTTCAGATAAAGCAACCAAAGTCCATACTTTGTTGGTGTATAAGGATTCCATCTCAGATCGCTAAGCATCCAGCCATTCTTACAGAGTCCCACTCCGATGGCCTGCTCGAAACTAGTTGGGTCATCATCTCATGATGCAATTCTCGCTCCCACTGTCATAGAGAAACCGAAGTATCTCTCAGGTGGATGAGGAACTCTACTAGATCGGCGGAGAGGCTGAGGTTCGTTGGAAACTATTGAATCCTTTGGTTCTACCAAATTATCAGCTGCAGTTTGTATAGCTGGAACTCTTTTCAGTTCTACCTCATGACCAATAATTTCTTCACAAGAAATTCCCTTTCACAAAGATGGCATGCTGAGAAACAAAACACCTTTTGTTCCTCGGTTTGGTAGAAGATATTCCCTTGCGAATGCTTGGGATATCCAACAAACTTCCACAGAACTGACTTTGCCTCGAGCTTGTCCGGATTTTGCTTTTAGACATAGGCCGGACAACCCCAAATCTCAACTTACTTAAGATATGGGCTCTTCCCATTCCATATCACATATGAAGTGGTAGCCATCTGATTTGATTGGAACCCTATTTAATAGGTATGCAGCTTCACAAGTGCATAACTCCCAAAAGGAAATAGGAAACTCAGTAGTACTCATGATAGAGCACACCATATCACATAGGGTGTGATTGCTCCGCCCCGATACACCGACGTGCTGTGGTGTATACGGAGGAGTAATGCTGAGAGAGAATCTCATTCTCCTTTAGAATAGTCCACGAATCCCGTGCTCAAGTATTCTCCTCCTTGATCTCATCAAAGGACATAAAACTCATACCCGTTTTTGGTTCTATACTTCTAACTTATATTCTGTGATTATCTCAAAAGTTTCGGACTTGTGTTTCAACAGGAACATATGTCTGAATCTTGAGAGATCATCAGTGAATGTAATGAAGTACAAAGAACCGGTCCTGGCATGTGTAAACAGGGGACCTTCATACATCAGCATGTATCAATCCCAAGAGTTCACTAACTCTTCCTCTGTTTCCAATAAACGGAGCTGTGGTCATCTTATCTCTGTGACGTGACCGGCAAGTTTCACAAGATGTAAATTCAAACTAATTTAAATATGCATCTATATGTAACTTCAGTTAGTCGGGTCGCATTGATATGACCTAGTCTACAATGCCTCAAGAAGGATTCGTTCATTTCTGAACTCTTCCTCTTGTGTGTGTTCTGTATGTTAAGAACTGTGGTTTGATTTAGAACGTCAATGCTTTTAGATAACGTGTCTGAACCGATCAACTCTTGATATAGAAAATGTTCAAAACATTATCCAACAATACAAAATTATATCCTTCTTTACTAATAAAGAGACTGATATGATGTTGTATATCAGGTTCGGTATCTAATAACATTCATTCAGAATCGATGTATTCTGGTAATACAGGGTGATAACTACCAACAGACTTGGCTGCAACACTTGCATCGTTTCTATCTCATAAAACTTTATCACCTGTTCTCAGTTCTCTACCTTTTTGTAGCCCATGTAACAAATTACATATTGTGGGATCTTGATCCGGTATCTCATACCCAAGACGTAAAGGATATTGAGAAACAGTTCTGTGTAATGAACACACCCGAAGAAGATGCATCAGCATGCACTTTCTTCGTTTGGGTAGCACGGGAATTCTGGTAATCCCCTATTTCCTTCTCTGTCTTATAACAATTATAAGTTGGAGCAGGACCAACGTTCCCTAGCATAATATAACAAGCGGATTCGGTCAATACATCTATATTATTATCTTGATTAAGGCATGACATAGTTGTAACTAGGAGGGAAAGAGAAGAAAACACAGCGTATGCTCTTGCAAGATTAGATTGGTTATTAATATATCTAATCAGGATGTCTCCCACTGTTTTAGTCAAATCTTCCTTCAAACACTAAAAGGAAAGATTAGCTGGGATTAATTACACTCTACAAATTCGCCAACCTTTCAGCCATGCCAGTGCCGGTACTTCGAGGGAGGTTCCCTGTGCTTTCGCACGGACTTAATTAAAGTAAACCTCGGTTTCCCAGGGACGTAATCCCGTTGACACCTTTCTAGACACCTACTTGATCGGCTAATTGTAATGTGTAAAACTCTTCCAGGAGTAACTCTTACTCGCAGCGGGTATCGAGATCCAACTATCTCATAGAAGGTATGCAATCTCATTGCAAATTTCAACACTTGAAATTCCCAATAATATTTTGCCCCCAGCGTCCTATGACCTTGACAGAGGTCAACAAACCATAGGCTGCTAGTCAAGTTCAACCCGTCATTTCCTGATTGAAGTAAACCTACCCGCACGACCCTTGACAGAGGTCAACAAGGTAGTACGACTACCCTAAATCAATCACATCATAGTTTATACAGATAAGCACTAATCAGCTACCGCAAACTACGCCTTGACAGAGGTCAACAAATGCAGCACGAATACTAAATACTACTTATCTGAAATGATGGAGGGCTACGACAAGTTTTTAAGAAAACCCTTTGCGTAATGAACTTGATATCGTTGTAGAATCGAGTGATTTTTTTAATGGAATGTTTTTGAGGCCTTTTCTAGTTTTGCTAAAGAGGTCACTCCCGGTGAAGGGATCGTCGGCTCTTTCCTCATCGAATAAGGTGCAGGATATTTCATAAATATCACTATGCAAAGCAAAAACTATATAAGCAATCAAAAGACAAACCGTGTTTGTAGCATCTGCTAGTTTCGCTAAAGAGGTCACTCCCGGTGAAGGGATCTCGGCTCTTTCCTTATCGAATAAGGTGTTGGATGTTCTACAAGGAACACCGCTATGCAAAGCAAGAACTAGAGCTACCATTTTTTTAAAACAAGTTTCTACAACATCTTTAGGTTTCTTTTATTTCATTAATCTCATTAATGAAGTCCCATTTTATTATGCTTCATAAGCATCACATTTGAAACGAAATCTACAATATAACATATATCTCATATATATAATATAAACATTCGTCTCAGGAAGTAATATGATCTCATCACAGAACATTGCAGCAGAAGATAACATATGAAATATTGGATATACTAGGATTTTCGTGTTTTATGCGAGCCTATATAAAACGCGGATTCCACGGTCGTGATGAAAAGCCAAACCCACATCCCTAGACCCCTACGAGAGCGGCAAGAAACACTGCCAATTCTAGGGTTAGGAGACCCGATCTCGACTCCTTGAGATGGTCTCCCACTGGACCCTAGAACCCGGTTACTTGTGCTCCCCACCTTGGGTCTACCTAATGCGGAAAAGTAAATAATATACAATGGTGATATCATCCTCATCCCGGAAGTGCCCCAATAAAAGAATATTACATACAATGAATTTTACATGAATGAAAAAGAAAAACTCTCATCTCACATAAAACCCCGGCTATTCAAAACACGACGATCCAATATAACATATCACAGCAACACATAATATCTCATATCATCAACGTAACCAAGTATGCGTATCCCGATTGTCGTTGATGTATAACAACGAAGCCGGCGATACACCACATACTACGCTTACGGTCGCAGAAAAGAAAGTGTAAAACTACAACAGTTGGAATCCGCAACCTTCTTAGACATCACATGCCTAACCAAATGAATTCCTTAGACATCACATGCCCAACAATTATAAACCCCGTATTTTAGTCTCGATCTCGAAAACACTTTTCAATATCTAGTCGGGCAATTCAACAAGATTCCCGACATCCTGATCGAATACTCGTCGCAAAGTTTAGTAGACGGCCGCACCCCCGGATGCCGTCGACGAAGTGCACTAAGGCGGAACACCGCTGCCGCGAGCACCCGAACGGATTCTTTTGGTGACGGGGTTCTCCTACAGTCACTTGGTCGGAGCTATGGGGCGTGGCTATTTATTAAGTTTACCCGGCGAGTATCCGCGTATGCTACGTGATTGCGACGGACTTTTGATCGCATCAAAATCCCGTGGCAACCGATCATCTGAGACTAAACTTCTAGATTTATAACATTCAAATTAGTTATCTCATAACTACATGTGGATTCTAAATATTGTATCATATTCCAGATAAATAGTCAATGTTAAACTTTCAATCAAATAAACAAACACCCAAGATTTCCCAAATAGCTCAACACTTGAGCGGAGTTCAAAAAGTATCCATCACATGCCACAGTACCGATGGTCCAGCCGTAGAAGGGTCAAACCAACGCCTCACATGTGGCAACGCCGTACTGCCCCAAACCCTAAGGTTTAGAGGCGGTTCAGACGGTCACATAATCGAGTTAAGCTTTGTTTTCTTCTAGAGGGTCTACCGCGTTACCTGCACGACTTAGAACGTTTTTTAATTACGGAAAAATCCAACACTTGGAAATTTTCCGGCAGGGGAAAAAGTGAGTTATTGATATCCGTTCGAACTTTTTAACACGTTCTAAATTACCCGGAAAAAACTTAAACGAAGTTAAACTTTCCGATCAAATCAACGAGTTCCCAATACAACCCAGAAAACTCAACACTTGAGTAGAATAAAAATTCCCAGAACAATCTGGAAATCTGTACGGATATTACTGTGCAAAAAGAAAGCCATAATTACACTGTTTAGCCGCGGAATCGCCGCGCAAGGCATGGTCCTGCCGCGGTTCCACGGCGGTTTAAGCGAATTAATGGCTCGTTTTTCACATAAATCCTTATAATTCCCTGCTTATTTTTCTGAGTATTTTTAATGTAAAAAATGTCAACTTTTGAAAAAATTTCCAGAAACTAGGTTTTATCGGGTATTCGGAGTTCGATCGGACTTTAAACTTCGTCTAGACTTCGCCTAAAGCTCTAGCTTGGCTTTGATACCACTGTAGGGTTACTAGGCACACTCACAAGGTTCTACAAGGCATCAACCATGCCCGATTTAAAATTTAGACGTGCCGAACAACCCTAACCAAGATCTTTAAACTAGAGATTAGGCGATACAAAGCATGTTAAACACTTTAATATCTAAGAGTTTGGGATTACAACCTTTGTAGTCCGGTCCTTCACTTCTAAAGCTCCGTGTTAAGGTCCCTTCACTGCGATTATCGAGTACCCAGACTCTAGAGAGGCACTACGAAGAGAAAGATGCAAGCTTGCTTCCGATCTTCGATAACAAAGATGATCTACCTTGAAGTTTCTTTAACACAAGCTCTCACTCACTAATGAAGTGAACACCCTAATCTAAATAGCTAGGATAGATTAGGATGATGAAGTAGGATTTTAGCTCTCATTTTTTTTCTTAATCTCACTCATTTTCATCACCTCTCAAAAAGGTAGAAAGCTTTTCAAGCAAGAAGGAAGAAGAAGAAGAAGCTAACTCTTTTGTGATGAATAATGAAAGTGTAGTGTGGTTAGAAATGCAACCATGGGTTAAGTATGATAACTTAACCCATATAGAGACTTAACCATGGTCAAGGGTTGGGTTGGGTTAACAAATATCTACAAAAATATCTTTACAATGTATCTTTGCAAAAACAAAACAAAAGCTTCTAGAAGCTTTTAGAAAAATTAACCCAAATCAAACCTTAATCATGTTTAATCTCCACTAATCAGGTTGCATTAATAACCCCAACATGTTACAATATTATATATCACATATACAATATTTATTGTAACAAAATAAAATAATACAATTAACATATATCGCATATATATCAATGTATTACCCGAGTGAGAAAAAGAATCTTTTAGTGAGCTTATATTAGTTAATGTAATTTAATATATCAAATATATTATTATACATTAAATTATCAAATCAACACTTGATCCGATAATCCGGCTATTTCACAAATAACCGACTAATATAATCTGTATCAGTTCATCGAATCAACACTTGATCGACCCGGCTATATCACATATACCCGGCCGATATCTCATATCGCAAGAATCTAATACGGTATTATATACACGTATTGTTCTCGGTCCCGCACATATCATATATGTGCTCCTACTCCGTTTTGCTTGAGCCAGGAAACCTCTGTGTAGGACTTTAAAGAATCGTCAATACGCCGGCAGTAGGTGATGATCATATCAAACACCCACAAGCTGCAAGCGGTCAGCTAAACGTAACAGCCACCCAGGTATTGAGCAATCAGAAGATCAACAAGCAAGCCTGTAAATTCTCCCGTGAATCCAATCAGTAACACTCCCGTACAGTCCGGTCTCTTCGTCTGATATGTCGAATATCTTGCCTAGGGGTGGTAAACGTCAGACCCCAATAGCTTGATAAGTCGTGTCGATATGAGGTCTATAACAGTTCGAGAAACAACTGATAACACTTACCAGTAAATCTCAGCAACCCTGGCCACGGATTTCCAGTTATAGCCAATCGAATACAGCACAACATCAACTCTCTATACCGGGAGAGACGAAACCCCTCCTATCGCTCATTGCCTCCATGTGATTCGGGACTGTACTCAAAAGCCACCTTTTTGCACGCCCTCTTGGACGTGGTATGATGGAAATCAAAGCATAGTGGGAATCACACAAGACTCTATGACGATCTCGGGTCTACAAACTAACCTGTATCAGTGTCACCAGAGAACTGCCATCTGACGTGAGGTATAATACGATCTGGGAGTTCTCGGCGAGTCCGTCCAGTGTACCCAGTCTCTACTGAGCACCCGTATACCTTCTCTGATGTCAAACACCAATGGATATGGGATCATCCATCGCCCATCATATGGGTAAAGAAGCGCATACGCTAGTCTACTCTGGAGTATTGATGCCCTGTCTCGGTACTCCCACGACTAGAAACATTTGAAGGATGTACTTGGCGACTACACTGTCCCCACTAGTATGATCTGCATCATAGTCCTGGTAGTCAAGTACCCATCCTAAGGGCTTTATCAACATGTAACATAGAGACAATCATAGTATATGTTAAGATAAAGGGTAATCAGATAGCATACTATCATGTCGAGCAAGAAAGTCCTCCCTATATATGTCCCAGCATCCACTACAATATACAACGCATGTACAGTAATGGCCTCTAGGGCATACATATAACTAACAAGTTGTATTTGATAGAGTACCTTTCATGACTGTTGCATACATATGGCCATTTATTGCTATTAGCTTGCATGTGATAGATTCGCGCAGTACGTGCATACTTGTGATTACCTGCATATGTTATTTACTATTCACGAGTTGGCAACTCACCCCCGTTGTGCAACAGTGTTTTGCAGGTAGTCCCTCAGGGCAATCGCAGCAGGGTTTTCATCTATCGTATCATCTTTTGCAGCGGATACCGCTATGGTTGACTGTGTGCAGTTTTGCTATAGGTGGGTTTTGCGGTTATCCGATATTGCTCATTGTATATTCGTTGTATCCTGTACTCTCCATCTACTACTTTCATGTATTGACTTAGAGACGTGATGTAAGGACGATATTGTATATTATTTGGTGACTTGGAGGTCTTTTATGCAGTTTTTATTTATATCGTCTTTTTCTTCGCTACGGCGTTGTATATCTGTTGTAGTGGTTGTTTTCCGCCTTTGGGCGTGGATTTGCTCCCGTTTGGGGATGCTTTACTTATATCTTTCGTTGTACCCTTTTTGGGGGCTTGTTTTACAAAGGAGGTGCTGCCAAAATTTTAAAGGAAATAAGTTGGACTTAAAGAATTTGTATTTGAGATTTCAAAAGTTTTAACAATGTTATTATCGCTTACTACTTTTGATGGTTTAGATTGCTGGGTTTTCGGCTTACTTGAATTACGTTACGCCTGGAGACGTTACGTGGTTTAAGGGCCGTCACGTGCCAAATTTCGGGTCGTGACAAAGTTGGTATCAGAGCGCTAGGTTTTACCTTTCGGAGTGTTGGATGACCTTGGTATGATGGAGTAGGTAGCTTAAGCAGAGTGATGTAGCGTGTGTATGTCCGCGGCATACTTACGACACGGTACTCCGCCTAAGTGACTTAAGTACTAATTGCTTGAAAATTCCTTCCTTGATGATACATATCTTTGTGATTTGATTTCCGTGTTCTTATCGAATCCTTTTTCCATTTATAGCCTTATGCCCCCGATGACTATGAGGGCTCAGAGTGATGCAGCGAGAGCCGAGGTTAGAGTTGACTCGTGTGAGACGAAGATTGACCAGGATGGTACGCTCATTGCACAGGAGCAGATTGATCCGCCTTCGATAGATCGTATAGCTAGGCTTGAGGCTGATATGCAGGACTTGCGCCAGACAATGAGGTCGTTGGTGGAGTCCAGTCGAGCGCAGTGACAGGAGGTTGCCACCCCTGTTACCCAGTTATTCCTTGCGATCGGCACACAGCATTGAGTTACGTATACAGCACCAGTGGACGCAGCCCTATTCGATAAGGAGCGTCTTTCCGAGACTTTGGGAGTCCGAGGATGGAGGGCTCGTGCAGGTGTACCAGCCTAGAGACAGAAGTTCAGTCGCCGTGACGGGTTTCGTGCACGTCGCGGGAGTAGCAGAGGTGTGGGACGAGGACAGTGGTTTAGCTCTCATCCCCAGGAGGGTCAGCAGTTTTTATCTGGATGCTACCGGTGCGGGAGTTTTGGCTATCGGGTTCGAGATTGTACAGAGCCACGTGAGCGCAAGGCAGCTGTACCGTAGAGAGGTCATGGTCGTGGAGGATTCGTTCCGAGTGTACAGGATGGTAGAGGAGGAGTTCAGCCAGTTGTGGGTAGAGGGCAGACACGAGCGTTTGCTTCTACTCATCGGGATGCGCGGGCGTCCGATGCAGAGTTTTTAGGTATTCTTAACTCGTTTGTTCTTTTGATTCGTATATTATTTAATTCGGGATCTATGCACTCGTTGTTCTACACACTTAGTGCCGTGGTTGGGCCGAGAGTCGTGTATGCTAGATCAGCCGTTTGTTGTGTTTACTCATGTTAGCGATTCCTTAGTTATGCAACACGTGTTTTGGTCGTGTGCCAATTGATTAGGAGATAGAGATTCGTCCATCGATTTGATCCTTCTAGAGATGTTGGACTTTGACGTTCTCCTGGGAACGGACTGGTTAGGTACGTGCTATGCGTCTGTGGACTGCTGTGAGAAAATAGTCAGGTTTTGTTTTCCCGGCGAGTCAGTTCTTGTTGTGCAGAGAGACAGTGGTGCCGCCCTCACAGCTTGAATTCAGCCTTTTACGCTAGTCGGATTTTGAGGAGGGGATGTCGAGGATTCTTGGCTTTCATTCGTCATACCGGAGCTACAGTGGGTTCGTTGGACCAGGTTCCTATTGTGCGAGAGTTTTCCGACGTTTTTCCAGATGAGCCGACGGAGCTTAGGGAGCTTAAGGATCTGCTGCAGAGTTGCTAGATAGGGGGACTTGTGCGTCCGAGTTTTTCGCTTTGGGAAGCTCCTATTCTGTTCGTCAAGGAGAAGGACGGTAGTTTGAGGTTGTGTATCGATTTTCGTCAATTGAACCGAGTTATGGTGCGGATAGGTATCATTTACCTCGCATTGACGATTTGTTCGATCAGCTCCAGGGTGCGAGACATTTTTTCTAAGTTTGTTTTGGGATCAGGTCATCATTGGTTGCGGATTCGGAGTGATGACATTCCGAAGACTGCTTTGTGCGTGCTTCGGGCAGTATGAGTTTTGGTGGTGTCGTTGGACTCACCGATGCCCTAGCAGCATTCATGGATGTGATGAACCAGATTCTTCAGGCCGTTCCTCGACCATTGGATTGTTGTGTTATAGATGACATTCTGGTCTTTTCCAAGAGTCGTGAGGAACATGAGCAGCACTTGAGGATTTCTTGGTAGACGTCGAGCGAGTACTGGCTGTTTGCTAAATTTCCGAAGTGTTTCCTTCAGGCTTGATGGTGTTGACTTCCTAGGTCATGGGGTTACGGGAGACGGTTTCGTATGGACCCGAGGGAGATCGAGGCCGTACAGCTTTAGCCCAGACTTGTATCGGGGACAGAGGTCTGCAGATTTTTTGGGCTTAGCCAGTTTTTACCGCCGTTTCGTGCAGGATTTCGTGAGTATCATTGCACCGTTGACCGTACTGACAAGGAAGGGGGTTCCTTTTCTTTTGACTGAGGCATGTGCGCTGTGTTTTCAGCAGTTGAAGACTCGGGTGACGATTGCACTAGTTCTATCTTTGCTTTCTGGATCGGGCGACTTTGTTGTTTATTGTGATGTTTCGTGAGTGGAGCTCGATTGTGTACTGATGTAGCATGATAGAGTTATTGCTTATACTTCCCGACAGTTGGAGGAAGTACAAGCAGGATTTATCCCACTCATGATCTAGAGATGGCCGCGGTGGTCTTGCGCTGGAGACTTGGGGACACTACTTGTACGGAGAGTCGTGTCAGATTTTCATGGACCACCAGAGTTTTGTGTACATAATCCTGTAGCGGGTTTTGATTGTTGAGACAGCTTCGTTGGATGGAGCTTGTGAAGGATTGTGATTGTGAGATCCTTCATTTCTCGTGGCAAGACGATTGTGGTATCTGATGCTCGAGTCGTAGGCCGGGGGGTAGTTTGCTCCAGTTGTGCGCAGTTCGGAGACAGTCTTCTGCAGATTTACAGTTCTTCTGCGACAGATGAGTATAGTTTAAGTTCGCCTCTACTAAGGGGACAACTTGCTCATGTCGCGCCCATCCACTTTTACTAAATCGTTGTCATGAGGCACAGCCCGCCGATGCTTGTTGTTAGAGATTCTGAGCATGTTCGACTGGGTAAAGATTCGGAGTTCTTGATTTATGACCATGGTGTGCTGTGTTAGGGACTCGATGGCGTGTACCGATACTGATGGGTAGAGACGCGAGATCCTAGAGCAGGCACATCAGTCAGCTTTTAGTGTTCATCCGAGTTCCACCGATATGTAGCATGACTTGTGAGATAGTTATAGGTGGGCAGGGATGAAGAGTGGAGTTTCGGATTTCATTTTGAGGTGCTTGGCTTGTTGCGAGCTAAGGTTGAGCATTTGAGGCCGGCTGGAAATTGCAACCTTTTTACCGTTCCAGAGTGGGAATCGGAGCAGATCTCCATGAATTTCGTTGTGGTGTCTACCCAGGTTTAGACAGAGTGTGACTCCATTTGGGTGATTGTTGTCCGGTTATGCTCAGTTTACTCAGTTGTTCTTTGGTAAGTTTGTGCGTTTGCACGGAGTTCCTTCATGCGTTGTATCCGATAGAGGCACCCAGTTCGCTAGCCGTCTTTGGCAGAAGCATCAGGAAGCCTTGGGTACTGGTTGGGCATTAGCTCCGCTTTTCCATCTGTAGGCCGATGGTCAGACAGAACGGACTATACAGACTCTGGAGGATATGATTGTGCGTACGTACTAATTGCAGTTGGCTGTTGGGATCGTCACATGCCATTGATGGAGTTCTCCTACGATAACAGTTATCTGGAGACATTTCCATTGGCAACTTTCAAGCCTTGTATGGTAGGTTGTGTCGATCGCCAATCTGTTTTACTGACTCCGCAAGAGCAGGATTTTTGGACCCCGGCAAGTCGAGAGGCTTCGGAGAAGATCCAGTTGATTCAGGTCAGGATGAGAGCAGCCCAGTGCGGATAAAAGTCTTATGCCGACCGTGGTGGTCGCAGACTTGAGTTCGCAGTGGGAGATCATGTATTCCTAAGGATTTTTCTGATGATTGGCGTGTTGAGTTTTGGGAAGTAGTCCCAGATTGTGGGTCCTTTTGAAATCCTTTAGCGAGTTTGTACCGTTGCCTATAACTGGCACTTCCGCCCAGATTTTTGAGTATTCAACCCGTATTCCTTGTGTTGATACTTTGCAAATACCTTCATGATCCTTCTCACATGATTCAACATCAGACCGTTTAGCTTGGACGTGATCTTTTCGTTCACCGGCAGCCGATATTGTTAGTAGATCGGCAGGTGGAGAAATATCGGTCAAGGGTCTTGCCATCTGTGGAGGTTTCTTTGGCATAACCGTATAGTGAGGTGATCACTTGGGAGGCTGCAAGCGAGATTTAAGAGTTTTGCACTCATCTCTTTGAAGGTATGCATAGTAATAATTTTAAATTCGGAGACGAATTTTCTTTAAGGGGGAGATTGTAACACCTTGGAATGCGATTAGTGTTAATTAGACGATAATGCGGGTTTTCTGTAAGAAGTTTACCAATTTAGGTTCCTCACATTTTATAACAATTAATTAATAATTTTATTATTAATTGTTTTTCCTTTCACACACGTGTGCATATTAATGTGAGGGTGTTTTTGTGTTATCTTGTTTAAGTAACCATGACAACTTAACCTAATCATAATCCTTTCATTGCTTTAAATCCTAAATCCCTTGATATTTATGGAGAGATATTTCCTTGGTTGTTTTGGATTGGGAGGAGGTGGCATGGTGACTCACTTGAGGGCATGGTTAGCATTAATGGAGAGTTAATGCAATTGGTGCACTCACCTCTCTCTCTCTAACTCACTCACACTCTCACTCTCTCTCATTTTTCTCTATCTCTCATTATTTTTTATTTGCTTCAACTCTCAACTGAACACTTGCTCATTCCCTCACAAAACCTTCACTAATCTTCATCAAAACATTACCAAATCACTTCATAAACCTTGTTTTGCCTCTTGGATGCCTTGGAGCTTGGAAAGCTAGGATATTTGAGGTTGTGGGAGTAGGTAATGATCTCTATCTGTTAAATAAGTCTTCTTAATGTTTCGTAGCTTGTTAGTTTCAGTTTAGAACGCGTAAAGTTTAGTTTCTGGTAATTTAGTGTAGTTTTGGATCTCGGATGATCTTCTATCAAACCAGGTATTTGTTGGAAAAGTTCCCATCACAGTGACCTAGTGTGGTGACCTAGAAGATACCCTCAAAATACGAGCCTATTTCCTTTGAAACAGGCCGCAGATTTATTGCTTCTGGCCGCAATTTGCGGCCAGACTGGTGAGTGGGGTGTTCAGTTTTGGTGTAGGGATCTCTCGGGTTGTTTTTGGTCTTGTGGTACTTGCAACTTTCACAAATTGTTGGTATAGCAAAATCTGGGATCACTTTGCTTGTTTCTAGTGTTACGAGTACGCGCGTTACGTTATACGATACGGTTCGTGTTCTTGTGTTGCTGTTGCTCTTTGGTTGGTTTTGTAGTGTCGCTACGCACGTTAGCTACTAAGCGAACACTTGAGAGTATGTTTGGAGTTGGTGCGTCGGTCAAACGTAGTTTGTACGTATTATTGGTCGATTGGTAATATATACACTTGCTTTGTTGTTATGTGATTTTAGGATCGCAGGCGAGGACTTCGAACGTTGCAAAGAAGGGGAAGCGAGTGGTTGGCTTTACTTAGCCAAGATTGTTGTGAGTAGATTTAACATCTACAGGAGAATCGCCCGCATGGAGTTATACGTCTGGGCTAGATATGATATGATATTATTCGCATGTTTATATTGCACATATAGAGTATGCGCATACACCTCATTGCATATTATTACTTGTTGTGCTTGGACTTATACCCTTTGGACACTGCACTATTATTGATGGTTTATGTTGCACGAGCACTGATTGTATACCACACACACCGTCGATAATTGCCATGACACGCACAACCCATATACATACGAGATATAGTTGACACCTACATACGTGGTATTGTATGGTTAGGAACATTGAGATATTGATTCATATGACATATAGCATATCTGTATACCTACATACTTACACATAAGCCTTACCATGCCTACATGTTAGCTACCATATACATATATGGTATTGTACCATTAGAGATAGGTATATACATATTTGAGACATAGCTACATGTACATCTTGTATACATACTTACATGTACACCCGTATACCTATATAGCTACACACATACCTAGAGGGTATTAAATCATTATTGATAGGTAGATGCACATATCTTGCTATACCGATATGGTTACGCATACCTGGTTATAGCTACATGTTCACCTTTATATGATGTTGTATGGATTTGGAGAAATTAGGAACCGCATGATATATTTCATAACTTGTTGTAGTTAAATAACGGTTTTTCTTTTAAATGCTCATATTACTGTTTTATGTTACATATATCATATTCATGGATTTTCGTATTAAGATATGGATTTCACATGATGTTTTCTGGATTTGAGGACCGTGCTAGTTTCATGAAATTATGCATTATTTGAAAAACCCGGTTTCTCTTGATATGATATTCAGCGTCCACCATGAGATTTCTCGGTTCTGATATATACCCCTTACGAGAAGTGGTGTGGGCCGTGTGCGGGTACATGGTTGAGCCCGGTATGGTAC